>CM055066.1:36008805-36090449 GCA_029204045.2 Tillandsia leiboldiana
AGGCCGACACGTGGCCCCCCCGCTGACACCTCTACCGTACCCGCAGCGCTGCGTTCCCTACGCGCCCCACTCCCCGTCAGGGCGACCAATGAGTAAGCGCCACTTGGCGCTCCCCACCTACCACGCGCCTCGGGCCGCGCGCCCCCACGCCTCGCGCGGGAAAGCTTGCCTCGGGATTCACGCCCATGCCTCGGATCCGTGCCAACTGCCTCGGGATCCGTTGCCAGCTGCCTCGGGATCCGTGCCAACTGCCTCGGGATCCGTGCCAACTCGAGATTCGGGCGCGCTACAGTAACTTCCGGGCGCCCACCACCGGACCGGGCTGCATTGAACCGGGTTCGCTACAGTGCAGCCGGTTTGCTGCAGCCCACAAAAGCTTGATTGCTACAGTACTTTCCGGGCGCCCGGTTCCCACTTTCGGGCGCCCGAAACTTGGGCCCAAGCCCAGTTTCGCCCGTTTTCGTCCGTCCGTTGCCCGTTTCTCGCCCGTTTTCGCTCAAATTTGACGGGCAGCCACAGTTTAACTTAATTTACCTCTGTACTTAAACTTTTCAGTTTGGACCCTCTCTGGGTTGCCAAAAGTCCCACTATACTTGAATTCGCTGGCGGAGCCCGTTCTCTCTATCCGTGTGTCCGATCAACACGAAACTTTTACTGTGCCCATAAAAGACATTTACGGAGCTCCCGTAATTTTCTCAGAATTTCCGAGACTGTGAATTTTCACTACAAATCTGGGCCCACTTTCTCATATAAATTCTGGATCTCTTATCTTAATCCCGATTTGGCCCAATTCACTTCCAGGTCATCCTTTACTTTTCTAAACTCAATAAAAATAGTATTCATACCATTTTTATTTACACTAATCTATATACAAATTTCCGGTTCACTACAAAATCGGTCCCTGGATTCAGGCGCCACACGGGATTCAGGCGCCCGAATCCGCTGGCGCGGCTCCAAACACGGAATAACGACCGAATCACCCACATAGAGCCACATAGCCACAAACAGCGGACAGCCGCTGCAGCCAACCCCTGCATGCCACGTGGCCAGCGCGGGAGCCGGCGCGTGGCGCGCCGCTGGTCAACGCGCGCCAGCGCGCCCACGTGCGCGCCTGGCACGCCGCCTGGCGCCCCTGCCAGGCGCGGTTCCCGAGGCACCCCCCCGTGCCTCGGTGGACCATGCATTTTTGAGCCTGCCAATAGAAAGCCGCCACGTGTCCCGCCGGTCCATGCGCCACGCCTGCCTGCTCCGTGGTCCAAGTCCACTGCACCAACCAATCTCAACACGCTACGTGGCCTGCCCCCCGGTGCACGTGTAAGACCTGGCTTTTTCCGTTACCCTTTCCGTTATCCCTTTCTTACGACTGTCCGACTGTGGGACGATTTTTAGTGTTTTTCCGGAAAGTCCGTCGGGACTCGCGGACATTTTTAGGCGGAAGGGCTCGCGAAACGGAGAACGGGGACGCGATCGGTTTCGGATTCCGACTCCCGGTTCTCCCAGAATAAATTTTGAAGTTCGGACCCCTTTAGGCGCCCCGGGAACCGTGCGATTGGATGACACGCTTTTCGAGACAATCTTAGCCGCCGATTGTTATTAGGGTTTCCCTTAAAACCGGGGGCCCTAGGGTTTTTCTTTTCCCTCTTGGTTTTTCCCTCTTGACGGCTAGGATTTAGGGCGGGCACTTTTAAGAAAGAAAACCCCATTCCTTTCTTCCTCCCTTTTCATGAGGCGCATGAGAAACCGAGGCGACGAGACGAGGAGAAGGGAAAGAACGGGGGAAACCCATCCCTCGTGGAGCCTTCCGTGGAGACGAGAGGGACGATCCACCCTCCCACCCTTTTCCTCACAAGATCACGGTAAGCGTCGTTCCCCTTCATTGCATTTTCCGTGGGGTCGAGGTTTTGGTTGGGGGTTGTTCGGGTGTCGCACGCGTCGTGGGTTGTGTGTAACGGGAAGCCGCCGTCGCCGTTGTCAAACGGGAGGCCGCCGCCGCCGTTATCATGCCCACGAGGTCGTCGCCGGAGTCGCACGGAGCGAAAACGGAGAAGAAAGCAAAAAAAAAAGGGGTTACTGTTCATCCCCGTACGGCCGCATCGCTGCGCGGTCCACGGGACGCGGCGTGCACCCGGCGTACAGCTCCCGGGCCCATGGGGCGCGGACCCGGCGCACGAACGCGTGCGCCAGGCCGCGCGGTCCACAGGGCCCGGCGTGCACCCGGCGCACAGCTTCCGGACCCGGGGGCGCGGACCCGGTGCACGAATGCGTGCGCCAGGTCGCGCGGTCCACCGGTCGGGCGTGCACCCGGTGTACGCCTTCACAGCCCAACCGCGTGGACCCGGTGCGCGCTCCATCCCGTGCGCGGCCCGGCCCAAGCCGCAATGGCGCACGGCAGTGGGCGTGCACCCGGTCTGCGGCCGCAGGCACTGTGGCCGTGAACCCGGTCCGCGATGCTGGCCGTGCTCCAGCGGCTCACCGTGCCGTGAACCCGGTCTGTGCCGCCGCCGTTTTCTGTCGTGGACCCGGTCCACGCCTGGACCCGTGCACCAGGTTGCGGCCAGAGTGTCCAGAAGCTCCGTTTTTGGCCCGTTTCGCCCCGTTTTTGAGTGTTTTTGACCACGACGATGTTTTTAACAATACTTTTCCTACCTTAGTTTTCCGGGCGCAAGGTGGGAGAACTTCTGACTGGAATTTCCCGCACACCCTTTTCTTCGCGTTCCAGGTGGGTACCCCTTAGAACCTCTTTATGCACAGTCTCGTTGTTGCTATGTTTATTTTGTTGAGGGGTTTGGTGGGTGATGTGGACCTCCGGATTTACGGCCGTCGCGGTAGAAGACCGGGCGGGCAGTTCGCCCTACCGAACAAAGGTAGGGATGTCCGGGACACACTAGCGTTGGGGACGGTGATCGACGTGACCCTTCAGATCATTAAAGCTGAACTTGTGGAATATTGTTAACTCCGGTAAAGGTTGGTGTTTTATTATCTTTATAGTATGGCGACTATGGGTCGCTGTGGGGACTCTTCCATTGTCTTGGTTTCCGGAGTTATGGGAAAAGGGGTAAGATCTTAGTAATTGCATGTTTACATTTGCTACACGCACAAAGATCTTAGTAATTGCATGTTTACATTCACTAACCCTGTTAAAGCTATTTTTGTGGATATTTGGATGCCGAGGCAGGTGCTCAGTCTGGTTTACCGAGGTTGGTGCTCGGATGAGGCTCGAGATTTACTACACGCACACCCGCGGTTTGGCCACCGCAAAGGTGGTGCTTTTCCGGAAAAGTGGTACGTTGACCCGTGTACCCCACGCGAAGGTGGCGTTAGGAATGGGGGCCCCCATGGGTGGGGGGTGTGAGCGGTGACGTCGAGGCAGGTGCTCGGCGGCCGAGGCAGGTGCTCGGCGGTGGGCATCGGGGAAGGTGCCCGATGCTGCTTTGCGAGGCAGGTGCTCGGCGGTGGGCATCGGGGAAGGTGCCCGATGTCATATTGATACAGGGTGTGGTGGATGATGCATGGGAGGGATAGTTGCTCCGGTGTTTGTGGTTTGCCTTATCTTTGTTTACTACGCTTATCATGCTATTTCTAGTCACTGACTTCCCACTCCGTGACAGGTTCGTCCAGGGGCGAGTGCTAGGGCGCCGGTGAGGACGTTAGGGTGCTGATATGACTTTTGGGTGACTTCAGATACAGTGACTCTTCTTTCCCTTTTCTTTTATTATTCATGGTAGCTAGTTGTGGATTGCGACACCCCCGTGGGGTCGAAGTGGATGTTGCCCTTCCTTTCCTTTTTGAATAATTGAATGGATACTACGTTCTCTCTTACTTGGCCGTTTTGAACGATGAAAAACAAAGAAAAAACCGTTTGCGAAAACCATTTCTAAAACGTGGGTGTCGTGTGGGCACCGAGCTTTATAAACCTTGGGGGATTTATGTGTTTGCGAACTGTTTTCACAAACGAGAGCATCGTGTGGATGCTGCTTTCAAAACCTTGTGATTATTTATCCTTTCAAAACACCGGCCTCTATACTCTAAGTGAATGCTAGAATGTCATGTGAATTGTTTGGTTGTATGTGTAACAAGACCCCAACTGATGTGGTTAGAGATTGTATGTACTACGCCTTGTGTGACACTTTGTAGTTGAGACGCCGTGCATATACAAAGGGGCCTCTGCTCATTTGCAGAGCGAATTTGTGTATGCGGCGGGTCTGTGCACGCGCCGGGGAGTAATGCAAAAAAAAAAAAAAACAAATATATATATATGGCTGAATCAGGGGCATCGGTGGCTCCTCTTCCGCGCGTTTCGAACCCCCGGGGCGTGACAGATTAAGATGGTATCAGAGACGGTAAACTTTAACCACAACAGTCGGGGCCCAACATCCACGGGGCGCAATACACTAACTACTGAATAATAAAGTGAACTTGGGGTAGACCAGTAGATCGTGAGTGTGCGAGGGAAAAAGGGGGATTTAATTTCGGTGCGTCTGTAGGTCGTGGTGCTAGACCCGTTAGGTCTAGGGTTGACTTGGTTTCTTTGTATATAGCGAATAATGGCCCGAAATGGGTTATCAGCGGAGAACGCGGGGGCAGAAAGTACGGTGCCAATAGCGGCGGAGTATCAGCTGCACCGACAACAACTACAAGAGGTGGCCGGGCAGTTAGCAACCCTTATGGAACAAATGCGGCAGTGGGCGCAATAGTCGGCAATACCAATCGAGGTCGCCCAGGCTTCTTTGCCCGGACCAACCGCACCAGTGACGAGACCGTCGGTGGCGGTCAGCGAGACTACGGTTGCCCCTTCTCCGACCACGGTGACCGAGATACCGTCGGTTTATCCGACGACGCCCTCAGTAGCACTAACACCAGCAGCTTCGGGACCTACGCCGGGAGCCACTGTCGGAGCTCCCTTGGGAGAGACCGTGGTGACACCTATCCCCAGAATGACCGCCGTAGCTGCGGGGGAAGCCCTTATCCGGCAAACCGAATGGGATGGGGTGACAGCGAACTTGGCAAATTTCAAGAGGGTCGACCCACCCGTGTTTGAGGGAGAGACGACCGACCCTTTGGTCGTGGAAAATGGGTGGATACCATGGAAAAGTTTTTGAAGACCTATTGATGGAAGAACATGAACGGGTCCCTTTGGCAGTCCACTTTCTTGAGGGAAACGCCCGCAGGTGGTGGAGGACGGTGTGCCCGGACCCCTCGCGGGGGGGGGGGGGGGGGGGGGGGGGGGGCACCGCCCTTCCATCTTGGACCACGTTCCGAGGAAAACTGTTTGAGGCATTTCTCTCCGACAGCATCAAACAGCAGATGGAAGATGACCTGAAGCACATCAAGAAAAGAAGTCAGACAGTTACGGGTTATCAACGGGCAAATTGTGAGGTTGACCAAATGTGTTCCCCCTGTTATAAGAGTTGAATCTCACAAAGCCCGTCTTTTTGTGAATGGTTTACGAAGCGACATCTACAAGGTGGTGCAAACGGCGGATTTGCACACCTTCCAGGAGGTGGTCGATAGAGCCACCACGGTGGAGCACGAATTTGCGATTTCACGAGCCCGACGGGAGAGCTCAGATCACAGCGGGGATAAGAAACGAGCTCGACCTTGTTTTGGAAAAGAGCATACCAAGAGGAGCCGGCCTCCTAAATACCTGAGATGGCAATAAGGAACCACGAATGCGCCGACGGGAGGACAATGGTCGGTGGACAAGTCATGCATCAATTGCGGTAGAATACACCAAGTGACCGAATGTCCCCAGAAGCAAGACCACCGTTTTCGATGCGGCAAACCGGGGCGCCATGGTTTCAACTGCCCCTCGGAAACAGGGACATCACCCGTAGCAGCATCCCACCCCTCCCCCTCGCTTCATGTTTCTCCCTACCATAGATATTAGAAGAAATCCCATCGTAGAGATAAGTTCGGTCGGATCCTCCGGCTACCCCTCGAGGCAGGCGGCTGTACTCCTTCCTGCCCAGCGAGGGCGAGACGGGTTCTTAGTCTCTAAGGACTAATGAGGTTTCCGTTAAAAGTTAACGGCATCACGCTTGGGGCCGACAGTCGCGGCAATCTTTAAGTGGTAGTTGACTGCTTGAAGTTCCAAGTGCGTCTCCGGGAACCAGACTTACCGAAAAACAGCCTTACGAACTCGGAGTGGTCGACATGAGTTCACGGTCATACCGTTCAGACTCGTTAACGCACCAGTGGTATTCACAGGCATGATGAATAGGATACTCAAGCCCTCCTTAGACCAGCCGGTAATGGTCTTATAGTGGACGTTCCGATCTACTCTCACAACGGACAAGGGGTATGGGGAACACTCGCGAGTAATCCCCTAGACCCTCCAGGATCAGCAACCATATGCCAAACTCATAAAGTGTGAGTCTTGGCTCCGTGAGGTGGACTTTTTGGGGCATACCGTTTCGACATCTGGAATTGCAGTGGATCCGAGGAGGATCGAGTCGGTGGCCAACTGGGCTCGGCCAACAACGGTGACGGAGATCCGAAGCTTCTTACGACGGGCAGGCCACTACAGACGCTTCGTGGGAGGCCACTTCCCTAAATCGACTAACCCAAAGTGGGTAGAGGCTCGTCTGGACAGCCCAGTGCCAAAGGAGTTTCAAAGAACTTAAAGACAGACGCACACAGGCGCCAGTGCTCATACAGCCGAAGCCCGGAAAGGACTATAAGATCTAGTCTGACGAATCTCCAAGAGGATCTTGGGAGACCCATCGGCGGACACGTAACTACAACTGGTGCAAGACAGAATGTCCTCGGAGCAAGGCGGAATTTTTACGAGTGACTCAGGGATATAATAAGGTTCCGGGGACGAATTCGTGTGCCCGATAAGCTAGAAACGAGGGAAGAAAATCTAGCCAAAGTATGTAATACCTCCTACACTGCGCATTCCGGAGGTACAAAGAGGTGCAGGGATCTATGGCAGACCTTCTGGTGGCCCAAATCGAAAGAGCGATGTGGCACAAATTGTGGCGCAATTTTTGGTGTGCCAACAGGTGAAAGCGAACGTCAGCGACCGGCGGGGGAAAGCAGACGTTTCGGCTACGAGGGAGGTAGTAGCAAGGAAGACCTCGTACAAGAGAAATTTTGGCCACGACCCCAGAGGAACCCTTAGAAGTAATGCTTCGTACCCTCCTGCCCAATAAGGAGGTGAAGACTTAGTTGTCTTTTATGTTGGCTATTTTGTTAAGGGTTAAATGGGTCCAACTTCCGGCCTTGTGACAATAGACCCGAGGCGTTGTAACAGTACGCCTTAGACGTCCAGGTGAGGTAAGACGGGCCAAGACCCGAGGCGTTGTAACAGCACGCCATAGACGTCCAGGTGGGTTGAGTCAGGACAAGATCGCTGGCGGTGTGACAGAACGCCTTAAGTAAATGAGTTGCGTATTGCTAATGGTTCGAGCTCTTGGCATTGTTGGTTGGCGGCAATGACCCGATTTTCGGGATGTTGGAGCGCGTAGGCCCGGTGACATACCGGTTGCCTTTACTGCCAAACCTCGATGCGGATCTTAGCACGAGAGGACAAAAAGGTTGCGCAACCGGACGATTCCCCTATGGGAAGGCGCTGTGAAGCAACCAGGAAGAATGTGAGGTAACTTAGGAACCAGAGTCAAAGATGGGGGAGTGCTACCCGGACCTCTTCGCCGCAGGTGGGAGTTAAGTTTCGGGGACGAAACTTGTTTTTATTGGTGAGTGATGTAAGACCTGGCTTTTCCGTTACCCTTTCCGTTATCCCTTTCTTACGACTGTCCGACTGTGGGACGATTTTTAGTGTTTTTCCGGAAAGTCCGTCGGGACTCGCGGACATTTTTAGGCGGAAGGGCTCGCGAAACGGAGAACGGGGACGCGATCGGTTTCGGATTCCGACTCCCGGTTCTCCCAGAATAAATTTTTGAAGTTCGGACCCCTTTAGGCGCCCCGGGAACCGTGCGATTGGATGACACGCTTTTCGAGACAATCTTAGCCGCCGATTGTTATTAGGGTTTCCCTTAAAACCGGGGGCCCTAGGGTTTTTCTTTTCCCTCTTGGTTTTTCCCTCTTGACGGCTAGGATTTAGGGCGGCACTTTTAAGAAAGAAAACCCCATTCCTTTCTTCCTCCCTTTTCATGAGGCGCATGAGAAACCGAGGCGACGAGACGAGGAGAAGGGAAGAACGGGGGAAACCCATCCCTCGTGGAGCCTTCCGTTGGAGACGAGAGGGACGATCCACCCTCCCACCCTTTTCCTCACAAGATCACGGTAAGCGTCGTTCCCCCTTCATTGCATTTTCCGTGGGGTCGAGGTTTTGGTTGGGGGTTGTTCGGGTGTCGCACGCGTCCTGGGTTGTGGTAACGGGAAGCCGCCGTCGCCGTTGTCAAACGGGAGGCCGCCGCCGCCGTTATCATGCCCACGAGGTCGTCGCCGGAGTCGCACGGGAGCGAAAACGGAGAAGAAAGCAAAAAAAAAAAGGGGTTACTGTTCATCCCCGTACGGCCGCATCGCTGCGCGGTCCACGGGACGCGGCGTGCACCCGGCGTACAGCTCCCGGGCCCATGGGGCGCGGACCCGGCGCACGAACGCGTGCGCCAGGCCGCGCGGTCCACAGGGCCCGGCGTGCACCCGGCGCACAGCTTCCGGACCCGGGGGCGCGGACCCGGTGCACGAATGCGTGCGCCAGGTCGCGCGGTCCACCGGTCGGGCGTGCACCCGGTGTACGCCTTCACAGCCCAACCGCGTGGACCCGGTGCGCGCTCCATCCCGTGCGCGGCCCGGCCCAAGCCGCAATGGCGCACGGCAGTGGCGTGCACCCGGTCTGCGGCCACAGGCACTGTGGCCGTGAACCCGGTCCGCGATGCTGGCCGTGCTCCAGCGGCTCACCGTGCCGTGAACCCGGTCTGTGCCGCCGCCGTTTTCTGTCGTGGACCCGGTCCACGCCTGGACCCGTGCACCAGGTTGCGGCCAGAGTGTCCAGAAGCTCCGTTTTTGGCCCGTTTCGCCCCGTTTTTGAGTGTTTTTGACCACGACGATGTTTTTAACAATACTTTTCCTACCTTAGTTTTCCGGGCGCAAGGTGGGAGAACTTCTGACTGGAATTTCCCGCACACCCTTTTCTTCGCGTTCCAGGTGGGTACCCCTTAGAACCTCTTTATGCACAGTCTCGTTGTTGCTATGTTTATTTTGTTGAGGGGTTTGGTGGGTGATGTGGACCTCCGGATTTACGGCCGTCGCGGTAGAAGACCGGGCGGGCAGTTCGCCCTACCCGAACAAAGGTAGGGATGTCCGGGACACACTAGCGTTGGGGACGGTGATCGACGTGACCCTTCAGATCATTAAAGCTGAACTTGTGGAATATTGTTAACTCCGGTAAAGGTTGGTGTTTTATTATCTTTATAGTATGGCGACTATGGGTCGCTGTGGGGACTCTTCCATTGTCTTGGTTTCCGGAGTTATGGGAAAAGGGGTAAGATCTTAGTAATTGCATGTTTACATTTGCTACACGCACAAAGATCTTAGTAATTGCATGTTTACATTCACTAACCCTGTTAAAGCTATTTTTGTGGATATTTGGATGCCGAGGCAGGTGCTCGGTCTGGTTTACCGAGGTTGGTGCTCGGATGAGGCTCGAGATTTACTACACGCACACCCGCGGTTTGGCCACCGCAAAGGGTGTGCTTTTCCGGAAAAGTGGTACGTTGACCCGTGTACCCCACGCGAAGGTGGCGTTAGGAATGGGGGCCCCCATGGGTGGGGGGTGTGAGCGGTGACGTCGAGGCAGGTGCTCGGCGGCCGAGGCAGGTGCTCGGCGGTGGGCATCGGGGAAGGTGCCCGATGCTGCTTTGCGAGGCAGGTGCTCGGCGGTGGGCATCGGGGAAGGTGCCCGATGTCATATTGATACAGGGTGTGGTGGATGATGCATGGGAGGGATAGTTGCTCCGGTGTTTGTGGTTTGCCTTATCTTTGTTTACTACGCTTATCATGCTATTTCTAGTCACTGACTTCCCACTCCGTGACAGGTTCGTCCAGGGGCGAGTGCTAGGGCGCCGGTGAGGACGTTAGGGTGCTGATCTGACTTTTGGGTGACTTCAGATACAGTGACTCTTCTTTCCCTTTTCTTTTATTATTCATGGTAGCTAGTTGTGGATTGCGACACCCCCGTGGGGTCGAAGTGGATGTTGCCCTTCCTTTCCTTTTTGAATAATTGAATGGATACTACGTTCTCTCTTACTTGGCCGTTTTGAACGATGAAAAACAAAGAAAAACCGTTTGCGAAAACCATTTCTAAAACGTGGGTGTCGTGTGGGCACCGAGCTTTATAAACCTTGGGGGATTTATGTGTTTGCGAACTGTTTTCACAAACGAGAGCATCGTGTGGATGCTGCTTTCAAAACCTTGTGATTATTTATCCTTTCAAAACACCGGCCTCTATACTCTAAGTGAATGCTAGAATGTCATGTGAATTGTTTGGTTGTATGTGTACAAGACCCCAACTGATGTGGTTAGAGATTGTATGTACTACGCCTTGTGTGACACTTTGTAGTTGAGACGCCGTGCATATACAAAGGGGCCTCTGCTCATTTGCAGAGCGAATTTGTGTATGCGGCGGGTCTGTGCACGCGCCGGGGAGTAATGCAAAAAAAAAAAAAACAAATATATATATATGGCTGAATCAGGGGCATCGGTGGCTCCTCTTCCGCGCGTTTCGAACCCCCGGGGCGTGACAGCACGCCGGCCCGTGGACCGCGCGCCTGCCCGCGCGCCTGCCCCCCGCGCACGCGCGCTGCCCGCGGCCGCTCCGCCGCCGACCCGAGCCCGTCCGCCGCGCTCTGCCATTGCCTGCCGCCGCCGCCGCTGCCCGCCGGCCGCCGGAGTTACTGTTCCGGCGTGAACTGTAACCAGCGGCGTAAAAATCAAGTAAGTAGCCCAATTTCATCGTTTTCGCGCGCTGAGTCCAAATCCTCTGTTATCATGCCCCGTGGGTTTATTTCAGCGGAAACGATTCACAAAAAGGTATGTATTTGGCGCGTAAATTTTTTTTGAAAAACCTTCTTCCCCGGTGCGTGCCCAGACCCGCCGTATACACAGAATCACTCTGCAAACGGACAGAGTCTCCTCTGTATATGCACGGCGTCGCGGCTAGTACAACGTCCAAACACAGTCATCAATTCAATCACAACAGTTTCTAACATACACACATGCACAATCACTGAATAAATCTCACGGCCGATCAGTTTGAAAGGATAAATCCACAATTGTTGAAACGGCGCCCACCCGGCACCCAGATTTTTAAAACCAGTTTCGAAAGCAACATAAATCCACAGGTTTTAGAAAACAGGGCCCACACGATACTTAGGTTTTGAAATCCATTTTCACAATCCATAAATCCACAGGGTTTTGAAAACGGTGCCCACATGACACCCAAGTTTTGAAAACAGTTTTCGCAATCTTTTCTTTCGTTTTCTCCTTTTTTTTTCTTAAAGCGGCCAACAGAGATAAAAGAAAATTAAATAAATAATTAGGAACCATGCCGACATCCACACCGACCCCACGAGGGTATCAACAACCACACCACAGTTTACAAATAGTAAATGAAATGCAAAAGAAAGGAGAAAGTACAGTCCGGGGTCTCCAGGGACCCAAAAACTCCTGCCTCGGCCTCACCGTCGCCTAACTCTCCCCCCTGTAGGACCCTGCCACGAAGTGGGAAGTCAGCGACAAAGTAACAATAATAATGAAAGTAGGGTAAAGAAATGTGCCCAACCGTAAACTATCCGGAGCAACCACCCTCCCAACAAGGGAAAACCACGCACACCTACAAACCTAATCCGGGCACCTGCCCCGGCACCCCAACCGAGCACCTACCTCGGTAAACCACGTCGGGCACCTACCCCGACGGGTCGCACCGCTCGCACCTCGGCGCCTCAAAACCCCCCACCTGCGGGGGCCCCCACTACGTCACCTCGTGGGTTTACACGGGTCATAGACCACTTTTCCGGAAAAGCGCACCCTTTGCGGTGGCCAAACCGCGGGTGCGCGTGCTGCAGCCTCGAGCAAAGTAATCATAGTACCAAGCATACACAACGATAAAGACCATAAGGACTACCATGTTAGCATGATTAGATATTTATATTAAACAAGGTACAACTGTCGGGAACCCGACGCTAAGTCCCAAAATAAAACCCACCGTTTCTCGTCGCGTTGCGATCGGTTTTCTGTTCCTCCGCGCCTCAGTGCGCTCCCCGAACCTACACAAACCCGACGCAACGGCATCAGAAGTCGAAACCCCAAGCAAGGACCACGGAACGAAAGACTCTCTCGGTCGGTCGCGGAACGCGGCCCGCAGATCCGGCGGCGGCGGCGACGTCCCGGGGTGAGGACAAAATCCCGGCTGTCCTCCCCTACTCGCGTGGCTTCGCGCGGCGCCAGACCCCGCGCTGCGCCCAGCCCGCATGTGCGGGTTGCCCCGCGCGGTGCCAGAACCCCGTGCGGCGTCCCCGCATGCGGGCGGCCCCGCGCGGCGCCCGGCCCGCGCGGGCGCACTGCCCGCATACGCGGGCTGCCCCGCGCGGTGCCACACCCCGCGCGGTGCCCCCGCATGCGGGCGGCCCCGCGCGGTGCCCGGCCCGCGCGGGGGCTCTGCCCGCATGCGCGGGCTGCCCCACGCGGTGCCAGAACCCCGCGCGGCGCCCCCGCATGCGGGCGGCCCCGCGCGGTACCTGGCCCGCGCGGGCGCACTGCCCGCATGCGCGGGCTGCCCCGCGCGGTGCCAGACCCCGCGCGGGTGCACTGCTCGCGTGCGCGGGCTGCCCCGCGCGGGTGCACTGCTCGCATGCGCGGGCTGCCCCGCGCGGGTGCACTGCTCGCATGCGCGGGCTGCCCCATGTGGTGCTAGACCCCGCGCGGCGCCCCCGCATGCAGGCGGCCCCGCGCGGGTGAACTGCCCGCAGGCACGGGCGACCCCGCGCGGCTTCAGTCCCGCGCGGCTTCAAGCGCGCGCGGGTGCCTTGCCGGCGGGTGGCTCGCTCCTCCCCTGCCTCCTCGCGCAACGGTGCCCCACCTCCGGAAAAATTCCAGTTGCTTCCTCCCCCCGCTCAAAACAAGAAACGAAAAGGAACTAAAACACCGCTCACCTCGGTTTCGCCGGCACTGGGTGAAGGAGAAGGATCGTCCTCTTCGCGTTCGTCGGATTCCGCGGGGAGGCGATCGTTCTCTTCTTCTCCCCGACACGATCCTCGGTTCTTCACGCCACCTTGCTGGAGAGACGAGGTTGGGGAACACCGGGGGGTTCTCGCTCGCGCTCAGGTAGGGCTTAACGCACAGGAAAGAGGAGTCGGGGAAAACCCTTGTTCCCAAACGGGTTTAATTAGCCGTTTTGGTGCAAAACAGGGGACTTGATCCCTAAATCCCAAAATCACAAAATAATTGATCGGTGAACCGAAAAGCGGGGAAAATTAACCCAAACCCCCGACTAATTGAAATACCAGTTCGGGTACGAACCAGGGTCCGGTTTGCCTCGAAACAACGTGTTGGTCACATGGACTGCTAGCAACCTTCCGGAATTTATTCAGGGAGATTTCGGAGTCGGAATCCAAAACCGATCGCGCCGACGTTCTCCGTTTCGCGAGCTTTATTGTCTAAAAATACCCGCGAGCCCCGACGGTCTTTCCAGTGAAAAAGAAAAAGTATAAGCCACACACCAGACCCTCAGCGAGATGCGGCGCGAACCGACAAAGTAATAAAAAGGGAAAACTCTTAAAAAGGCAGTTACTACAGCTGTCCGATTTGCCAAATTCCAACTCTAAAAATTGTCGAAGGCATCCGGAAAGGTGTTCTTTTGTCCAAACTTCGCGCCGAGCCCAATTTTAATATCCATTGCGTGCGAAACCACTTCTAAGCATTCGACAGGGTCATCTGACTACTCTCGTAATCCGTTTTAAGCACGAAGTCCATCACTTGTGTCCAAATTGTGCACAAACACCACCGACACACCACGTAGGCCTCCAGAAGCTGCTGGTCATACTGTAGAAGCCCTGCAGAGATCCAGGTCACCACACAATAGCTGCAGTGCCTTCCACCGAAAGCTCATCCCAGTCAATGGATTCAGTCTCAGATTCCGTCTCGGAATCATCCCGAGTTTTCTTAGCCCTCTTAGGTTTGTTCATTGCTCTTGTGTGAACCATAGCAACCAGAAGAACAATTATCCATGAAAACACCATTATTGCTAGTGCTTAAGAAATTGAGAAACCTGCGAGCAAAAACTCAAAAACACGAAAAAAAAAATTGTTTATTTTCAAAAATTTGAAAAATTGTACCCAAACAATCATTATCGTGTAGAGAGAGTAGGAATCAAATTAGTTTTGCAAAAAGAATTTTAAAAATAGATCAATCCCATGATTTTCAAAAATTCTCATTATATGCCCTAAAATCGAATTTTTAGAAATCAAAGCCTAAAAATCCGTTAATCAAGAGAACACCAAGCATATAAACAAAACTAATCTACTCAGAGTTCTTATTTCAAAAGAAATTTGACCAAAAACTAATCAAAAACAAAAAAGTTACAAGATTTCCATGCACGTTTTGAGAAAGTTGAGAAAAACTGTGAAAAACCAATGTTTTGATCATAAAAACTTACTTGAATTCGAAGAACTTGAGAAAGAAAAGCTCCAAATCGGTTGTTTTCTAGTGAGAGAAACTCTGGAGACTTGGAAACAAAAGTTTGTTGTAAAAAGAAATCAAAACCCTTTTGCTTGTTATTAAACCCTAGCCGCGGTCTAGAACGGATCAAGAATCCAGTCCGGATTGGCTACCCGCAGAAAATTCCTGCGTTCGGGATCCGGAACGGATATTCCAATCCGGATCGGCTCCAACTTTTTCTTCAGAAAAATTTAGAAAAATTCCAGAAAATCCAAAAAAAGTATGTAAGCACTTTTGCATGTCAACTTTAAACAAAAGTCATCGTTTCATATCAAAAGAAATAGATTATGTTAAATCTATCAATAATATCCAAGTAATGAAACGAAAATTTATAAAAATTAAATCCTTTAAAGTTGAACAAGTTCAATGACATCTATCACGATCTTATGAGTAATGCATTTATCAAATCATTAATATGGTAAAGAAAATGAAGTGCCAAGATCGATAGATGTTTGAAATCTCAAATAAGTTAGATAATATATCTAATCAATTTATTGTAATGAGTGGCTCTTTAAGCATCTTTCAATAAAAATACCCACCTTATACCAACCTTGGAATTTGATAGAGTCAAGTATTCAAAAAAATATTTTATTTTATCAACCTGAAAAACCATGCTTGGTATACATGTGGTAGCTGCACATAGTACTCGGACGACCGAGGTGGTAGCTCTTTCCTCCATGTGGTGGTAGTTTTCACACTCCTCATTGGGATGTAACTTTTTCCACATCTTTTGAGCATAAACATTTTAATAAACTCCCCCTCAATTGGCTATCAATTATCTAAAATATGAGGTATTCAACCAAAGATTGATCTCGAGTTTCATACTTAACTCAATTTTCAAATATGATAAAAACTATACCAAGAGATCACATGAGAGAGAAATTGACTTTGATCAATTAAAGATGACTTAATTGACATAGATGATCATTGCATCAAATGAATTATTATGATATCCAGAGCATAATAAATTTCTAAATATATGAAAGGATGCAAGTAAAGTCAATTACATATGCTCAATTAATGTTCTATGTACAAACATAGATAAGGAACAAAAACACAAAACAAAACCTAACCTAAGCAATGATTTCAAAAAGTGTTATTTCAAAGAAAGCATTCCAATTGCTTTACGTAAATGAATAAACGGTTTTTGATCCAAAGGTTTTGTTAAAATGTCTGCTAATTGATCTTCAGTTGAAATATAGGAAATTTGAAGAATATTTGATTCAACTAGCTCTCGTAGAAAATGATATCTAAGTTCAATGTGTTTTGTTCTCGAGTGCAACACAGGATTTTTAGAAATATTTATAGCACTTGTGTTGTCACAAAGAATAGTTACCGAAGTTGCTGAAATTCGGAAGTCGCTCGACACGCTTTTCATCCAAATGAGTTGAGTTGAACAACTACCCGCTGAAATATATTCCGCTTCAGCAGTCGAGAGTGCAATGCAGCTTTGCCTTTTACTATGCCATGCAACAAGACTGTGAGGACCTGGTTTTCCCTGATGTGATTACTGGCTGACCAGCAGCTTCTGGGGGGCCTTTGTGACGTGTCGGTGGCGGTTGTACACCAATTGGACACTTTTGTTGGACTCGGAGTGTTAATTGGATCACGAGGGTAGTTAGAGAGCCCCATTTAATGCTTAGAAGTGGTTTCGCGCGCAAAGGATATTAAAATTGGACTCGGGGCGAAGTTTGGATCAAGGAACATCTTCCCGGACGCCTTCGGCAATTTTTAGAGTTGGAATTTGGCAAATTGGACTTCGGATTTGGATTCAGCGCGCGAAAACGATGAAAATGGGCTATTCACTTGCTTTTTCCGGAGTCCGGATGATTCTGCACGTTTTTCGAGGCAAAGTTACTGTTCCGGCACCGGCGGCGGCGGCGGCGTACGGCGGCGGGCAGCGGCGGAGCGCGGCGGAGCAGGCTCTGGCAGGTGCGCGGTCCACCGCGGAGGCGTGCACCGGTCGTGGGCCATGTGGCGGCTCCCGGTTGGGCCGGCGCAGCGGGCGCGGTCCACGGGAAAGGCGGGTGTACGGTGGACCGGTGGGGGGACACGTGGCGCACACCGGTTGGCCGGTCCACGTGCACTCGGTCCACGGTGCATCTGCGGGCGCCTCGGGAAGCGTGCGTGCAGAGGCGCAGGCGGCGGGCGCAGAGCGCACGTGGGCGCGTTGACGGGCGGTTCCCGCGCGTGGGCAGCCACGTGTCGGCGTCTGGTGGCGCCACGTGTCGCATTGTGAGCGGCGGGGGTTGCTGTCGCCTGTTTGGCGGGCGACGTGGAGGCCCAGCTGAGTTCCGGGCTGCTACAGTGCGCGCGGGGGGGGGGGGGGGGGGGGGGGGGGGGGATTTTGGGCAGCTACAGTGCGCGCCCGTAAGTCCCATGCGCCCGGAAATCCGGACATATTCGGTATTTCCTGAATTGTTTTTGGAGCCTATAAAAGCGATCCGAGCCTTCTTCTTTCCCCTTTTTCCAACTTTTCCGAGCCTCCTCTCGCCATGGTGCCTTCAGCAAAGATGATCCCCGAGCTTGGATGCATCCTTCTGCAAAGTTTTGAGATTTTTTGTGGCACGCTTATCGAGGTTTCCATTTTTACGGCGCGGCGCGACGCTCGTCCATTTGGGTTCCCCTTCGTCGCGTTTCGGTGCGCGAGCTCCCCCGGCCTACTCCGACCACCTTTTCGAGCGATTTCTTCGCCGCTGGATCCGCGACGGACAGATCTACGATCTAGGTATTTTCGGTTTTCCCTCATTTCGCGCTTTTCAAGGTGTTTGTTCGAGCTTACTGTGACCCCATTTCTGTGATGGAGATTTGGACAGCGGCATGGTCTTTCGGCGATATCTCCGCAACCGGGCATCGTATGGCGACGTGCTTATACACTTTTTTCATCTACTCGACGCAAGGAATATCACAGTATTTTTCTTGGATTTTTCTGAGTTTTGCCCGAAGGTATATGTTCTTCCCCTTATCTATAAATGGAATTACAGTTATGTTGCTGTGTAGTTTTGCGCACCTGCACTGTGGAATTTGTAACTCGGCCTACGGGGCTCGGAATTGGACGTACAGGTACTCGTTTCGAAGGTATCGACGCGAGGATTGCTGTGATATTTTTATGGGATTTTTCTGGGCACTTTCGGCAGGTGAAATAAGCATATCTTTGGGACTGATTTTCTGTGTGTTTGTGCGTGGTTAATTTTGGGAATGAAGGTGTAATGTTGGACCTTATTGTTGTACCCAGGGGTGTTTACATGTGTTGCTGGACCCGATGGATCTGTAGACTTTGATTTCGGGGTACTTTTAGCTGTTTAGAGCCAAGGTTTGCGCGACATGTACCGAGGATGCAGTTTCGGCAGAATTTGGACTGTGAGCGTCTACACTCTTCACCGACTTCAGGTTTACCTTGGATTGAGCACTTCAGGTGGGTAAGCTTAATTTAGTAACTGTATAAGATTTCTATATCATAGTGGATGTAAGTGCACATGTGGGGTTATCATCCCTCTATGATTGATAACAGGCGTATTTGATGTGCAACCGATATGAGCGAGAGGTAAGCAAGGAATGACCCACTTGGGTGAGATTGGTATACCATAGTAGGAATGTTTTAGCATGCTTTACTAATATATGCTTCACCCACTTTTATTATTTCTGAGAACAAAGCATGCGTGCATGGACATGTAGTTAGGCCATCTTTTACCGCTGCACTACTTTTGGAACTTGACTTAGGAGAAACCATGTTATCCTCTTCTCCTTCTTTGTTAGTCAGGTGGTCTGTGTTGCTCAGGTTCGAGTAGGGGTTCTGGGTAGTGTAGTCGGGACTTGGTGTCTGGGACAGGTTGGATTAGTTGTGGGGCTTTGCGGCAACCGCGGATATTGGGCGGTTGACCGGACATTTATTTATGCACCAGATTGGGTATCTGATTTCTCTAGTGGATGGGTTTTCCCACTTTGATCAGAGTCATGATCCAGTCCTACTGATTATGATACTTATGTTACTGGATACTGAGATACTTTACTCGTGTGGGTCGCTCCCCTCGAGTGCCACTCCGGAGTGCGCGGCAGACAGACTTTGAGTCCTTGAGACTCCTTTGCTTCGGTGTTATGCGTAGGCTGGCATACCCATCGCGGCAGGCAGGCAGGCATGGCAGGCATAGTAGGCAGAGCAGGCATGGCAGGCATAGTAGGCATAGCAGGCAGGGCAGGCATCGGCAGGCATGGCAGGCAGGCAGGCATGGCAGGCATAGTAGGCATAGCAGGCAGGGCAGGCATAGGCAGGCATGGCAGGCAGGCAGGCATGGCAGGCATAGTAGGCATAGCAGGCAGGGCAGGCATAGGCAGGCATGGCAGGCAGGCAGGCATGGCAGGCATAGTAGGCATAGCAGGCAGGGCAGGCATAGGCAGGCATGGCAGGCAGGCAGGCATGGCAGGCATAGTAGGCATAGGCAGGCAGGGCAGGCATAGTAGGCATGGCAGGCATAGGCAGGCAGAGCAGGCATGGCAGGCAGAGCAGGCATGGCAGGCATAGCAGGCATGGCAGGCATAGGCAGGCATGGCAGTCATAGCAAGCTTAGTGGCTTGATAGCTGTTGGGAGGGTCCAGCTTCTTTTTGTCAGTCTTTACGGCTTTGGTTAGTTTTTGTCTTTTGAGGACTTGGTGGGCCGACCGTCGGGTCTAGCGATGGTACCCACTGAGAACTCCCTTTTTGGTGTAGTTCTCACACCCTTTGGGGGTTTTCCCCCTCCTTTTTCCTTCCTCTCCTTTGTTTTTGCAGAGTCTTAGCGGGTGTTGCTGATTCTGCGGTTGTCGATCGAGACAAGGGAGTCGCGTGCTAGATCCCTACCCGTCGTTGGAGAGTAGTGGTACCCCTTCTGAGGAGATCTTCTGTAGTTTAGTTATTTCTTTTTCCTCTTTTGAGAGACTGATGTAGTGAGGATATTTCATGTATCGAGAGACTGTACACTGGTGTATTTATTGGAGTTACCTTCCGGTTTGGTTCAGAGCTTGTATTTGAGGATATTATATTTTTTATTATTCTTTTGGGAGGCGGACATTGTTGTATTATTTCCAGATGTACAGTGATTGATTTTAGTTATACAGCAGATTTTTATTTATAGCTCTGATATCTGTTTAGCTGTAGTACTTTTCTTGCAGGTAGGACGCTTCGCTTATGCAGGGTGGCATAGGTGGCGGATCTGTTGGCGAGCCCGGGTCGCAGTTTCGACCCCGGGGCGTGACAAAGACAATGGCCAAGATAAAAACATGCACCACTCATACTCTTCCGATCATCTACTGATCCTGCCCAATCGGCATCTGAATATCCTATTATGTCAAGAGTTGTTCCCATAGCATACCAAATTCCGAAATTCAGTGTTCCTTTGACGTACCAGATGATCCTTTTCACCGCTTTCAGGTGAACCTCCTTTGGTGCTGATTGATATCTCGCGCAGATCCCAACACTAAAGGATATATCCGGGCGACTAGACGTGAGGTAAAGTAGACTTCCAATCATGCTGCGATAAAGCTTCTCGTCTACACTTTCACTGAGAGATTCACTTCCTAATCCCTTATTGCTAGTTCCTATTGGAGTCGGAAAATCTTTAGAGTTTTCTAAATCAAATTTCTTCACCAACTCCCTTGCATACTTGGATTGGCACAAATGGATGCCTTCTTCATTTTGTTTCACTTGCAATCCAAGAAAATATGTTAGTTCCTCCATCGTAGACATCTCAAATTCGCTTTTCATGGTTTCAGCGAATTTAGAAGCATCATTGTCTCTAGTTGCACCAGATACAATGTCATCGACATAGATTTGTGCCACAATGAAGTTATCCTGATAATGCTTCACAAAGAGAGTCCGATCTGCTCCCCCTCGAGTATAGCCCTTTTCCAAAAGGTGCTTTGTCAACCTTTCGTACCATGCTCGCAGTGCTTGTTTTAGACCGTAAAGAGCCTTTTTCAAACGAAAAATATGGTTAGGTAGTTTATGGTCAATGAAACCTTTCGGTTGAGCCACATAAACTTCCTCGTTCAAAAACCATTTAAAAACGCGCTCTTAACGTCCATTTGAAAGAGTTTGATTTGAAAATGACAAGCAATTGCGAACAAAATACGAATCGACTCGAGTCGAGCAACCGGGGTGAACGTCTCATCAAAGTCTATACCTTCAATTTGTGAGTAGCCCTGAGCAACTAGGCGTACTTTGTTCCTGATAATGGTACCATCCTCGTTTTTCTTGTTCTTGAAAATCCATTTAGTACCAATCACGTTGTGTTGCTTCGGTGGCTTCGTTAGTTCCCAGACTTTGTTTCTTTCGAACTGATGGAGCTCTTCCTGCATTGCTTCAATCCAGTAGTCATCCTGAAGAGCTTCATCGACGTTCTTTGGTTCTACCATGGAGACGTAACATGCGACTCAAACCAACTGTTTCCGAGTCCTGACTCCTTCTTGTGGGTCTCCAATAATGTTTGATTCCGGATGATCCTTGGAGATACGTAGCGTTTGAGGTAACGGAGTTGTAGTAATTCGAAATATCTTTTTCTCCTAATAAAGAGATTAAAGGTGAAATTTGAGTTGGTTTTGAATTCAAAAGACCTATGTTGACCTATTTGGTCAGTCACCAGTGTTCAAGTAGCACTATTCACGAGACAAAAAGGCTATCTTCTAATCCGGACGTAATCTTGGAAATCCGAGATGACCATTGTGATCGTCTCGTCGAACTGAGCGAAATTCATATTCAGCACTTTTCAATCTGACGGTCGGATTTTCCTGAAATCAGTGAAGAAGCGGGCAAATGTCGCGACCAATGTATCAGTGGTCTGCGCACGAGGTCACTTTAGCGAATTACTGTAGATGAACAGTAACCCCAATTTCGGGACTCCTTTGAGTGAAACGCTGACCTATTCACTGTTCGGATTCCGAACATAGTGATTCAGGTAGTCGTTTTGATCGGTTTCGACGGTCTGGACGCAATGGTGTTGACGGAATTTCTGTTTGACGGCCCTAGAGTCTCGAAAAGCGTGATAAACTGTATTTCTGTACAGTATTGATGGACCGAGAATTTATCCGGGCATTTTCTCAAAAAAACAAAAATCGCTACCTGATAGGTTTCGTCGAGCCGGACGTCGTGGTGGTGTCCGCTTTTCAGTTTGACAACCCGGTTGTCTCGAAAAGCGTGATTTATGGGAAAAATCCCGGTATTTTGCATATAAGCCCTATTTTTTTATGCTCCGGAATTCGTGAAAACTCTTGGGGAGGGACCTGAATGCGAAACTCAAACTCGGTGAGGGACTCAACCCTAAATAACAAGAGTAGAGGGGGCTAGATGCGTTTCATTGCATTGGTATACATAGGAAGACCCGTAGAGCCCTAGCTCGGGAACGCTACCTACCCAGCCGCAACCAGAGAAAGCTTCTTGGCTTCCCCTGCCCATGCGCCGACGGCTATACCCGTAGCGCCGCCGGCCGCCGCGTCCCCTCGCCGGGAAAGGCAAGGAGAAGCAAAAGCAACCTTGCTTTTGAGCTTTGTTGAGGAGGAACGATCAAGAAGGCTTAGGAACCTTCCAAGTTGCATCTGGAGTCCCTTCTCGTCTCTGGGATCGCGACCTGAGAAGCACTGGCACCCAGCTCCACCGCGCGCCGCCGGGCCGCCAACTCCTTCTCCCTCGAGTCCGGCGAGGTAGGGTCTCAACTTTGGTTGGGTTCTTAGTGACTTGGACCCTAGCGGCCGGCTTCTGACATTAATTGGGTGACCCAGGTGAAGCCCCGAGGCCCCCGGACCGCCGGATGGCCGGCGGTTGCATATGGGTCGCCGGAACCCTAGTTCTTGGACGGGTTCGGCGCGCGCGGCCTCCGGAGCTCCGGCGTTGGAACCAAGATGACCTGAACCTTCTGCTGGTTCCCAGAGGACGTCCCACGGAGTTTGGGAGGGTTTGGTATAGCATGGAGTGCGGGGGAGCAAACCCTAGCCTGCGGGTTCTTGAGGTTGGCCGAGCAACGCCGCCCCATCGCCGCCGTCGCTCCTCCGGCGCCGGCCAAGCCTGGTAAGTCTTCTGACACCTTGGGCTTGCTTTTGGTCCACTTGCATGCAACCCATGCAGCCCCGTTCCCGAACCGCCATTAATGGGCTAATCCGAGCTCTCCTTCTTCTTCCTCGGGTCGAGAAGCACAGGGGGCTACCAAGCTTGATGGGCTGAGGCTTACTCCACTCCTGGAAGTCCCAGAAAGGTGGTGCTCACCTTTGTTTGAAGATTGACCGAGTGGAAGGTGGCATCGGCCAACTTGAGCTCCATCAAGGTCCGAGTTGGGATCTTCTTGCTCCAGCAACATCACCAGCTGTGCTACGACCTCCCGTAGGTGAGCCTCCTCGTCTTCTTGACGTCTTATAACTTGTGCTCACTTTGGTTAGGGTCTGGAACTTGTGGAATAGTGAGAGCCCCAAGTTAAGCTCCTTATACGTACGAGTTGGGATCGCGTGCCATGGCTGCTTGTGGGGTGGATCTGCAGAGGTCCAGTGGTGAGCCTCTATACTTTTGGATACCCCTGAGCATGATGCTCACACTAAAACTGGATATGACTTAATAGAAAATTTGATTATGCAATTGTGAGCCTTAATGCACTTTAAGAATGGGCCAACTTGTATTTCATTGGCCGGCTTGCTCTCAAACTGTGAGCACGAGGTCCGGCACGTCAAAATCTATTTGCTGATATATTATTTTGGTTTAAAGATTCCCGGTTTAAAAGTTGTGGATTAATTAGTAAGTTTTTATGAATAATAGTGATGTTTTGGCAAAGCCCGGGGGTCTAATTGTAATTGTAGCTTGGTGGGCTGTTGGGGACAGCGTTCACTTGACCTCCGAACCTTTCGTTCGGAATCCGTTGACTTCCTTTGATTAGATCTTCGCTTTTTGACCCGAGAATCGGCAAAGTGCTCGATTCATCGGCGGTGTCGGATTAAACACGTTTTTCCAGGGAAAATTGGATGATTATTGATTTGTACTCTCTGGGGACTTCCTGTCAGGTCCGTTTGCCGCTCAAGGGCGCGGGATGTCCCAGGTGTTTCGTTCGACTTACTTCGAGGTGGGTTTTTATTCTTAAGTCTTAGCATTTAGTTCTATCATGTTGGACGGGGTCAACCTTATGTGTACTTGGGTTAAACATGGTAGGGAGGCATCAATTATTCGTTATGGCTTTACGGTTCTTATGATTGAATATATATGTTTCATATGGTTCTCATGCACGGATATGTATATGTTATTTCATACGGTTCTCATACATTGATATATATATATATTGTCTCACATGGTTCGCATACATGCACATATATATATTGTTCACGGTTACTATGCTCGGCTGCAACACGCGCACCCGCGGTTTGGCCACCGCGAAGGGTGCGCTTTTCCGGAAAAGTGGTCCATGACCCGTGTATACCCACAGGACGGCGTGGGGCCTCTTTAGTTGTGGGGCTTGGATGCGCCAAGGTGTGAGCGGTGCGACCCGTCGGTTTAGTTGTCCGACGTGGGAGCGGTGCGACCCGTCGGTTTAGTTGTCCGACGTGGGAGCGGTGCGACCCATTCGGTTTAGTTGTCCGACTTGGGCGCGGTGCGATCCGTCGGTTTAGTTGTCCGACGGGATCGGGTATTGCAGGTTTACAGGTGTTTGATTTTACTTTTCCCTTGCGAGGGTGGTTGCTCCGGATAGACTACGGTTGGACGTTTTCTTTACCTGCTTTACTATTATCACTTTTGTTTAGTCGCTGACTTCCCACTTTGCGACAGGGTTCCTACAGGGGGGAGAGTTAGGCGACGGTGAGGCCGCGGCTAGAGGTTTTGGGTCCCAGGAGATCGGAACAGTACTTTACCTCTTACTTTCGCATTCCATTTATTATTTGTAGACTGTGGATGGTTCTCGATACCCTCGTGGGGTCGGTGTGGATGTCGGTACGGTGACAAACGAATTGTTTAGTTTTCTTTACATCTCTGTGGGCCGCTTTGGAAAATAAAATAGCAAATAAAAGAACAGATTGCGAAAACTACGATTTCAAAACTCGGGTGCCGTGTGGGCACTGTTTTCAAAACCTTGTGGATTTATGGTTTGCGAAAATGGATTTCAAAACCTAAGTGTCGTGTGGGCACTGTTTTCCAAACCCCTGAGTTTATGTTGCTTTCGAAAAAAGGTTTTCAAAATATGGGTGCCGGGTGGGCGCCGTTTCAACAACTGTGGGTTTTATCCTTTCAAACTATTCGGCCGTGAGTTTATTCAGCATATTGTGAATGGTTGTATGTTAGGATTGTTGTGATTGAATGTTTACTCGTCATCGAACATTGTACAAACCGCGACGCCGTGCATATACAGGGGAGACTCTGTCCGTTTGTAGAGTGATCCTGTATATGCGGCGGATCTGGGCACGTGCTGGGGAAGAAGGTTTTTCAAAAAAAAAAAAAATACAGACCTTTTGTAATTCGTTTCCGCAAAAATAATCCCCCGGGGCGTGACAGATTAAGATGGTATCAGAGACTTTCTTCAATCACAACAGTTTGTGCCCGACATCCACAAAGATACCTCACTTAGCTACAAATGAATAAAATGAATGGCATAGAAGTGTAGAACGCGAGTGACCGGGGGGAAAGTATAGGTCCCTTTTCTCGATAGTTGTTTGAGTGCTATGCTAGCAGGAGGCTAGAGCTGACTTGTGTTGTGTGTGGTTGCAGATTAAGTTTTGTTTCCCGGTTTAGCTGGGTCGGCGTACTTGTGTAGTCGTGTTGTTTTGGCTTGATTAGTCGTGTTGGTTTGGAGGCTGGGGTCGAGGCCGGCTGCCACCGGGGTATTGATGGTTGCTAGGAATTAATGGATTAAGCAACCAGCACGGGACACGGTGGGCCTGCTGACGTTGTTCATGCACTTGGTGCGGCTGTTATCACAGCAGATCGTTGCGCCGGCTTTTGTTTTTCGAACCCCTCCCTCTGCCGACGTGCTGGTTGTCGTTAGTGACGGCGACTGGGGGTTGAGTAATCCGACGGTGTTTGTTAGTGAGTCGGCCGTTTGTCGGTCGTGAGTAACTGGGTAGCCTCTTGTCTAAATGGTACCTTCTAGGTCTACTGGGTTTAAGTTACAGCAGATGGTCGACCGATTCTTTTGCATCTTGGACAAGGTATGGGTGGGAATGAGGATTCTTCCCTTATGATTGTCACCCATAGTTCGGCTTTTTGCGGTAGACACTGCGATGGTGGTAGGAATCGTCGAGATGGGGCCTTGGGGTTCTCCTTTGATTTGAGAAAGGAGGCCCCCGGGGCTAGCAAATTTTGTTCGTTTGGGCTCGATTTTGGGTGAGCGGGCCTAGAGCTTAGAATACTCCTAGTTGGGAAAGGGAGCGTTTGGTCTGGGGGTGTGCAGCTCGGTTCGGTGCATGGTGATTGGAGGGGCAATTAATTGGGACCGAGCGGTAGGGGTTAACCAGAGTGTCGCACCCCTTCGGCACCAAGACGGAGGTAGGGCCGTATTCCTTGGTTGTCGTCGCCAGCTTCCCATAACCAAGGTATAGCCTTGAGGATTTGGGTTGCGAGTTTAGTGATTGTGAAGGAGTACTGATCGGCGATGGGTTGTTGACTGCATGGCGCTCTGGCATCGGTTACTTTCGGCTAGGATGCCCTGCTTTCAGCTTTCTCTATGGGGTAGACCTTGTGGTAGGTCTCAGAGCTGAAACCTAGCTTTTGTTTTGACCGTCGCCTCGGTAGGACGGACAGTCGGAGCGGAGAATCCGGGATGGTGGTTATACTCCGAGCTAGTAGCCGTGTTGATGACGGGCGGAAGTAGTCCGTGTTGGCGACGGGTGGGTTCATCGTTTTCAAAGGAGGATTACTTGTAGGCGGTGACCCGGCTAGTTGGATTGGCACATCCCGGAGTTTTTGTAAGGGTATTAGTGTGGCCTCCCCCTTTGTTGTCGGGTTAGTCTGGGCATTTAAGGGCCGTCGGTCCGGGTTTGGTAGTAGGACCGGGGTACCTCGACGCATCGCAAGACTTTGGTTGCTGACTGCTCAACACCGTCAGAGGTGGTCCGCGAACCAGTGGCGTCATATCGGGGAACTCCAAGTCGAGGAGCAGGCGTACTCATATTAATTTCGATCAAGATGGACGGAACGATAGGGTTGCCGGGCGGGTCGAGCCCGTCGTCTGTCTGAAATCTTAGGGCGGTTCCGTCCGATAGTTTTTCGTTGAGGGTTACCACCGAGTTTCACCAAGAGACATATGTTGTTTCGCGTTTCATCGCTTCGAGGATGGATTATTGAGCGCCCCAACGGTGTTCGTGGGTGTGATGACCAAAGTTTCCCGACCCTTTTTGGGTCAACTTGCGGGGAACGTCTTCGGGTGACCTTACAGACCCTCAAGGACCAGAGAGGGTAGGCCAAACTCCAAAGGTGTGAGTTTGGGCATCGCGGGGTGAGCTTTTGGGACGGCCAAACGTCCGGAGGACTTCGAAGAACGCAAGAGTTAAGGCCTTTACGACCAAGCAACTCAAGGAAACGATGCGTCCAATCAAGATCACTGCGGAAAGAAAAAGGGAGCAGTCAACGCCTGGAGCGGCAAGGGTCAGACAGAAGACATACCGGTAACCGCGATTACGTAGCAGGACGGATCAACAGCAGACTGTTGGTGGCTTAAATTGACAAGGGATGTAGCACAACGCGTGGCTCGCTTTCGGGTCGGTCATCGAGTAAAGGCCGAACGTCAGCGCCCGGCGGGGAAACTGCAATCTCTCCTAGTGCCAGAGAGGAACGAGCAGATCATGAGGGGCGCGAAGCCATTTGGGAGTGCAAGTCGGACATAGTTGGGCACTTTCCCTATTTATGGGATTCCTGGTGTGTTCAAGTTTCGAGGACGAAACTTCTTTTAAGGTGTGAGTGATGTAGTAATTCGAAATATCTTTTTCTCCTAATAAAGAGATTAAAGGTGAAATTTGAGTTGGTTTTGAATTCAAAAGACCTATGTTGACCTATTTGGTCAGTCACCAGTGTTCAAGTAGCACTATTCACGAGACAAAAAGGCTATCTTCTAATCCGGACGTAATCTTGGAAATCCGAGATGACCATTGTGATCGTCTCGTCGAACTGAGCGAAATTCATATTCAGCACTTTTCAATCTGACGGTCGGATTTTCCTGAAATCAGTGAAGAAGCGGGCAAATGTCGCGACCAATGTATCAGTGGTCTGCGCACGAGGTCACTTTAGCGAATTACTGTAGATGAACAGTAACCCCAATTTCGGGACTCCTTTGAGTGAAACGCTGACCTATTCACTGTTCGGATTCCGAACATAGTGATTCAGGTAGTCGTTTTGATCGGTTTCGACGGTCTGGACGCAATGGTGTTGACGGAATTTCTGTTTGACGGCCCTAGAGTCTCGAAAAGCGTGATAAACTGTATTTCTGTACAGTATTGATGGACCGAGAATTTATCAGGGCATTTTCTCAAAAAAACAAAAATCGCTACCTGATAGGTTTCGTCGAGCCGGACGTCGTGGTGGTGTCCGCTTTTCAGTTTGACAACCCGGTTGTCTCGAAAAGCGTGATTTATGGGAAAAATCCCGGTATTTTGCATATAAGCCCTATTTTTTTATGCTCCGGAATTCGTGAAAACTCTTGGGGAGGGACCTGAATGCGAAACTCAAACTCGGTGAGGGACTCAACCCTAAATAACAAGAGTAGAGGGGGCTAGATGCGTTTCATTGCATTGGTATACATAGGAAGACCCGTAGAGCCCTAGCTTGGGAACGCTACCTACCCAGCCGCAACCAGAGAAAGCTTCTTGGCTTCCCCTGCCCATGCGCCGACGGCTATACCCGTAGCGCCGCCGGCCGCCGCGTCCCCTCGCCGGGAAAGGCAAGGAGAAGCAAAAGCAACCTTGCTTTTGAGCTTTGTTGAGGAGGAACGATCAAGAAGGCTTAGGAACCTTCCAAGTTGCATCTGGAGTCCCTTCTCGTCTCTGGGATCGCGACCTGAGAAGCACTGGCACCCAGCTCCACCGCGCGCCGCCGGGCCGCCAACTCCTTCTCCCTCGAGTCCGGCGAGGTAGGGTCTCAACTTTGGTTGGGTTCTTAGTGACTTGGACCCTAGCGGCCGGCTTCTGACATTAATTGGGTGACCCAGGTGAAGCCCCGAGGCCCCCGGACCGCCGGATGGCCGGCGGTTGCATATGGGTCGCCGGAACCCTAGTTCTTGGACGGGTTCGGCGCGCGCGGCCTCCGGAGCTCCGGCGTTGGAACCAAGATGACCTGAACCTTCTGCTGGTTCCCAGAGGACGTCCCACGGAGTTTGGGAGGGTTTGGTATAGCATGGAGTGCGGGGGAGCAAACCCTAGCCTGCGGGTTCTTGAGGTTGGCCGAGCAACGCCGCCCCATCGCCGCCGTCGCTCCTCCGGCGCCGGCCAAGCCTGGTAAGTCTTCTGACACCATGGGCTTGCTTTTGGTCCACTTGCATGCAACCCATGCAGCCCCGTTCCCGAACCGCCATTAATGGGCTAATCCGAGCTCTCCTTCTTCTTCCTCGGGTCGAGAAGCACAGGGGGCTACCAAGCTTGATGGGCTGAGGCTTACTCCACTCCTGGAAGTCCCAGAAAGGTGGTGCTCACCTTTGTTTGAAGATTGACCGAGTGGAAGGTGGCATCGGCCAACTTGAGCTCCATCAAGGTCCGAGTTGGGATCTTCTTGCTCCAGCAACATCACCAGCTGTGCTACGACCTCCCGTAGGTGAGCCTCCTCGTCTTCTTGACGTCTTATAACTTGTGCTCACTTTGGTTAGGGTCTGGAACTTGTGGAATAGTGAGAGCCCCAAGTTAAGCTCCTTATACGTACGAGTTGGGATCGCGTGCCATGGCTGCTTGTGGGGTGGATCTGCAGAGGTCCAGAGGTGAGCCTCTATACTTTTGGATACCCCTGAGCATGATGCTCACACTAAAACTGGATATGACTTAATAGAAAATTTGATTATGCAATTGTGAGCCTTAATGCACTTTAAGAATGGGCCAACTTGTATTTCATTGGCCGGCTTGCTCTCAAACTGTGAGCACGAGGTCCGGCACGTCAAAATCTATTTGCTGATATATTATTTTGGTTTAAAGATTCCCGGTTTAAAAGTTGTGGATTAATTAGTAAGTTTTTATGAATAATAGTGATGTTTTGGCAAAGCCCGGGGGTCTAATTGTAATTGTAGCTTGGTGGGCTGTTGGGGACAGCGTTCACTTGACCTCCGAACCTTTCGTTCGGAATCCGTTGACTTCCTTTGATTAGATCTTCGCTTTTTGACCCGAGAATCGGCAAAGTGCTCGATTCATCGGCGGTGTCGGATTAAACACGTTTTTCCAGGGAAAAGTGGATGATTATTGATTTGTACTCTCTGGGGACTTCCTGTCAGGTCCGTTTGTCGTTCAAGGGCGCGGGATGTCCCAGGTGTTTCGTTCGACTTACTTCGAGGTGGGTTTTTATTCTTAAGTCTTAGCATTTAGTTCTATCATGTTGGACGGGGTCAACCTTATGTGTACTTGGGTTAAACATGGTAGGGAGGCATCAATTATTCGTTATGGCTTTACGGTTCTTATGATTGAATATATATGTTTCATATGGTTCTCATGCACGGATATGTATATGTTATTTCATACGGTTCTCATACATTGATATATATATATATATTGTCTCACATGGTTCGCATACATGCACATATATATATATTGTTCACGGTTACTATGCTCGGCTGCAACACGCGCACCCGCGGTTTGGCCACCGCGAAGGGTGCGCTTTTCCGGAAAAGTGGTCCATGACCCGTGTATACCCACAGGACGGCGTGGGGCCTCTTTAGTTGTGGGGCTTGGATGCGCCAAGGTGTGAGCGGTGCGACCCGTCGGTTTAGTTGTCCGACGTGGGAGCGGTGCGACCCGTCGGTTTAGTTGTCCGACGTGGGAGCGGTGCGACCCATTCGGTTTAGTTGTCCGACTTGGGCGCGGTGCGATCCGTCGGTTTAGTTGTCCGACGGGATCGGGTATTGCAGGTTTACAGGTGTTTGATTTTACTTTTCCCTTGCGAGGGTGGTTGCTCCGGATAGACTACGGTTGGACGTTTTCTTTACCTGCTTTACTATTATCACTTTTGTTTAGTCGCTGACTTCCCACTTTGCGACAGGGTTCCTACAGGGGGGAGAGTTAGGCGACGGTGAGGCCGCGGCTAGAGGTTTTGGGTCCCAGGAGATCGGAACAGTACTTTACCTCTTACTTTCGCATTCCATTTATTATTTGTAGACTGTGGATGGTTCTCGATACCCTCGTGGGGTCGGTGTGGATGTCGGTACGGTGACAAACGAATTGTTTAGTTTTCTTTACATCTCTGTGGGCCGCTTTGGAAAATAAAATAGCAAATAAAAGAACAGATTGCGAAAACTACGATTTCAAAACTCGGGTGCCGTGTGGGCACTGTTTTCAAAACCTTGTGGATTTATGGTTTGCGAAAATGGATTTCAAAACCTAAGTGTCGTGTGGGCACTGTTTTCCAAACCCCTGAGTTTATGTTGCTTTCGAAAAAAGGTTTTCAAAATATGGGTGCCGGGTGGGCGCCGTTTCAACAACTGTGGGTTTTATCCTTTCAAACTATTCGGCCGTGAGTTTATTCAGCATATTGTGAATGGTTGTATGTTAGGATTGTTGTGATTGAATGTTTACTCGTCATCGAACATTGTACAAACCGCGACGCCGTGCATATACAGGGGAGACTCTGTCCGTTTGTAGAGTGATCCTGTATATGCGGCGGATCTGGGCACGTGCTGGGGAAGAAGGTTTTTCAAAAAAAAAAAAAATACAGACCTTTTGTAATTCGTTTCCGCAAAAATAATCCCCCGGGGCGTGACAGGAGTACTCGGAGGTACATATGATGATTCCTGCATATCAGATAAACTTGAAGAACCATTAGACGCATCAACTTTTTCGAAAGAATTATTATGAGAAGATGCATTTACAGGAGTATCATCATCTAGAGACATATCAGGGGTAGATTTATCAGATGCAAAGTGAAAAGCTTCATCTACTTTAGCATTAATAGATTCTACCATCGTTTTAGATTCTAGGTTAAATACCCGATATGCTCTACTGTTTGTAGAATAACCCATGAAGATCCCTTCGTCACTTCGAGAATCGAATTTACCAAGATTTTCGCGATCACGTAAAATGTAATAACGACTCCCAAAGATACGAAAATATTTGATATTCGATTTTCTACAAAACCATAGTTCATATGGTGTATTTAAAGTTCTCGGGCGCAAATACGCTCGATTAATTACGTAGACGGCGGTGTTCACAGCTTCAGCCCAAAAATGTAACGGTAAATTCCGGCTGTGAAGCATAACACGCGTCATCTCTTGAACAACCCTGTTTTTGCGCTCGACTACACCATTCTGCTGAGGTGTATAGGGTGCTGAGAATTCATGTTTTATGCCGTTGAAAGTGCAAAAATCAATGAATTTAGAATTAATGAATTCTCCACCTCTATCAATTCGAACACGAACGATCTTTTCATTTCTCTCAATCATAATACGATGACAAACCTCATGAAAAGAGTCGAAAGTATCCGCTTTCTCTTTTAAAAAAGTTACCCATGAATATCTAGAGAAATCATCAACCAAAAGAAAAATATACCATTTACCTCCCAAGGATGGTTGACGAGTCGGCCCCATTAAGTCCATGTGCAGTAATTCTAAAGGCCGATTGGTACCAACGTGGTTCAAGTTCTTATGTGCAGCCCTTGATTGTTTTTCCTTTTGACAACCTCCACACACAATGTTTTCTTTAAAAGAAAGTTTAGGAACCCCCTTAACCACGTCTTTGTTTGAAATCCTTGCTAGTTCTTTAAAATTTATGTGACCTAGTCTTTCATGCCAAAGAGTTTCGTTATCAAGTGAAACTAGGTTACAATTTTCAGAAATTTTGTTTGAAACAACATAGCAATTATTTTCAGAGCTAACCTTTTTTTTTAAAAAAAAAAGAATAATTTACATAAGTTACAGGACATTCAATCGCTGAAAAGTTAAAGACAGGGAAGGAATTCACCTTTGCATACCCAAACCTTTTGAGTTTTGGAGTGCGTTGATAATGATTGAGAAGTTATTTTCCTTGGTGAAAACATATTGTATGATTGAATGTTTTTCTTTGACATCGTCTTGTGGGGTGAACTACCAATGTTCCTTTCTTTTGAAAAGTTCTCCTTTGATTTCCGATGAATCACTTTTTTGGTAGTTGTTGCAAGACGTGCTTGATGTGATCTTTTCGCTCCAATCTTGCAATTTCTTCTTATGTGCCCCAAGACCACAAAGAAAACATACCTTTGTACTTGACGAACCCGAAGTAGGTGAGGTAAGGTTGTTGTCGTTGATTGCAGAGAATTCCGCCATCGGAGGAGGAGATACCGACTGGGGCACAAAAACTGTCCCAACCGAACTTGGACTGTCTCCAGTTCGATTGTATCCAAGGCCAAAACGGTTTGTTTGACCAAGACCAAGCATCTTATCCAACTTGCTCCTTCCCGAAGAAAATCGCTTTAAATCATCCTTAAGTTGGAAAATGGTCTTCGTCATTTTCATTTTTTCTTGACGAGCCTCGGAGTAGAGCTTCAAGAAGTAACTTGCTTTATCCACCATTTTTACGTGTTCCTTCTCGAAATGCTCATTTTTCTCTTGAAGGGAAACATTTACTTTGATCAAGTTATCCCTTTCCACTTCAAGAGCGTTTCACAGAGAAGTTGCCCTTTTTGCTTCTTCTTCGAGATCCTGCAATCTCCCTCTCAAACCCTTGTTTTGCTTTGGCAGTTTCTTTGAATCCCTCAAAAGTTTATGGTAGGCAAAAGCAAAGTCTTCACCTTCGGAATTACTCGATTCGTTGTTCGTTGCATTCTTTTCAACTTGGGAGGAGTTGGACAAGGAATCGGATGTACTTGCCATTAAGCATACGAAGGGTGAAGTTGTGGACGCGTGGAACGCCGTTGCGTTATTTTCTTCATCACTGGAGGATGACTCACTTGACGTTGATATGTCATCCCAAGTGATGGCTTGCATCGCTTTCTTCTTCGACGGATTCTTATTGGGACACTCCGTTAAGGTATGGCCGTATCCTCGGCACTTGAAGCATTGGATTTGTCCCTTCGAGCTTTTCTTATCCTTTGAAAAACTCTCTTGCTTTCTTGACTTGTAGCTTGAAGAACCTTTGCCTTTCTTCGACTTTACGAAGGATGAAGTTTTACTTGAATTACCCCTTCAAAAGTTTCGGCGAAATTTTCTTGTCAAGAGAGCAAGCTGTTTCTCGAAATCCTCCATAGATAGGTTCTCGTCATCGTCTGAGGAGGATGAATCCGCGTCTTCTTCTTTTGTTGTTTTCAACGCAAAACCTGAAGACTTAGAAGAGGATGCTTTTCCAGAAGAATAGTTAGTAGGAAATGTCATTTCATATGTTTGAAGTGCACCAACTAATTCTTCTACACGGATTTCGTCCGGGTGTTTAATAGTTTCAACGGCCGTAACCTTGGAACGAAATCTTTCAGGAAGAGTCCTTAAAATCTTTCTTACAACTTTAAATTCTGGAATTTTCTCTCCCAAGTTAGCACATGTATTCACGATGTCTTGCAATCGCGTATAATAATCTGTGAAAAATTCATTTTCTGCCATGAAAATAGAGTCAAACTTGCTCGTAAGCATTTGCAGCTTAATTTTGAATCTTCACAAGGTTTGTTCCCTCATGTGTAACTTGTAGAACATCCCAGATTTCTTTCGCAGTCTCACATGCCGAGACGCGAGAGAATTCAGTTTGCGACAAAGCATTAAATAAGGCGTTAATTCCTTTGCCATTGTAAGAAGATGAGTCAATCTCTTCCTTGGTCCATTTCGACCTAGGTTTGATGGTGTGAACATCAACAATGATTTCAGTTGTATTTGACCATCCTAACTCGATTGATTGCCACACCCGTTCGTCGATGGAAATTAAAAAGGCTTTCATCCGTACTTTCCAGTAGTCATAGTTTGTTCAATCGAAGAAAACGGGGGTCTGTTGATGTTTCCACCTTCAACCATTGTTTACAACCCTATTTCCGCTCTGATACCACTTGTCGGGTTATATCTAACATGGATCTAAATAGGGGAAAAACCACCTAGAGGGGGGTGAATAGGTGTAAACGATAAACACTCAAAAATCTTTGCATAATAAAACCCAATGCGGAAAAATAAATAACACGCAGAGATTTTACGTGGAAAACTCCATCACAGGAGTAAAAAACCACGGGACCGATAACACGGTGAAATCAACTAAGATTAAACACGTACAAAGGTGATATAACGTGCTCACACACGACTCAACATTTTTCCATACGCTCCGAGTTGATCTTCTCCGCTCGCTTCGCAACGCGCCTCGAATCCACGATTTGCGTCCAACGCCGAATCCACGACGTCCAACGTCGAATCCACGACGTCTGACCGAATCCACGGTCTCCACCAAGTAGTACGTTTCGATCACACGAATCGTACCTCGCTCCGAATCCACGAAAGCGGTAGCTGTCATGCCCCGGGTGTAAACCAGAACCCGGGCCCGTCTACAGATCCGCCGTGCACACGGTATTTCCCGTGTACACGAAGCGTCAAACCTGCTCAGATGAGAGATAACAATAAAAGAGCAATAAAAACAGAGCTGAACTAAAACTAATACATCTCAGACTGAAGCTGGAAATAAAATACAATACATCTGTATAAATGATACATCAGTCTCTCCCAGCTCACCAAAATAAATACAACCTACTGGGAAAAGCCAGTCCCAAATGTAAAAGTACAACCGTCTGAGGAAACCTGGGTACACCAACAGTCCAGCTAACACGCTCATCCTGCCACGAGATCTATCTACTCAGCCGTCCTCTCTCCTCGACCCGCCGCTGAAAGCCCAGCAGCACCCGCAGAAGACACTGCAAAACAAGGAAGAAGAAAAAGAGGAAAGAAGAATGGGGGTGAGAACTACTAGTAAACCAGTAGCCTCCCCTAGTGGGTAAAACCTCAAACTCTGACACACCCACTAGGTCTACCAGAGGCAAAAAGGAAAGAAGAGTGGTAAGAAATGAAACCGCTGCAAAAGGGAAATCTACCACTACTATGCCTCTAAAATACAGTCCTAGACTGACATGACCGTAAGCAACAATGACCAACCGTCCCAGATGAACCCAATCTGTACCGCCCTCATCATCGGGCAAGTAAGCCGCGCCGATGTGATAGCAAAATTCCTACTGCCGCCCTCATCATCGGGCCAATAAGCCGCGCCGATGTGATAACAAATCTGTCCATAACTGTCCGGCCCCGGCCTCCGGAGGGGATCTCGAGGGGAGCGACCCACACGAGGAAAGCATCACCGGGCAATAACCGCGCCGGTGTGATAAAAGCAGGGTTGGATCACAACTATATAGCCCCAGTGGAACACAACCCTCCACTAAAAGAAAACTGATTCCCAATCAGATGCAAGAGTAACCATCCGGTCAATCGCCCAATATCCGCCATTGCCGCAATACCCCACAATCCACGACCAGGTCTAACAACCGACCTCCGGTCAACCGCCCAATATCCGCGGTCACCGGAATAACCTACAATCACAATCATGTCCCACATCCGACATCTGGTCAACCGCCTACTATCCACGGTTGCCACAAAACCCTCTAGTCCATAATCATGCCCTATCACCGATGTCCTATAACCGACATCCGGTCAACCGCCCAATATCCGCGGTCGTCGCCAAAACCCATGATCCATAATCCAGGCCCCGGCTACACTATCCCAAACCCCTGCTCAAACCCGAGCAACAAAAACCACCTGACTAACGAAAGGAGAAAAGAAACAAACAAGGTTTCTCCTAAGTCAAGTTCCAGCATGAAAGTGTAGCAATAAAAGATGGCCTACCTAGATGTCCAAACAAGCATGCAAGTGTTCTCAAGGAAATAAAGGAAAAGGTGTCCAATAGTGGTTCCACATGTGTAACAATTAATAACTCCGCATAGATATAACCATCATGCTAAAACATTATCCAACCACACATGTCTATAATCCATGTTCCATGATAAAGCATCACTATCCACCTATGCATGTCATAAAATCCTCAAATAGTACCAACCACTAACAGGATAATCACATAGTCCAAAATAAGTATTCCAATCCACATGCAAGGTTAAACGCTAACATTCCATCCATACAAACATGTACAAGTCCCAACCACTATCAGATTCCCACAATAGTATTCTCCATATGATAGGCTCACAATTTTATATCACTTAAGCATGGATGTCCAAATAAAGGGATCACTCTAATATTCCTAGTGAGCATGTCAAAATAGAGGTAAACAACAACGACCCACCTCGATCGCTAATTCCAAGTCCAAATAGTGCTCTCGCCCAAACCGATAAGCCGCCGCGATCGCTGTACAAAATTTCCAAAAGAACATACATAATTAACATACAATGCTCACCCAAATCTGCCCCAAACACAACAGTCCACAGTTTTCCTATTTTTACCTGCGAGAAATGCCCGAAAAATTCCAAGAAAAATACTGTCACGATCCTCGCGACGAACCCGTCGAAACGAGTACCTGCACGCTCAAACCCGAGTCTCCTACGCTGAGAAACAAATCCGACAAGGAAATCACCTCGAAATAAACTGCTCAAAAAAACTGTAGCAATAACTTCTGTACACAGATATTTTTCACCTTCTAAAAATATTCAGAAAATTCCAAGAAAATTTGGGGATATTCCTCGTGATGTGTAGATGCAAAACGCCTTTTGAATCTCCCCAATCCGATGCCTTTGCGCGAAGATATCGCCAAAATACCTCACCGCTGTCCCAAAACTCCGCCCCAGAAAATGAGGTCAAAAGATGATCCGAAAAACCCATGAAAAGCTCGGAATGGGAAAAACCAGTAAACGTGGGAAACGTAGCCCTACCTGTCGTGAAGCCAACGGCGCAAGAATCACAGAAAAAGGTGCTCGGGGTAAGCCGGGAGAGTCCTCGCACCAAAACGCGACGAAGAAGACCACAAACAAACGAGCGTCGCGCCGCGCCGTAAAAATAGAAACCTTGGGATTCGTGCCGCAGAAAAATCCTGGAATCTGCAGATGGATCCGCCTCAGGAAGAGGAGGAAATCTAGTGAAGGTGGCACTGCCAAAATCCGCACTGAGAAAGAGTTCTTCACTGCTGAACAGGGGCCTATTTATAGGCTGGAAAAACAAATCAACAAATACCCAACATGTCCCATTTTCCGGGCGCTCGGGATTTCGGGCGGCTACAGTGTTGGGCCCGGCCCAACACTGTGCGCGCCCGAAAGCCCCTCGGGCCTCCACGTCGCCCACGAACAGGCAACAGCCGAACCCCCCGCTCACGCCCCGCCGCGTGGCCCACGCGGAAGGTCGACACGTGGCGGCCCACGAGCGGGAACCGCGCGTCAACGCGCCCACGTGCGCCTGCGCCCCCTGCCAGGCGCGAATCCCGAGGCACCCCGGTGCACCTCCGTGGACCCAGCCTTCGTGAGCCCACCAACCGCAAGACGCCACGTGTCCAGACCGGTCTATGCACCGCGCTCGCCAGCTCCGTGATCCAAGTCCACTGCATCGACCAATCTCTACATGCCACGTGTCCCCATCCTCTGGTGCACGCCGGCCATGGACCGCGCACCCGCGCGCCTGCCCACGCCCACGCGCTGCCCGCGGCCGCTCCGCCGCCTGCCCGAGCCCGTCCGCCGTGCTCCGCCGCTGCTCGCCGCCGCCGCCGCTGCCCGCCGGCGGCCGGAAACACTGTTCCGGCATGAACAGTGACCGGTGCTCAAAAGTCACAAGTGGGTAGTCTGTTTTAACCGTTTTCGCGCGCTGAATCTGAATTTGATGTCCGATTTGCCAAATTCTAACTCCAAAATTTACCGAAGGCATCCGGAAAGGTGTTCCTTGGTCCAAACTTCGCGCTGAGTCCATTTTTAATATCCGCTTCGCGCGAAACCACTTCTAAAGATCCGACAGAGTCCACCGATCACCCACGTGATCCATTATGCCCGAAGTCCGCCACTTGTGTCCAATTGGTGCACAAACATCTCCTACATACAGTACAGGCTCCCCAGATGTCACCAATGACTCTACCACAGCTCTGCAGAGATCCAGGTCATCACATCCTCCCCCACTAAAAGAAAGTTTCGTCCTCGAAACTAAAATCATCCCTCAACCAAGTAGAGGGGGTAAATATCCAATCATCCACCACTCAAGCTCCCAAAGCTGTCTAATACCTCCTCCAGAGACGCGATGCAATCCTCGGGTCTCTAACTAGAACAAAATAGAGGCGGGCACTCCAGAAAAACCGCACCACCTCATCCAAGTACAGCTGGGCTAACCGCTCGAGCTACCAAGTAGCCTGCATCGGTACAGGCATCCGCTCCTCCCAGGGCCCCGATAATCCAACCACAAGTCCATCGGCACAAATGCTCGATCCCAATACCTCTGTACTCCCAAGGTATCCAATATAAGTCCCCCCAACTGATCGCGTAGACTCTGATCTCTAATCTTTAAACCGTCGGGGTGTAGAAGCAATTCCCCAACTCTCCGGCATCAACACACAGCCAAAAGTCTACTCATCCACTGCGAAACATCTGCCTCGCTCCCGAAGTCAAAATTATAGAGGCGGAGATAACCCTCAAACAACCCAAGTACACCAACACCTCCGGGCCTGGCTCCCCCAAGAAAACTGTCCTTGCGGCATAATCAACCGCCGCGAAAGAAAACCGAACCCGCCAGCCCAACAAGTACCACCACACCGACCGCTGTAAAATATGTGCTCAGACAGTCTCAGAAATCCACTATCCTGGAAAAAGAAATCGGGAATGCCTCCACTGACTGATCTGTCCTCCATCACCCGGCGCCACGCGCCTCAATAAGAACTCGCCTCAGGCGGTAGATCCCAATCCAAAGGAACTACAATACCACGCTCCACACCCGGCGCCTACTCCAATGAGGCGTCCCTAATCCGTACTGGAGGGACCAAACGAATTAAAAGGTATCCTGGCGCAATCCACGAATCGGAATGACTCATCCGCCAAAACTGGCTCACTCGACCGTCGCAATCCCACAGCTTACCCGCTGTCAACTATCCACCCTGCCTCGGTGCCCCAACACTAAACGCCGGGACGGAGGGGGCTACTCGCTACTCCGACAACTGTGCCACTGCGCTGCTCCGACAACTGTGTCACTGCGCTGCTCCGACAACTATGTCACCGCTCCGACAACTGTGCCACTGCGCTGCTCCGACAACTGTGTCACTGCGCTGCTCCGACAACTATGTCACCGCTCCGACAACTGTGCCACTGCGCTGCTCCGACAACTGTGCCACCGCTCCGACAACTGTGTCACCGCGCTGCTCCGACAACTGTGCCACCGCTCCGACAACTGTGTCACCGCGCTGCTCCGACAACTGTGCCACTGCACTGTTCCGACAACTGTGTCACCGCGCTGCTGATCTGCCTCCAACACACCTACCCTTCGTGTCCGGAGCTCTCAGACTCCAATCTGGGTATCCGGCCCGAAACAACCAGCTTAGACCCAACTGCCGCACCAAGGTGCACCCGGGTCAGGGCCCAACGTCGGGGAGACACCGCTCACCACGACAAAACCGCAAATCAGCACACCCCAAACACTCGACCCAATATAGCGAAAGTCAAAGACATCCCTCTATTTTTGTAACTTTATGTTGTCTGCAGCCAACATAACTGTCCCACAAAAATAGGATATGTCGATCCCTCTTCACTCACAGGAAGAGTCAAACAAATAAATCACCGACTTTCGCAAAATGTCGCGTCTCTCACGCACTAACATCCTAGGGTCTGCCGAAAAGCCTAGGGTTTCCTAAGTCCCAAATGACCTATCCCTAAGCTCTGATACCACCTAATCTGTCACGCCCCGGGTGTAAACCAGAACCCGGGCCCGTCTACAGATCCGCCGTGCACACGGTATTTCCCGTGTACACGAAGCGCCAAACCTGCTCAGATGAGAGATAACAATAAAAGAGCAATAAAAACAGAGCTGAACTAAAACTAATACATCTCAGACTGAAGCTGGAAATAAAATACAATACATCTGTATAAATGATACATCAGTCTCTCCCAGCTCACCAAAATAAATACAACCTGCTGGCAAAAGCCAGTCCCAAATGTAAAAGTACAACCGTCTGAGGAAACCTGGGTACACCAACAGTCCAGCTAACACGCTCATCCTGCCTCGAGATCTATCTACTTAGCCGTCCTCTCTCCTCGACCCGCCGCTGAAAGCCCAGCAGCACCCGCAGAAGACACTGCAAAACAAGGAAGAAGAAAAAGAGGAAAGAAGAATGGGGGTGAGAACTACTAGTAAACCAGTAGCCTCCCCTAGTGGGTAAAACCTCAAACTCTGACACACCCACTAGGTCTACCAGAGGCAAAAAGGAAAGAAGAGTGGTAAGAAATGAAATCGCTGCAAAAGAGAAATCTACCACTACTATGCCTCTAAAATACAGTCCTAGACTGACATGACCGTAAGCAACAATGACCAACCATCCCAGATGAATCCAATCTGTACCGCCCTCATCATCGGGCAAGTAAGCCGCGCCGATGTGATAGCAAAATTCCTGCTGCCGCCCTCATCATCGGGCCAATAAGCCGCGCCGATGTGATAGCAAATCTGTCCATAACTGTCCGGCCCCGGCCTCCGGAGGGGATCTCGAGGGGAGCGACCCACACGAGGAAAGCATCACCGGGCAATAACCGCGCCGGTGTGATAAAAGCATCACCGGGCAATAACCGCGCCGGTGTGATAAAAGCAGGATTGGATCACAACTATATAGCCCCAGTGGAACACAACCCTCCACTAAAAGAAAACTGATTCCCAATCAGATGCAAGAGTAACCATCCGGTCAATCGCCCAATATCCGCGATTGCCGCAATACCCCACAATCCACGACCAGGTCTAACAACCGACCTCCGGTCAACCGCCCAATATCCGCGGTCACCGGAATAACCCACAATCACAATCATGTCCCACATCCGACATCTGGTCAACCGCCTACTATCCGCGGTTGCCACAAAACCCTCTAGTCCATAATCATGCCCTATCACCGATGTCCTATAACCGACATCCGGTCAACCGCCCAATATCCGCGGTCGCCGCCAAAACCCATGATCCATAATCCAGGCCCCGGCTACACTATTCCAAACCCCTGCTCAAACCCGAGCAACAAAAACCACCTGACTAACGAAAAGAGAAAAGAAACAAACAAGGTTTCTCCTAAGTCAAGTTCCAGCATGAAAGTGTAGCAATAAAAGATGGCCTACCTAGATGTCCAAACAAGCATGCAAGTGTTCTCAAGGAAATAAAGGAAAAGGTGTCCAATAGTGGTTCCACATGTGTAACAATTAATAACTCCGCATAGATATAACCATCATGCTAAAACATTATCCAACCACACATGTCTATAATCCATGTTCCATGATAAAGCATCACTATCCACCTATGCATGTCATAAAATCCTCAAATAGTACCAACCACTAACAGGATAATCACATAGTCCAAAATAAGTATTCCAATCCACATGCAAGGTTAAACGCTAACATTCCATCCATACAAACATGTACAAGTCCCAACCACTATTAGATTCCCACAATAGTATTCTCCATATGATAGGCTCACAATTTTATATCACTTAAGCATGCATGTCCAAATAAAGGGATCACTCTAATATTCCTAGTGAGCATGTCAAAATAGAGGTAAACAACAACCACCCACCTCGATCGCTAATTCCAAGTCCAAATAGTGCTCTCGCCCAAACCGATAAGCCGCCGCGATCGCTGTACAAAATTCCCAAAAGAACATACATAATTAACATACAATGCTCACCCAAATCTGCCCCAAACACAATAGTCCACAGTTTCCCTGTTTTTACCTGCGAGAAATGCCCGAAAAATTCCAAGAAAAATACTGTCACGATCCTCGCGACGAACCCGTCGAAACGAGTACCTGCACGCTCAAAACCGAGTCTCCTACGCTGAGAAACAAATCCGACAAGGGTATCACCTCGAAATAAACTGCTCAAAAAAACTGTAGCAATAACTTCTGTACACAGATATTTTCCACCTTCGAAAAATATTCAGAAAATTCCAAGAAAATTTGGACATATTCCTCGTGATGTGTAGATGCAAAACGCCTATTGAATCACCCCAATTCGATGCCTGTGCGCGAAGATATCGCCAAAATACCGCACCGCTGTCCCAAAACTCCGCCCCAGAAATTGAGGTCAAAAGATGATCCGAAAAACCCATGAAAAGCTCGGAATGGGAAAAACCAGTAAACATGGGAAACGTAGCCCTACCTATCGTGAAGCCAACGGCGCAAGAATCACAGAAAAAGGTGCTCTGGGTAAGCCGGGGGAGTCCTCGCACCAAAACGCGACGAAGAAGACCACAAACGAACGAGCGTCGCGCCGCGCCGTAAAAATAGAAACCTTGGGATGCGTGCTGCAGAAAAATCCTGGAATCTGCAGATGGATCCACCTCAGGAAGAGGAGGAAATCTCGTGAAGGTGCCACTACAAAAATCCGCACTGAGAAAGAGTTCTTCACTGCTGAACAGGGGCCTATTTATAGGCTGGAAAAACAAATCAACAAATACCCAACATGTCCCATTTTCCGGGCGCTCTGGATTTCGGGCGGCTACAGTGTTGGGCCCGGCCCAACACTGTGCGCGCCCGAAAGCCCCTCGGTCCTCCACGTCGCCCACGAACAGGCAACAGCCGAACCCCCCGCTCACGCCCCGCCGCGTGGCCCACGCGGAAGGTCGACACGTGGCGGCCCACGAGCGGGAACCGCGCGTCAACGCGCCCACGTGCGCCTGCGCCCGCCGCCTGCGCCCCCTGCCAGGCGCGAATCCCGAGGCACCCCGGTGCACCTCCGTGGACCCAGCCTTCGTGAGCCCACCAACCGCAAGACGCCACGTGTCCAGACCGGTCTATGCACCGCGCCCGCCAGCTCCATGATCCAAGTCCACTGCATCGACCAATCTCTACATGCCACGTGTCCCCATCCTCTGGTGCACGCCGGCCATGGACCGCGCACCTGCCCGCGCACCCGCGCGCCTGCCCGCGCGCTGCCCGCGGCCGCTCCGGCGCCTGCCCGAGCCCGTCCGCCGTGCTCCGCCGCTGCCCGCCGCCGCCGCCGCTGCCTGCCGGCGGCCGGAAACACTGTTCCGGCATGAACAGTGACCGGTGCTCAAAAATCACAAGTGGGTAGTCCGTTTTAACCGTTTTCGCGCGCTGAATCTGAATTTGATGTCCGATTTGCCAAATTCTAACTCCAAAATTTGCCGAAGGCATCCGGAAAGGTGTTCCTTGGTCCAAACTTCGCGCTGAGTCCATTTTTAATATCCGCTTCGCGCGAAACCACTTCTAAAGATCCGACGGAGTCCACCGATCACCCACGTGATCCATTATGCCCGAAGTCCGCCACTTGTGTCCAATTGATGCACAAACATCTCCGACATACAGTACAGGCTCCCCAGATGTCACCAATGACTCTACCACAGCTCTGCAGAGATCCAGGTCATCACAAGAGCACCTTGAATCCACAAGGCCACGCGAATCCACGCGCCGATTTTGGGGAAAATCGTTGTTTTGTTGGTGGTGATGATCCGCCGAATACTTAGATCAAAGATAGATCGAAAATCCCATTTAAGTATTCATTAATTTGATTCTACTCAAAATCTGAGTATGAAAACCTAGAATCAAATTAATTAATATAGATGAAGAAACATAGAATTAAATCTAGTTATTTCCTTTCTTCTCTATATGTGGATCTATAAGTTTTTCATCAGTTTATTTTCCTCGTTCATTTACGGAGATAAAAAACTTATTGTGGATTACCCTAAAAGATAGAATTAGGGTTTACTTATAGGTTAGAAACCATTGGAAGAGGATAAGAATAAAAAACTAACCTTATCTGGAAATTTTCGGGTCGACAGTCCGGACTGGAATTAGTGTGATCCGGACTGTCGTCATTAAACAGAGTTTTTCCAGAAAGACCACGTTCGGGGTCCGGAATGCTCATGCAGTTTCTGCAAAATCCACGTTCGGGGTCCGGACTGAACAAGATGTGTTCCGGACTAGATTTGCACATGAACTAGCCTATGTTCGGGGTCTGGACTGTAGTACTCTGATCTGGATCCTGAACATATAACATGTCCAGCTTTTTATTTTTATGCGATTAAAAACCCATCCAAGTGTTTCTACATTATAAGAAGTATTCGGATCACCAAGATTGTTTAGTTAAACTTACCTGATCCTTTTAAATTCTTCTTTCTTGAGATTGAGGTATATGATCCAAGCTTCTTCATCTTCAATCTTCAAGACTTAAACACTTTCACAAAATACGCCAAAACAAAATCCTTAACAGTTGCTCTATCCAATCCAGTACTCTACAAGTACACAATGCCCCGAAAATGCAGATCCAAGCTAGGGGCTTCAGCGTCGATCCGAATCTACCCGAACTCATCTGTAACCCAATTAGAACACGCCCAAGGTGATTTCTCCACACCACGCCATCTTGCGAGGTCGGTGGACTCTACAAAATCCCGGTACTCTACACTCTCCCCTCCTTAAAAAGGTTTCGTCCTCGAAACCAGAATAAATCCATAACTCAGGAGGGTGTCTCAATCAAATGGGGATAGGAGATCCTCAACTCATCCTCAGGCTCTCAGGTGGTCGTTCTCACTCATTATGTTGGCTCCAGTAAACCTTCACCAAAGGTATAACCCGACTGCACCATTCTTCTGCCTCACGAGCAAGAATTGCATCGGCTGCTCCTGATAACTCAAACCCTCGTCCAACTCCAAGGAAGTGAAATCCAAAACATGCGAGGGATCAAATATACTTCTTCCATCCAGATAATTATTCGCGGACCAAACTCCCCGCGTAAACTCGAATCTACATATCCCTGCGGATAATGGTTTCCACAGATCATGGTCTCCAAATCCAAAACTCCAAGCCTCCAATTGGCATAACACCTCCGTTGCTCCTTAGCAACTAAAATGCTCAAAGTTCCACAAATACACTCTCACATCCATCCACATGAGAAGAAGTTCAACATCGGGAACAACGCTCAACCCCTAACTCTCAATTTTCAAGTTCCAAAAGTGGAATCCCCTGATTCGATCACCTCATTCCAAGGTTACACTGCTCGCCTAGACAAGGCGTACCTGACCATAATGTCCTCGCCGGGATAACACTATAGTATATCAATCATACTTCTTTGATTACTCTATCCACCGGCGTTGCCTCAACCAAATTTCTCCTGAGTAACCAAGTAATTCAGGTTCAAGGGTCCATGGATAACTCAATTCTCTCTCTATCACTGGCAAACATCTACATTGATGCGGATATCATTCACAGCTTTAACTCCTCGAAGCTACTCTGGCACTGCTTAGTCAAAAAGCTTCTGACCTCTATCACAATCGTAGGCTTAAGCTAATTCCCGAACGGCATCATTCTTCGTTGGGTCCACTATCACTCTTGTAGCTGAAATAACATGGCCTAACAACAAAACCTTCCGAAGTTAAAGTGCATACTTCCTCAACTTGGCAAACAACTTCCTCTCTCTTAGAAGTTGCAGCACTATCCTCAAGTGCTCCTCATGCTCTATGTCACCTCAGAAATAAATCCAAATATCCACGACGGGTACTACTACTAACCCGTCCAAACACAACTGGAATATACCCAATTCCTCAAATCATGAAGGCGGCAGGCATCATTCCATCCAATTGTCCTCACTGTGGACTCATAATACCCTTACCGTGTCCTGAACGATATCTGGGCACAGTCCTCGGCTATATGGTTCCATAAAGCTATCAATCTCACAAAGGGGCATCTGCCGAAATACAATCCAAACCTGTCTGTGCTCGAACCATCATAGAACCCTCACCGTTGTGTACCCACAACGTGGCATCACTGCCGTGTACCAACGGCATGGCATCACCACCATGTATCAACGGTGTGGCATCATACCCAAGTATCAATCTCTCAGATCCTCAAGGTCGTATTCCCATGACGTGGCACTGGGTCACATAGACCTCTCGATCCATCAGATCCTGCAACTGCGCTATCAGCTCTCTCTCTCTCACAAGTGATACTCCAAGAGGTGCTACCGAGTCGATGCGGTTTCCAAAACCACGTCAATCACCATCTCAATCTCAATCTCACTAAACGGCGGCTTCAATATCAACTCAGGTAGACTCACACCTGGGATCACACGGGCGATAAGAATATTCTTTAGTCCCGGAGCCGCCGTAGGCACCTCTTCCACAGTCGCTAGCAAAGCCATATGACCACGACTCAACCTCTGCCGTGCTCTAGCATCCTCTATAAGCACACTCCTCCTGACCAGGTCCACGGAGGGTCATTGTTCTCTCTCGACAATCTATGATAGCATAACATTGGGATGACCAATCCCTATTGTCACGCCCCGGGGGTTCGAATCGCGCGGAAGAGGAGCCACCGATGCTCCTAATCCAGCCATATATTTTTTTTGTAAACCAATGCTCCCCGGTGCGTGTCCAGACCCGCCGCATACACAAATTCACTCTGCAAACGGGCAGAGTCTCCTTTGTATATGCACGGCGTCTCAATTACGAAATGTCTCACAAGGTGTAGCACATACAATCTCTAACCACATCAGTTGGGGTCTCGTTCACATACAACCAAACAACTCACATGATATTCTAATATTCACTTAGAACATAGAGGCCGATCTTTTGAAAGGATAAATAATCACAAGGTTTTGAAAGCGGCATCCACACGATGCCATCGTTTTAGGAAAGACCGTTTGAAAGCCACATAAATCCACAGGGTTTGAAAACGGCACCCACCCGATGCCGAACTTTGTGAAAACAGTTCGTAAACACATAAATCCCACAAGGTTTAGAAAATTCGGTGCCCACATGACACCCACGTTTTAAAAGTAGTTTTCGCAACCGGTTTTCTTTGCTTTTCATTGTTTGAAACGGCCAAGTAAGAAAGAATGTAACAATCATTCGTTTATTCAAAAAGGAAGAGGCAACATCCACTTCGACCCCATGGGGGTGTCGCAATCCACAAACTAGCTAACATGAGTAATAAAAGAAAAGGGAAAGAAGAGTCACTGTATCTGAAGTCACTAAAAATCAGAACAGCACTCTCGCGGCCTCACCGGTGCCCTAGCACTCGCCCCTGGACGAACCTGTCACGGAGTGGGAAGTCAGTGACTAGAAATAGCATGATAAGTATAAGAGAAACAAAAATAGGGCAAACCACAAAACCGGAGCAACCATCCCTCTCATGTATCATCCGCATTAACCACACCCTGTATCAAAACAACATCGGGCACCTTTCCCGATGTCCACCGCCGAGCACCTGCCTCGGCCGCCGAGCACCTGCCTCGACATCACCGCTCACACCCCCCACCCATGGGGGCCCCCATTCCTAACGCCACCGTCGCGTGGGGTACACGGGTCAACGTACCACTTTTCCGGAAAAGCACACCCTTGCGGTGGCCAAACCGCTGGTGTGCGTGTAGCAAAACTTGAGCCTCAGATTGATATTAAGTACACTAGTATAACAGGGTTAGCGCATAAACAGAAGGAGACTAACAATTCAACCTTGCCCCAACATGCTATTTCTAACAGTAAATTCCTATTCCCACAATCCCCGGGAATGTACCCACCTTGTGTGCGTCGTCCTGCGTTCGTCCAGTCCGCGTCCGTGCACCAGTCGCCAACAGCGTCCCGCACTCCTGAAGGAACATGGGCAAGTCAAGACTTAGAGGTCCGAAACTCACATTGACTCCCAACAGTGTGCGGCGGAGTTCCCCGCATGGCACCGGCCCGTGCGGCGCACACTCCGCCTGGGCACAGCCCCGCGCGGCACCAGCCCGCGCGGGCGCCCCTCCTGCGGGCGGCCCCGCGCGGCCGAGCGCCGCGCGGGCGCGCTGCCCGCGGTGCGGGGCAACCCCGCGCGGCACCAGCCCGTGCGGGCGCCCCTCCTGCGGGCGGCCCCGCGCGGCCGAGCGCCGCGCGGGCGCGCTGCCCGCGGTGCGGGGCGAACCCGCGCGGCACCAGCCCGCGCGGGCGCCCCTCCTCCGGGCGGCCCCGCGCGGCCGAGCGCCGCGCGGGCGCGCTGCCCGCGGTGCGGGGCGACCCCGCGCGGCACCAGCCCGCGCGGGCGCCCCACCCGCGGCCGGCCCCGCGCGCGGCGGTGCGCGACGGCACCGCCCCCCCCCCCCCCCCCCCCCTCCCTCCTCGTGACCACAAAACAAAAGGAAATCAAAACTCGAACAAGACGCACCCCCGACTCACCTTGATGCGTGAAAGAGAAGGAAGGAGAGGGATCGTCCGCTTGCCCCACCGGTCCACCCTCGCCCGAGTCTTCGGTTACTCCTTGCCGGCGGCTACGAGGGAAGAAGGAAAAGAAAAGAGACGGCCAAAGGAATAAACCCTAATTCCCTTTCCCATCCGGCTATAAATATTAAAAAGTTAGGGTTTACCTTAAAAGACGTGCGGGTCGCCAGCACGGATCCCGGGACGCCCAAGGGGGCCCCAACTTCGAGAATTAATTCTGATCAGACCGGAAGTCGGAAAATGAAACCGATCACGCCCGCGCGCTCCGCTCCGCGAGCTCTACCGCCTAAAATTATTTACGGGCCCCGACGGTCTGTCCGGAAAAACACCAAAAATGAGGCCCTCAGTCGGACATTACAAGAAGAGGGTGACAAGAAGGGTTTAGGAAAGACCGGGTCTTACACCTATCCAACCTCGTAACAACATCTCTGAACTGATGTAGGACTAACAACTCAATGGATCAAATCCAAGGTCCTAACTGCACTGGGCAGGACTGGCAACACTCCTCCATGTGCTATACGTGATCTGGAACCTGATCCTCATGTGCACAAGCCAACAGTCCCATCTCTAGCCCATGCGAAGCTACCCCTGCTCTACTAAAACACGCACAAGCGGTAACGGCATCAAACATGCTCTAACTCCGACGACCATAAAGAAAACCGCACCGGGTAAGACAAGATCCACTATCCTAGCGCCCGCTAACCGGCTGCACAAGAGTATCCACTAGATGCTGGTGGCCATCACTCTATCTGCCTCGGCATCACGGCTCTACCAACCTACCGGTAAGTTGGATGAACCTCTTCATCCTGAAGGGGTAGTGGGGGTGCCGTCGCAAGCGGCAAAACCATGAGCACTACTCTGGGACACTGTCTGAAAATGTCCTGACTATCCACATGAATAGCATCGCCCCTGCCTGAGGTCATACTATGGCGATGAATGCGGCCCACCGCAAATGACACACTCATCCTGACACTGCTGCTGGTGCCTCGACTATCGAGAACCTCCTGGTCTCTGCCTCCTCTGAGACCTATGACCCTGAGATTGGAATCATGGCAATCTCGATCCACTCGACTGTCCCAAAATCAGGCGATACAGGACGTCTCTCTCCGGAGCTGGTCCCTCGCTCTCTGTCTCTCTCGGACATGATCACTGATCCTCGGTCAATCCATCGAGCATGCACAATCGCTGCATCTGAAGTCGGCGCTCGCCGAGAATACACTAAGTGATAGACATCCGGATGCAGTCCCCTCTCAAACATGATCAACCTTCTGGGCCTCATCCTGGGCGACATGGGGTACACTGCTCAACAATCGTAGAAACTCGCGAACATACTCCTGAAGAGGTCGACTCCCCTGCTACAGGCGTCTCAAATCCCCTTCCAGTTTCTGCTTTACACTGTCGGGAAGAAGGCCCCGAACAGCAAAGCACGAAACTCGCTCTAGGTCATCAACTGCGCTCCCGGTGGTCCAATAGGACGAACTCGACGCCGCCAACTCCCGGCATCCTTATCCAAAAGTGCACAACCAAGTGCACCTGATGCTCCTCCTGGATGAACAAATCCTCAAACAACTTTTCCATGGCGGCAATCCAGTTCCCGGCCTCCCAAGGCTCCAAACTTTGCCCCGCAACTGTGGGGAATGGAACTGGCTGATGTACAACAACCGATCAGCAAACTCTTGCTGCTCCTGCACTATCCACAGTGCGATCTGGGTCGGAGTCGACGATGTCGCGGCCGGAGGTACTACTGGCGATACCCCGGGAGATGCTCTCTGCTCAAGCATGTGCATCACGCGCTCCATGTTCTCTTCCTGGCGCCGCATCGCCTTAAACATCTGGCTACCTAGGCCGGTAACTCTCAGACCTCACTCTGCTCTGTCCATTCAGCCTCCCATTGTTCGGGCTCCTCATCAAAGGTCAAACACGCCCTCGCCACTACACGGCGTCTCGGAGGCATCGAAGACAACTGCCACAAACCAAACATGTAATGTCACGACCTAACCTGCATTTCTTTAATCCCTTTCGGGATAAATTGGTTGTTAGGGGCTTATCTTATCGAGTTTTTTTGGGTAGAGCGTTGGCACATGCGGATATTTTTCTATGATAGAGCCCGAAAAATGGTGAACGACACTGCGATCGGATCTGAAATCCGACTTACGGATCTCCCGGAATGGGGTTTTGAAGGTCGCGGTATCCATAATGCGCACCGGAATCCGTGCTAAAGGTTTGGCACGCTTTTCAATGAGATGGTGATTTTTTATCTCTCGTAACTAAAATTAGGAATATCCTTAGAGTACCGTATATAGGGATTTCTCCTTTATACGTACATATGAAAAGGGAAAAGAAAATAAATTAATAATAAAAGATAATTATACCCCGTTTACCGAAAGGAAAATCCTAATTTTAAAAGATCGCCTCTTCAAACCCTTCCCTCTTGTGCGTGCTGAAGACCAAAACAAAACCCTAGTTCGGAGATAGAAAAGAGAGAAACAAGAGAGCGGATCTTCCACCTCCTTCGATCAACGTGCCGGAAGCCGGGAACGGGACGTGACCGTCATCGGAGGGCGGATCCGGATTCTCACCACCGCAAAGAACGGAGATCGGGATCGCGTTGCCTCCTCCGTCGGAGCAAGGTTAGCGATCGTTAGTTCTCTTTCATCGGTTTAATCGTGGGTTTTTCGTGTTCTTTTGAGATCGGTTTAATCGGTAATTTGATCACGGGTTTTTGATTGGTTTTGATCGGTGATTTGTCGTGTTCTTGATCGAGTTTCATCGATGGTTTTAATCGGTCCTGATCGGAGATTTGATCGGGTTTCCGATCGATGTTTCGTTTGGTCTCCGGTCAATGGTTTTATCGTTGGAGTTTCCCATGGTTTTGTTTGGGTTAATTGGATGTTCCGTCGGAGCATGGGGGGGAGTTAACGGGAAGCCGCCGCCGCCGTCGAATTTGACGGGAGGTCGCCGCCGCCGCCAGTATAATGGGAAGCCGCCGCCACTGTTGTTAAATGGGAGGCCGCCGCCGCCGCCGTTATCATGTTCACGAGGACGTCGCCACAGCCGCCGTGGTCGTGTGGTCGCAACCGGAGCCGGAAAAGACGAAGGAAAACGAAAAATAAAGCAAAAAGCTGTCTACGGTACGTGTTGGCCAGGCCGCGCGGTCCACGGGACCGGCGTGCACCCGGTGCAGGAAATGGCGACCCGAATTCGTGCACCCGGCGCGTCTCAGCCATGCACTGGACTGACCCAGCAGTGCGGTGCACGCACTGGGCGTGCGCCCGGTGCGCGCCGCCGCGCCCTGCGGGCGTGAGCCCGGTGCGCGCCTCTCGCGTGCACCAGCCCAGCCCATTCGCCCTGGTGCACACTCCCGGGTGAGCCCGGTCTGTGCCGCCGCCTCCACTGTGCTGTCAAGCCGGTCCACGCCTGGTCTGTGCATCAACCTTCAGCCCGGAGGCCCGGTAACTCCGTTTTGGCCCGTTTATGACCCGTTTTTCACCATTTCGAGCGCCGTTTTCACCATTGGGATCACCGTTTCCGCCGTTTTCTTAGCATGGCCACCCGGGTCATTTAGGCCACCGTTTTGTCATGCCATGTGCTAGTTTTGCACGTCGCCGTCGCTCCGCGCCTTGACAAAATCGTCGGGGTCGTGCCGTCGGGGCCTTTTTCTCATCGTTTTCGCCGTCGGGGTTTTCTCGGCTTGACCGTTGACGTCCTGAGTTGGCTACCATATGAGAAATTGGGTTTTGTTGGATTTTCGTTAGCGGATTTGGGTTCCGATGGGGTTCGCGATGATATAGTCGCGGTCCGGTTGTTGTTGACCATCGGTTTTACCGTCGGAGATCCAGTTTGATCCGAGTTTTACGGTTTTGCTTGACAGTTTTGACTCGACGGTTTTTGATTGATGACGCAGTCCGCTTGGCACAGTGATTTTAGTTTTTCGTCGGTTTATTATTTTGGGAGAGAAGGGATTCATGTTACAGTGGTCGGGACCACTAATTTTGCCTGTTTAGGGTAAAGTTTAAAATTGTGTTTTTGGTTATTTTATTAGGCCGCGTAAATTTCTGATTGCTTAGGAGGGTCACGGGCGCGGTCGTTTATCTTCATTTCAGGTGGGTACCTTTGTTGTGTTTTGAAGTATGGTTTCATCTCGTAATATGTGAGAGTAGAGTAGAGGTGCAAATTGTTATTGTCTAACCCCTTTTCGCATTAGTATCCCTCTTTGTTACTATCTGTTGCGACTGAGCGTCGCGGTGCTCTACGTTACACAATGGCTGCGGTCATTCTGTTCAAGTTTTGCTTACACGCTCACTGGCGGTCTGGCCACCGCACAGGGTGTATTTTTTCGGAAAGATGGTACGTCGACCCGTGTACCCCACAATGTGTGATGATGGGGATGCCTCGCGGTTACTTACGGTGCTGCACAAGTACCGTGGAGGGGTTAAAGCAAAGGTGAGAGCAAGTTGCTCGCTGTTGCCCGAGGTCTTTAGACGTTTTGGCAGGTGCTTGGTTTCGATTTACAGGGGATGCGGGGGACTCGTGAGGGAAAGTTTGGATGCTCTGGTTTATCGGTTTGCCTTTACTTCAGTATTTACCGCTTTGTACTTATTTACACCTACTCTTCTTGTCACTAACTTCCCACACTGTGACAGGTTAGGTCGAGGTAGGACCCGGGACGATGGTGAGGCTGCGAATAAAGGGTTATAGCCCGTTTGGGGCTAGTGACACTTCCTTCTCTTGCTTTCGATTATCTTGGTTATTTGGTTAGTGAGTTTTGTGATTGCCTTTATTGTGGAACTATGTAGATGTTGGATTGAGCTCTCGACTTAGTGTTGAACTATCTTTAATAAGTTTCTATTAGTATTGCATGCGGCATGTTTTCAAGGGGAAAAATGATTGCGAAAACGGTTTCAAAACTAAGTGTCGTGTGGGCACTGCTTTCCAAACCCGTGGATTTATCCTTTCAAAGTTATATCTCCGCCAAAAGAGAAGTTGTGAAAACATTTTAAAAACCTAGTGTCGTGTCGACACCGATTTGGTAAACTTGTGGTTTTATCCTAGTTCAATCTTGTGTTAATGTTAGTAGTTGTTGTGAATTGTATTTCCCCTTTGGCTCTCAACGTGACTGTGTGGTTAAAGTATGTATTGTGATTGTGACGCCATGCATATACAAAGGAGACTCCGTCCGTTCGCGGGGTGAATTTGTATATGTGGCGGGTCTGGCGCGCACTGGAGGATGAAGTTTTCAAAAAGAAAAAAAATGTATACGCTTTTCCGCTTATTTAGAATCTCCGGGGCTTGACATATTATATAGTATCAGAGAAAAATGACTTTATCCATGGTAGTCGGTGTCCAACATCCACAGAGTGCAATGCCACTAGCAACTAACCGATGAGATAATCAAGAAAAGGTGCGTAGAGCGTGAGTGTCTTGGGGAGGGGATAGAGTCTCTGGTTGATCGTAGGTCATGGTGTTAGACCAGTTAAGTCTAGGGTTGACTTGGTTTCTTTGTATTCAGCGGATAGTGGCCCGGAGTAGGTCGTCAACTGAGAACGCAGGGGCAGAAAATGCAGAATCAACGGTCGCGGAGAGTCAGCTTCTCCGACAGCAGCTACGAGAGATAGCCGGGCAACTAGCGGCCCTCACGGAACAGGTATGTCAGTTGACGCAACAGCCGACCTCACTAGTGGAGGTCGCCCAGGCTCCTCTGCCCGGACCAGCCGCACCAGTGACGGGACCGCCGGTGGCGGACAGCGAGACTATGGCCGCTCCGCCTCAGACCATGACAACCGGGATACCGTCGGTTCGGCCAACGGCGCCTTCGGTAGCACCAACACTAGCGACTTCGGAACCCACGCCGGGGGCCACTGCTGGAGACCATTTGAGAGAGACCGTGGTGACACCTACCCCCAGAGTGTCCGCCGTCGCTGCAGGGGAAGCTCCTATCCAACAAACCGAACGGGACAGGGTGAGAGAGAACTTCGCGGATTTCAAGAAGTATGACCCACCCGTGTTTGAGGGAGAGACGAACGATCCTTGGGTTGTGGAAAAATGGGTAGACACCATGGAAAAGCTTTTCGAAGATTTGTTGATGGAAGAACATGAGCGGGTCCCCTTGGCAGTCCACTTTCTTGAGGGAAATGCCCGCATGTGGTGGAAGAAGGTGCGCCCGGACCCCTCGGAGGGCACCGCCCTTCCATCATGGTCCACGTTCCGAGAAAAATTGTTTGGGGCGTTTTTCTCCAACAGCGTCAAACAGCATATGGAGGATGACCTGAAGCACATCAAGCAAGGATGTCACGCCCCGGGTGTAAACCAGAACCCGGGCCCGTCTACAGATCCGGCGTGCACACGGTATTTCCCGCGTATACGAAGCGTCGGTAACCTGCTCAGATATAAGAGATAATAATAAAAGAGCATAAAATCAGAGCTGAACTAAAAACTACAACATCTCAGACCAAAGCTGGAAATAAAGTGAAGAACAACTGTAAATAAATACAAGTACTCTCCCAGCTCACCACAAATATACAACCAGCTGGCTGAAGCCAGACCCAAAAGAGAGTACAATAAAAACCGTCTGAGAAGAGAGGGGTACAACAAAAGTCCAGCTAGCTACTGTCGGGTGGACTCTCTATCTAGTTCGCCATCCTTTTACCTCGATCTGTTGCTGACGACCCAGCAACTCCCGCATAAGACTCTGCAAAACAAAGGGAGAAACAAAGAAAAAGACGATGAGGGGGAGAACTACTATAAAAACAGTAGCCTCCCCCTAGTGGGTAAAACCTCAACTCTGACATGCCCACTAGGTCTACCAGAGGCAAAAGGGAAGAAAAGGTGGTAAGCTAAGTATATAACTGCTGATGAAAAAGCTACCACTAAAATGCCTCCAAAATGCCGAGCTAAAAGAATAGCTAAAAGTATGCATCACTATCAAAAAGCATGCCTAAAAACCCAATCCTATCACCAGTAGACACTGGTACTGCCTGCTCTGCCTGTCGCATCGGGTATGCCAGCCTACGCATAACACTGATGCAAAGAAGGAGTCTCAAGGACTCAAAGCCTGTCTGTCGCACACTCCGGAGTGGTACTCGAGGGGAGCGACCCACACGAGTAAAGTATGTAGCCATAAGTAACCTGATATAGCAGGACTGGATCATGACTCTGATCAAGTGGGAAAAATCATCCACGAAAGAAAGCCCGATCCCCCTCTCCCAATCTGATGCAATAGTATCAACCCGGTCAACCGCCCAAGATTCGTGGTTGCCGCAAAACCCTACCATCAAGCCCTGCCTGTCCCAAATCCCCAGAAATCTAACTACACTATCCCAGCCCTCGCTCGAACCCGAGCACACTATCCCCGAAGTCTAGATAACAGGAGAAAGAAATAAAAGCATGGCTTCTCCTAAGTCAAATCCCAAAGATAGTGTAGAAGTAAATAGTGGCCTATCTAGATGTCCATACAAGCATGCAAATATTCTCATCTAGAATAGAAGGAAAAAGAGTCCACCAATGCGCTCACATATAGTAATGTCCCAAATTACTAATCTATTCACATGAATAGTATGATATAGCAATGAGCTCCAACACTAATGTCCCAATGTGATAATCCTTTTTTGCATAATCACTTAGTACTAACATACACTGATCATGCTGTTCCAGATAAATAAATACTTTAACAGGAGTGATTATGGCATAATGATCATGTTCCAATACCATTGTCTCAATTTCATGGATAGGCTATCAATTATGTGGCCCCTTTTTACATGCAAGGTTTATCAATATTTTGCTCAACAATTTCTAACATCGGGTTATTCTGATATTCCTAGTGAGCATACCAAAAGAGAGGGATACAACAACCACCCACCTCAATTGCTAAATCCAACTCCCAAAGTGCTCACGCCCAAGAATACATCGCTTGCCGCAACATCTGCAAAAATACCAACCGGTACCCGATTAAACAAACAATCAACCATTGTCCCAAAATCAGTCAAGAAGAGGCTCTATTTTCACCTATAGGAGGGACTCTGAAAAATCCAACAAAAATACCGCTACGATCGCCGCGACGAGCCCTTTGAAACGAGTACTTGCACATCCCAAACCGAGTTTTGTAGGTCAAGTTACAAAATCGACAAGGTGACCACCTAAAAAATCCCAAGTATAAAATCTGTAGAACTTCGCCCTGAAAAAGTGGGATTTTCACCTTCTAGGAACACTCAGAAAATTCCAAGAAAATACGAGGACGTTCCTTGCGATTTGTAGATAAAAATCGAGTATTGGTACGCCTCAATCCGATGTCCGAGCGCGAAGATATCAACGAAATACTCCAGTGCTGTCCAAAAACCACATAGCAAACAGGGGGGTCAAAAGTGCCTCGGAAACCGTGCCAAAAGACTAGAATACGATGAAACGACCGACACGAAAAACGAAGCCCTACCTTTCAGGAACACTTCGGCGCAAGAATTGTCAAAAGCGATGGTCGGAGAAGGCCAGGGGAGTCCTCGGACCGAAACGCGACGAAAAGGGCAAATAAGGAAAGTGTGTCGCAGTGCGCCGGAAAAATGAAATCTCGAAGTGCGTGCTACCAAAAATTCTGGAACTCCTCCACAAGGTGTAGCATAAATAGGTGACCAAAAACTCTACAGGGATCTCTCTCAGAAATGGCCCAGAAAACCCACAAATGAAAGCCCAAAGGGCCTATTTATAGGCAAAAGTCCAATGTGCACTTTTTCCGGATTCGGGCGCAACTTTTCGGGTGCCCGAATCCGTTAGTCGCACAAACACAGCACCGCCGTCCCGTCCGACCAGCACCCGAAACGCCCTGCACGTGACACGTGTCCCGAACAGGGAACAACCAGTGCAGGGCAGCTCGGGTGCTGCCACGTGTCGCGCAAAGGGTCAATAGGGTGGGTGGCACCCGCCGATGGGTGGGCGCCACGTGGCCCACCCGCGTGACCCGCCGACCGGCCGGCCGCCTCGCCGGTCGTGCCACCTGCCCCGCACGCGCGCACGCGCCCCGAGGCGCCAGCGTGCACTCCCGTGGACCGTGCCGCGTGAGCCCGCCAACCACCTGCAGCCACGTGTCTCCAGCGCATCCAATGGGAAGCCGCCACGTGGTACACCCATCTCCATACGCCGCGCCACCCCGCGCCCGCGCCTGCGCCTGCCCGCGCCTGCCCGCGTTGCGTGCTGCCGCATTCCGCCGCTGCGCCGCCGTGCTCCGCCTCCCGCCGGTCGCCGCCGGTCGCCGGAGTTACTGTTCCGGCGTGAACAGTAACTAATGGCGCAAAGATCAAGTAAATAGTCCATTTTCATCGTTTTCGCGCGCTGAATCCAAATCTGCTGTCCATTTTGCCAAATTCCACTTCTAAAATTTGTCAAAGACATCCGGAAAGGTATTCTTAATCCAAATTTCACGCTGGATCCAATCCTGAGGTTCGATTCGCGCGCAAACACCTCCAACACACAGCAAAGGCCTCCGAAAGCTGCTAAACACACTGCAGAAGCTCCGTTGACCCAACAGTAATCCTCTTGTGGAAATTCGGGTCATCACATCCTCCCCCACTAAAAGAAAGTTTCGTCCTCGAAACTAAGAAGCAAGACAAACGTACCTCAGCTAGAAGCCTCAACAAGAAAGGATAGGTATCCCGCATCAACTCCTCCAGCTCCCAAGTGGCCTCCCGCTCCTCGTACCCAAGGTCCTCCCCAATCTCCAGTGGGGTGAAGTCAATCACATGCGCAGGATTAAATACATACTTCCTCAAAACAGAAACGTGAAACACATCATGAACTCCTGCCAGGCGTGGAGGAAGAGCAACTCGAAAAGTAACAAGGCCAACTCTCTCCTGTACCTCAAAGGGTCCAATAAACCGGGGACTAAGCTTCCCTCGAACTCCAAATCTCTGGAACCCTGTCGAAGGCGAGACTTTCAAAAGACATAATCACTAACCTGAAACTCTAAGTCTCGCCGTCAGGTATCAGCAAAACTCCTCCGTCGACTCAGGGCGGTCTCAAGATGTTGTCATATCAATCTGACCTTTTTCTCTGCCTCTGCCAGTAGATCAGGACCCAAAGTCTTCCTCTCACCCACGTCACTCCAATATAGGGGTGTCCGACACTTGTGTTCATACGACGCTTCAAACGGAGCCATCTGATTGCTCGCTTGGTAATTGTTGTTGTATGCAAACTCAACCAATCCCACGTGTCGGTACCACCCTCCTCCAAAATCTAGGACGCACGCTCTCAACATATCCTCGAGGGTCTGTATGGTGTGCTCAGACTGTCCACCGGTCTGTGGGTGGAATGTCGTGCTAAATCGAAGCTGCGTCCCCAAGGCTGTCTGTAACTCCTCCAGAAATGCGAGATAAACCTCAGTCTCTATCTGATACAATGGAGACGGGTACACCGTGCAATCTCACCACCCCAGCTAAGTACAATTGTGCTAGTCTCTCCCAAAGGCCAATTAACCTGCACCGATAGAAAGTGAGCAGACTTGGTGAGTCTATCAACGACTACCCAGATCGCATCAGCTCCAGTCGTGCTCTCGGCAACCCAGTGAAAAAATCCATAGTGATATGATCCCATTTCCATTCAGGGATTGGGAGACTCTGCAACTTGCCAGCAGGTACACGATGCTCAGCCTTTACTTGCTGACAAGTCAAGCAGTGAGCCACAGATCTCCCAATGTCTCTCTCTTCATACCAAAAATGTGCCTTGAGGTCCTTATACATCTTAGTCCCACCAGGATGAATGGTATAAGGTATATAATGGGCCTCCCTCAAGATCTGCTCTCGAATCTCTGAATCCATAGGCACACAAGCTCGGTCCCAGTACCGCAGTACTCCCGACGCATCAACTAAAAATCCCCTGTCAACTTAGTCTGAATCTATCCTCAGATCCTCATCAAGTGGGGGTCCTCACTCTGTTTCTCTCGAATCCTGACCAACAGAGTGGGCTGCACGACCAAAGACATAAGTCTAGCAGAGACCCCCAGGGAATACAACCTCAATCTGTATCCGTCTTATCAGCTCAACATTGGCCTTACCGGGATGATAAAGGATACTCACACCTTAATCCTTTAACAACTCTAACCACCGGCGTTGCCTCAAGTTCAACTCCTTCTGAGTGAACAGATACTTCAATCCTTTATGATCAGTGTAAATCTCGCAGTGCTCTCCATACAAATAATGCCGCCACAGCTTCAGAGCAAACACAATCTGTCACGCCCCGGGGTCGAAACTGCGACCCGGGCTCGCCAACAGATCCGCCACCTATGCCATAGTCCGTAGGCGAAGCGTCCTACCTGCAAGAAAAGTGCTATAGCTAACAGATATCAGAGCTAAAAGATAAAACTGCTGTAAAAATGAAATCAACCACTGTACAACGGGAAATAATACAACAACGTCCACCTCCCAAAAATAATAATCGTACAATATCCTCAGATACAAGACTCATAGCTCAACAGAGAGGTATCTCCAATAAATACATCGGTGTACAGTCTCTCGATACATGATATATCCTCACTACAACAGTCTCTCAAAAGAGGAAAATAAAACAACTAATCTACTGAAGCTTTCCTCTGAAGGGGTGCCGCTACTCTCCAAACATGGGTAGGGATCTAGCTCGCGACTCCCTCGCCTCGATCAACGATCGCAGAATCAGCAACACCCGCTAAGACTCTACAAAACAAAGGAGAGAAAGGAAAAGTAGGGGGAAAATCGCCAAAGGGTGTGAGAACTACACCAAAAAGGGAGTTCTCAGTGGGTACCACCGCCAGACCCGACGGTGTGCCCACTAAGTCCTCAAGAGACATAATATAACCAAGGAAGTGGGAACTGAACAAGAATGCTGATGTCACTTAACCGCTACCAAGCCTCCATCTAAATGCTCAAGAGGGGAGAATCAACGTATGGTATGCAACCACTAGCACATGAAGTGCACAATCGACCCAATCGAGCTGACTGCCACAACTGGTCCAGTCAAACCTGCGCCCCACCTACGACCACCTCCCGCTGACGGGCAGGAATTACGTAGGGCGTCCAAACGGACTAACCTGCTATCGTGTAGTGGCTCATGCAGGCTATAGTCAAAATCCACTCTCTCTCTCAGAACGGATAGCCTCAAGATGCTCAACCTCTCACACAACGGTCAAAGTACTCACGACGACACAGGACCACCGTCAAACCAAACGGCCCCCAACAACACTAGCACTGGTCTAAACACAGCTACTAGACTCCACTCAGCCCCCAGGCACGAGTGCAACAATAAAAGTATCTGATCGAACAAACCCAATCGAATGAACCAAGTATAAAATCCGGTACTGCCTGCTCTGTCATCAATCTCACGAACTCAGTATCTCCGCTATCCAAATGACCGGAACCTAACACGGTCTGACCAGAACCCAACACGGTCTAAAGCCTACTCCGGAGTGGCGCTCGAGGGGAGCGACCCACACGAGTAAAGTATCTCTGTCATCAGTATCACAAGTATCTCTATATAGCAGGACTAGATCATGACTATGATCAAAGTGGGAAAGGCCAACCACTAAAGAAGACCCTGGTCCTCAATCCGATGCAAAAATACTCAAATAGTGGGAAACTTCGTCCACTAGAGAAATCTGATACCCAATTTGATGCATAAATAAATATCCGGTCAACCGCCCAATATCCGCGGTTGCCACGAAACCCTGCCAACAGCAATAAGCACAACCCGTCCCTGACACCAATGTACCGGCTACACTACCCCAGACCCCTCCTCGTCCCCGAGCAACATAGACCCCTTGACTAACAAAAGAGGAGAAAAGGGAAAAGCATGGTTTCTCCTAAGTCAAGTTCCAATAAGTAGTGTAGCAGTAAAAGATGGCCTAACTACATGCCCATGCAAGCATGCTTTTGTCCTCAGAAGCGATAAAAAAGGGTGAAACATATAATAGCAAAGCATGCTAAAATGTTCCTACTATGCTGTACTAATCTCACACAAGTAGGCTAATGAATAAACCTGTACAATAACCACATGATCTAGGCCATTCTTCAAGCTTTTCCTCTCGATGCTAAATATGGGTCGTACATTAAACATGCATGCTATCAGTCATGGAGGGGTGACATTCCCACAAGTGCACTTACATTCACCATAATATAAAAACCTTATACGGTTACCAAATTAAGCCTACCCACCTGAAGTGCTCAAACCAAGGCAAACCTGGGGTCGGTGAAGAGCGTGGCCACTTGCACGCACAATCCGCTGAACCTGTATCCATGGTACATGTCCCGCAAACCTCGGCTCCAAGCAGTGTTCCAAAAACACTCGCGAACCCTCCTGGGTACAACAAAAGGTCCAAATTTACACTTTATGCTAAAATATCCAAGTATACACCATCTGCTGAAACCAGCCCCGAAGATGTGCAATTTTCACCTGTAGAACGGACTCTGAAAAATCCAACAAAAATACAGTCGCGACCGTCGCGTCGAGCCCTTCGAAACGAGTACCTGCATGTCAAAATCCGAGTCCCGGTGGCCGAGTTACAAATTCCACAACGCGGTGAGCGCGAAAGTCCACAACAAACACAACTGTAATACTCTGCACAGTAAAGGGGAAAGAAGTATACCTTCGGGCGAATCTCAGAAAATTCCCCGAAAACACGACTACAATCCTTGCGACGCGTAGATCCAAAGAGTGTAAAGGCACGCCTCAATCCGAGCTCGTACAACAAGTTGCACGCAAAACGGTGCACACTTTACGAGTCCGCGCGCAAAACAATGCACGGCCACCAAACCTGCACGCAAAACGATGTACGCCATTAAAACCCGCACGCAAAACGGAGCGCGTACCTCGAATCTGCATGCAAAACGGAGCACGCTTTGCTTAAGGTTGCACGCAAAACGAGGCGCGACCAAAACGCCAGCAACAGTCCACGCAGTAAAACGGCACAGTAAAACACGGTCCCTAACACGCAAGAGGGCGTGGGGTCAAATCCGAAATCCAAAAAGGAAACCCAAGACCGTTCCAAAAATACCGCAAAACAACAAACGGGACTTACCTCGACCCGTCGCGCCTCCAACGCATCAATCCAACTCCTTGGAACACCTGGCGCGCTCCACGGGGTCCACGGCGCCCCTGTGCGCCCTCAAAAACCCCGCCACGAATCGCCCTCTCCCTCCCCTTAGCCTCTCTATGCGAGCAAAAGGAGAAAAGAGAAGAAATAGGGCGATTTGGGCCTTTATAGGCCAAAAACCCACTTTCGGGCGCAACTTCCGGGCGCCCGAAACTGGTTTTCGGGCTGCTACAGTAACCAGCCCCCGCGGTCCACGTGTCCACGCCGCGCCAGCGAGGCGCCACGTCACCTTGGCTCGGCCAACCAGGGGATGAAACGTGTCCCTGGACCCGTGCACCGCGACCACCGACCAGTGGCAGCCAATCGGAGGCTGCCACGTGGACCGCACTAGCGCCCCGCGCTGACGCCGGCCACAGTGTCGCGTCACATCGCCGCTGACCCGCGAATGGGAGGCCGACACATGGCCTACCCACACTGTCGCCGCGCCAGGGCCCGCGCGCCTTCCCCGCGCGGGTCTGCGCCTCTGCCAGGCACGCGCCCCGAGGCGGCTACACCAGCTCGGTTTACCGAGTGCACCACACCGCACCAACCACATGCTGCCACGCATCCACCCTCCGGTCCACCGTACACCCGCGCTTATCCCGTGGACCACGCCTGCTGCGCCGGCCAACCGGGGGCCGCCACGTGCCCCGCACCCGGGTGCACGCTTCCGCGGTGGACCGAGCGGTTGCGCCTCAGCCCGCCGCCGCGCTCCGCCGCCAGCCACCGCCGCCGGCGCTGCCCCAGCCGCCGGAATAGTGACAAGATGCCTCGAAAATCGTGCGCGTCATTCGGGCTCCGAAAAATGCAAGTGAATAGTCCATCTTCACCGTTTTCGCGCGCTGAATCCAAATCCGCTGTCCGATTTGCCAAATTCCAACTCTAAAAATTGCCGAAGGCATCCGGAGAGGTGTTCTTTTGTCCAAACTTCGTGCTGAGCCCAATTTTAATATCCATTATGCGCAAAACCACTTCTAAGCATTCGACGGAGTCAACTGACTACTCTCGTGATCCATTAAACACTCTGAGTCCATCACTAGTGTCCAATTGGTGCACAAACACCACCGACGCGCCATATAGGCCTCCAGAAGCTGCTTGTCAACCAGTAATCACATCGTGGGGATCCAGGTCCTCACATCCTTCCCCACTAAAGAAAGTTTCGTCCTCGAAACTAGCTCGATTCCCCTAGGAGTCACAAACACCAAGGGTAAGTACTCAACATCGTCATCTCCAGCTCCAAGTCGCTACCCACTCCCCGTGATCACTCAACAACAACAACCGCGACAACCAGTACGGCATAGCCTGATTGCGCAACCTCTAATCTCACGAGCCAGAATTCGCAACGGGCGTCCCTCGTACACCAAACATTCCTAGATCTCTAATGGGGCGAGTCAATCACGGTCGAGGAATCCAAAAACATAACCTTCCTGAGCTGAGACATGAAACACAACAGGGGTTCCATCAAAAGTTGGGGGAAACAAGATAACCGCCAGTGCAACACGCACCAAACCGTAACCTATGTCAACTCAACCAAGGCAACCCGAAGCACACCCACACGATTAATCAATAAGGAAGAAGAGTCCTAACAAGGAGGGGTCCTCACTCGGTCACTCCCGAATCTTGACCATCCGAGGGAACTACTCAGCTGTGGTCTATCATCCAAAGGAACCCTCAAGGATACAACCACAAGCCATGTTTACCTTAACAGTCCACACAGCGCCAGCTGTGGAATCAACAAACTCAACCCCAGACAGCTTCCTGCTCCAGGTATCCGCCATCACAGTGGCCCTGTCGGGGGTAATCCAAAATGCTCAACAATAACCCAACGGTAATTCTACAGTCGCTTTAGGAGCCATCACTAAAACTCGCAGATCTCTCTCCCAACACTGGAAATACTAGCATTGGTGCTGGTAGCAATCTCATCATCCGATTGCCAAGCTCTCCTGGCACTGCCCAGTCCAAGAAGCTCCTCACCTCGACAATAATGGTCGATCTCGGCCGATTGCCAAATAGTATCCATATTGGCCGGATTTCCACCGCCGCCACTACGGCTAACACAATGTGACCCAAGAAGGTATGCCTCTGAAGCTAAAACTTGTACTCCAATAACACGGCATACAGCTTCTTCCACCCAAGCATTATAGCACATCCATAAGTGCTCCTCGTGCTTCAAGTCGCTCTGGGAGTAAACTCGAATATCCCCAGAGGATCTGGTTACCAATCCAATCAAGTACAGCTGGAGCACAATTCCTCAAATCATGAAGACAACCGGGCATTAATTATTCCATTTGGCCTCACTATGAGCTCATAATGCCCTTACCGGATCCTGAATGCCATCTAGGCGAAGTCCTCGGCTGTCTGATTCCAAGTAGGTACTCGCATCAAAAGGTCCTAGATACCAACCAGACCTGTCTACACTCGAACCATAAAAGGACCCTCACAGTCGTGTATCAACGACGTGGCATCACCACCGTGTGCCAACGGCGTGGCATCACCACCGTATATCAACGGCGTGGCATCACCACCGTATATCAATGGCGTGGCACTAGGTCAAACAGACCCCTCGATCCATCAGATCCTGCAACTGCGCCATCAGCTCCCTCGGCTCTACCGACGATATCCAATGAGGTGCTGTCGAGGGTGGCGCGATTCCTCGAACCACGTCAAACACAATCTCTATCTCCCTAACCGGCGGCATCACAAACAGCTCAGGTGAAATCATACCCGGGATCTCGTGGGCAACAGAGATATCCTTGAATCCCGGTGCCGCCAAAAAGCACCTCACACACTGTCGCTATAACCTGTGTGCTCTAATATCTCAACAAGCAAGCCTCCTCTTGTCTGCCTCGCAGAAAATCGATGTCCTCTCCCTCTCCTCAGTTAAAACATCCTGTGGCATTGTGCCAATCAATCTCAAGCACATGGTCAAAATACCGAACTGCCACAATTACCAATAAGTCTGCCGGTACAACTCGCGGCCTCAACTGCATTGGACATAATCCACAAGCCTCCTCCACATGCACAACACTAGCAAGAACCTATACCTCTAGTGCATATGGTAACAAATCAGCCTCTAGTCCATGCAGGAATGCAACATGCTCTAACTCCGACTGCTGTGATGAAATCACACCTGCAACAACTTAATCCACTACCGTGGCGCCCTTCAACTGGGCGGCACAGGTTCATACGCTCAATGCAAGTGGTTGTCGCTCAATCTGCCTGAAAATCAGGACTATCCACATAGGGAGTACGACCTCTGTCTCTGCTCACACTAGGGCGACAAATAAGGTCCTCCGCAGATAACAAATACACGCTACCACTGCGCCACTCTGATATAGATGCTGATGCTGCCATCGGGGTCCACCCGATCTCTGGCACCTCAGGAATCCGTTATCCTGGAAAAAGAAATCAGAAATGCCTCTGCCGGCCGATCTGTCCTCCATCACCCGGCGCCAAGCGCCAATATCCTGAACTCGCCTCTAGCGGCAGATCCCTATCCAAAGGAACTGCAGCGCCACGCTCCAAACACAACGCCTACTCCAACGAGGCGTCGAACCTGTAATGGAGGGACTGAATAAACTGAAAGGTATTCTGGCGCAATTCACTCCCAGTCTCACATATCCTATGCGCCTCGTCCCTCGAACCTGGAGCGCGCAGTTAAGCAACTGCGTAAACTCTCTAGCACAGGGAGGCTCTCAAGTAGTCTCTCCAATACCACCAACCGCGATTCTGCCTCCAAAGGCCCCAAGCTCACTCCTATGAATCGGGTGGTTCATCTGCCGAATCTGGCTCAGTAGACCGATCATGTCCCCTCAGCTCACCAGCTGTCAACTATCCACCCTGCCTCGGTGCCTCGGCACTGAACATTGGCACAGAGGGGGCTACTCACTCCATCGGTGCCACAGAAATCCCCGCCCCTAAGGATACTGCAACCGGGTGGTCTCAGAATGAAGCACTGTCGAGCTGCCCGCTGCCCCGACAACTGTGTCACTAAAACCAGCTGCTCGCTCACTCTGCCGCTGATAGGCCTCAGACGATCCTGTCATCTGGGTTCGGAACTCTCTGACCTCAATTCGGGTATCCGGCCCAAAACCAACCGCTCAAGCTGAACTGCTATGACAGGAAGCACACGGGTCAAAACCCAGCGTCGGGGAGACACAGCTCGCCACGACAAAGCTGCAAATCAGCACACAAAAGCCACTCGACGCAATCCAGCGAAAGTCTAGAGCATGTCACCCATTCCACAGCATTATGTTGTCTGCAGCCAACATAATCACTTTGGAGAAGAAACATGCTAATCACTCTTCCCGAAGCATCAACTAAAAATCCCCTGTCAACTTAGTCTGAATCTATCCTCAGATCCTCATCAGGTGGGGGTCCTCACTCTGTTTCTCTCGAATCCTGACCAACAGAGTGTGCTGCACGACCAAAGACATAAGTCTAGCAGAGACCCCCAGGGAATACAACCTCAATCTGTATCCCTCTTATCTGCTCAACATTGGCCTTACCGGGATGATAAAGGATATTCACACCTTAATCCTTTAACAACTCTAACCACCGGCGTTGCCTCAAGTTCAACTCCCTCTGAGTGAACAGATACTTCAATCCTTTATGATCAGTGTAAATCTCGCAGTGCTCTCCATACAAATAATGCCGCCACAGCTTCAGAGCAAACACAATCTGTCACGCCCCGGGGTCGAAACTGCGACCCGGGCTCGCCAACAGATCCGCCACCTATGCCAAAGTCCGCATAGGCGAAGCGTCCTACCTGCAAGAAAAGTGTTACAGCTAACAGATATCAGAGCTAAAAGATAAAACTGCTGTAAAAATGAAATCAACCACTGTACAACGGGAAATAATATAACAACGTCCACCTCCCAAAAATAATAATCGTACAATATCCTCAGATACAAGACTCATAGCTCAACAGGGAGGTATCTCACATAAATACATCGGTGTACAGTCTCTCGATACATGATATATCCTCACTACAACAGTCTCTCAAAAGAGGAAAATAAAACAACTAATCTACTGAAGATCTCCTCTGAAGGGGTGCCGCTACTCTCCAAACATGGGTAGGGATCTAGCTCGTGACTCCCTCGCCTTGATCAACGACCGTAGAATCAGCAACACCCGCTAAGACTCTGCAAAACAAAGGAGAGGAAGGAAAAGGAGGGGGAAAACCCCCAAAGGGTGTGAGAACTACACCAAAAAGGGAGTTCTCAGTGGGTACCACCGCCAGACCCGACGGTGTGCCCACTAAGTCCTCAAGAGACATAATATAACCAAGGAAGTAGGAACTGAACAAGAATGTTGATGTCACCTAACCGCTACCAAGCCTCCATCTAAATGCTCAAGAGGGGAGAATCAACGTATGGTATGCAACCACTAGCACATGAAGTGCACAATCGACCCAATCGAGCTGACTGCCACAACTGGTCCAGTCAAACCTGCGCCCCACCTACGACCACCTCCCGCTGAGGGCAAGCCTACTCCGGAGTGGCGCTCGAGGGGAGCGACCCACACGAGTAAAGTATCTCTGTAATCAGTATCACAAGTATCTCTATATAGCAGGACTAGATCATGACTATGATCAAAGTGGAAAAGCCCAACCACTAAAGAAGACCCTGGTCCTCAATCCGATGCAAAAATACTCAAATAGTGGGAAACTCCGTCCACTAGAGAAATCTGATACCCAATTTGATGCATAAATAAATATCCGGTCAACCGCCCAATATCCGCGGTTGCCGCAAAACCCTGCCAACAGCAATCAACACAACCCGTCCCTGACACCAATGTCCCGGCTACACTACCCCAGACCCCTGCTCGTCCCCGAGCAACATAGACCCCTTGACTAACAAAAGAGAAGAAAAGGGAAAAGCATGGTTTCTCCTAAGTGAAGTTCCAATAAGTAGTGCAGCAGTAAAAGATGGCCTAACTACATGTCCATGCAAGCATGCTTTTGTCCTCAGAAGCGATAAAAAAGGGTGAAATATATAATAGCAAAGCATGCTAAAATGTTCCTACTATGCTGTACTAATCTCACACAAGTAGGCTAATGAATAAACCTGTACAATCACCACATGATCTAGGCCATTTTTCAAGCTTTTCCTCTCGATGCTAAATATGGGTTTTACATTAAACATGCATGCTATCAGTCATGGAGGGGTGACATTCCCACAAGTGCACTTACATTATGGTGACCCAGATCTCCGCAGGGCTTCTACAGTGCGATTAGCAGCTTCTGGAGGCCTATGTGGCATGTCGGCGGTGTTTCTGCACCAATTTGGACTCAAGTGATGGACTTCGGGTGTATAATGGATCACGTGAGTGATCGGAGGACCCCGTCGGATGTTTAGATGTGGTTTCGCGCGAAATGGTTATTAAAATTTGGACTCAGCGCGAAATTTGAGTAAAGAACACTTCTTCGGGAATTTTTGGCAAATTTTAGAAGTGGAATTTGGCAAATCAGACTTCGGATTTGGATTCAGTGTGCGAATACGATCGAAACGGGCTATTTATTTGTATTTTTCGGAGTCCGAATGCGAAAACACGCATTTCGAGGTTTTGGGTACTGTTCCGGCAGCCGGGCATCGCCGGCGGCGGCGGCGGACGGCGGAGCGCGGCGGTTGGCGGCGGCGGAGGCGCGCGGTCCACCGCGGAGGTCGTGCACCGGGCACGGGCCACGTGGCGCCTCCCTATTGGGTGGTGCGGTAGGCGCGGTCCATGGAAATGGCGCGGGTGCACGGTGAGCCGGGTGTGGCCACGTGGCAGCCTGTGGTTGGAGGGTCTTGGTGCGCTCGGTCCACGCGGTGGAGGCGGTTGCCTCGGGACGCGTGCCCGACACGTCACCGGCGGCGATGCGGCCGCGCACGTGGGCGCGGCGTGGGCGCTGTCGGGGTGACGTGGGGGCGCCACGTGGCACCCCGTGGTTGGTCGGGCACAGCGGAGCACAGCACAGTGCTTGGACACGTGGCGTTGCGTTGTTCGCTGGCTCAGGTGCGCCGGGCGCGGGGGGGCGATGCTGGGCCACGTGGCGGCCCGTGAGCGTTTTGGGCGCACACAGTAACGGGCCCGGCCCGTTACTGTAGCAGCCCGGAAGTACCGGGCGCCCGAAACTTTGGGCCAAAAGTCCAAAAGGTGGATTTTCGGGCTGGGCCTATAAATAGCTAGCTTGCTTGGGCTTTTTGCCCCCTTTCCCGAGCTCCCTTGCCTATAGCCCCTTTAGCAAAGTTGGAGATCTTCATCTTGTGCATCTTCTGGCAGAGGCCCGGATTTTTTTGGAAGCCGCGGCGTCGACGACTTTGGCATCGGAGCGCAGTGTGGCGATTTTTCATCGGAGGCCCGTTATCGTCGCAGTTTGATCTGAGAGGTCTACAGAGCTACTCCGTCAGTATTTTTGGACGATTTCTGCGGCGTTGGAATCACGAGAGGTACGTCTTCGACTTTTGTGTTGATCATCTTGCTGGATTCAGAGTTTATGACACGGTTTTCGAGGCATTTCTAAGCCGCTGTTTTCTGGTGGAGTTTTTGGACAGCGGCCCCTTGCCGGAATTTTATCTCCGCACCCGAGTGTCGGATCGAGACGAGCCTATACACTTTTTGGATCTACTCGTCGCAAGGATTATCATTGTATTTTTCCGGGATTTTTCTGAGGCTTGCCCGAAGGTATACTATTCCCCTTTTATCTGTGTTTGAGTTTACAGTTGTGTGGTTGTGAGTGTTTGCGCACCTGTACTGTGGAATTTGTAACTCGGCCTACGGGGCTCGGATTTGGGCGTACAGGTACCCGTTTCGAAGGTCTCGACGAGACGCTCGCTGTGATATTTTTATTGGAATTTTTTGAGTTCGTTTTACAGGTGAAAATTTCACATTAAGGGGACTGTTCCCAGCAGATTTGTGATGCTTGGATTTTATGGAATTAAGTGTAACTTTGGGTTGTGTTTTTTACCCAGGAGGTATTGATCACTGTTCCTGTATTGTTGGATTGGTGGGTGTGTAGAGATATCTGTTCTGGACTTTCTCAGCTGTGCGACTCCGGACAGTTAGCATTTTCAGGTGGGTGGCCTTGTCTCCAAGATTGATGGACTGTGCTTTAAATCTGCTATAGTAGGACTATGCATGATAGTGAAATGTTTGTGCAGCATGTTAGAAGGTAGAAATTGCTATTCCTTGTATTATCTGATGGTATTGTCATCTCCTTGCTTTCTACCATCTGTAAGTTATAGTTATTGGAACTTGACCTAGCACCCCGTCATATGTTGCATGTGTAACCAGACTAGTAGAAAACCCTCACTTGGGCTAGGGTTATTTCTGCTTTAGACATCCACACTTCTACTTTCCTGGACATAGTGTTCTTCCTCGCCCGGGTAGTGGGCCGAGTGGTCAGGAGTTATCTTTTAGTGCGGGATGCATGTTACACTCGTGCTTGGGAGCAGAGTGGAGTCTGGTAGATGTAGTTGGGTGTGTCATCTGTAGCGGGAGCCGTTTGGGTAGACGGCGGCCCCGAGATGTTTTATTTTTCTTGTTTTATCTGTCGCCACTGTGCTAGTGGCAGCGGTAGATCAGTGTTAGCAGGACCTTAAACCCAGAACCTTTTGGACACACATATGATTTTTATCAACCAAATGGTTTCTTCCAAGCATCGTAGGGTCGCCGGAGTCTGTTCTTGTTTGATTGGACGAAGGCATTAGCCCTTCGAGGCTTGGATATAAAACTTGGTTTCAACTGTTTTCCTAAAAAGAACTAAAAATCATTAAATATGGATTTCTTACAGATCAGATGGCTTCAGTAAGAAATGTCACCTTTTTCCTATAAATTAACCACCCGAGATGATTCGAGTGGTCTGGGTTCTAAGGTCTACCTTCTTCTTGGGACGAGAACAACGAGAGGCTATGCCTAGAGCCTGTTCTTGTTTGATTTGGATTGTAGGTTCTAGTCTTTCGGGGTTCCCGGACCCTTCCTCGGGTCAGTGGATGCGATGTTGGCCTGTAGAGGCAGTTGTTCGCAGTGGATGCGACTTTGTGCTATGAGTTGGTAGAGTGTGATCTAGAGGTTGTTTTTCTGATTTAGTGGTGGAGGTGGTTCTCCCACTTAGCCTTGAGGATCTTGGGGTTCTGGCAGATCGAGTCGTGGAGGTTTCCCGACTCAGCCATGGTCGTGCATTATCAGATTGAGTCGTTGAGGGTTCTCCGACTTAGCTGTTTGAGTCGAGGTTCTTTTTCCGACTGAGTTGTGTTTTGAGCTTGGAGTTACCGATCTGTTCGATCGTGGATCATAGCCTGCATGAGCCACATTTGGCTTGACAGAGATACTTTACAGAGATACTTGAGATGGGTTACTTTTTACTCGAGCGGGTCGCTCCCCTCGAGTGCCACTCCGGAGTAGGCGAGACCGGGTTGTTGTACCGGCGTGAGATTGAGCTTTTCTATCGCGACTTGTCGTTGCATTTGTCCCTCTGGCTGTGCTGGTGTTGGCAGTCATGGACGTCCTACGTAAGTCCGCTCCTCCGGGACGTAACGGCAGTGGGTTGGCGCAGGCTTGACTGGACCTGATGAGGCAGTCAGTTCAGATTGGGTGATCAGAGATGAGAGTTAGTTGTGGCATCATGTTCTTTCTGTTCCACTCCTTGAGCATCTAGGTAGAGGCATAGTAGCTGTAGAGTTTACTTTTCCAGCTTTCCTTACAGCACTGCTTTTGTTACTTTATGCCTCTAGTGGACTTAGTGGGCAGACCGTCGGGCTTGTTGGCGGCACCCACTGAGAACTACTTGGGACGTAGTTCTCACACCCGTCGTGGTGTCTTTTCCCACAGGAACTTCTACTCCGGTTCCTGTTGTTTCTGTTGCTGATCCTTCTGACCGAGGCGAGGGAGTCGCGAGCTAGTTCCCTACCCGTCGTTGGTGTGTAGCGGTACCCCTTCAGAGGAGAGCTTCAGTAGATTAGTTATTTTATTTTTCCTTCTTTGAGAGACTGTTGTAGTGAGGATTGTCATGTATTGAGAGCCTGTACACTGATGTATTTATTGGAGATACCTCCCGGTTGAGTTCTGAGTTTGTATATGAGGATACTGTATGATTATCATTTTTGGGAGACGGACATTGTTGTATTATTTCCAGTTGTACAGTGATTGATTTAGTTATACAGCAGATTTTTATTTATAGCTCTGATATCTGTTTAGCTGTAGTACTTTTCTTGCAGGTAGGACGCTTCGCCTATGCGGGTTTGGCATAGGTGGCGGATCTGTTGGCGAGCCGGGTGGCAGTTTCGACCCCGGGGCGTGACATACATTCCCCATAATATAAAAACCTTACACAGTTACCAAATTAAGCCTACCCACCTGAAGTGCTCATACCAAGGCAAACCTGGGGTCGGTGAAGAGCGTGGCCACTTGCACGCACAATCCGCTGAACCCGTATCCACGGTACATGTCGCGCAAACCTCGGCTCCAAGCAGTGTTCCAAAAACACTCGCGAACCCTCCTGGGTACAACAAAAGGTCCAAAGTTACACTTTATGCTAAAATATCCAAGTATACACCATCTGCTGAAACCAGCCCCGAAGATGTGCAATTTTCACCTGCAGATCGGACTCTGAAAAATCCAACAAAAATACAGTCACGACCGTCGCGTCGAGCCCTTCGAAATGAGTACCTGCACGTCAAAATCCGAGTCCCGGTCGCCGAGTTACAAATTCCACAACGCGGTGAGCGCGAAAGTCCACAACAAACACAACTGTAATACTCTACACAGTAAAGGGGAAAGAAGTATACCTTCGGGCGAATCTCAGAAAATTCCCCGAAAACAAGACTGTAATCCTTGCGACGCGTAGATCCAAAGAGTGTAAAGGCACGCCTCAATCCGAGCTCGTACAACAAGTTGCACGCAAAATGGTGCACACTTTATGAGTCCGCACGCAAAACAATGCACGACCACCAAACATGCACGCAAAACGATGTATGCCATTAAAACCTGCACGCAAAACTATGCGCGTACCTCGAATCTGCACGCAAAATGGAGCACGCTTCCCTTAAGGTTGCACGCAAAACGAGGCGCGTCCAAAACGCCAGCAACAGTCCACGCAGTAAAACGGCACAGTAAAACACGGTCCCTAACACGCAAGAGGGCGTGGGGTCAAATCCGAAATCCAAAAAGGAAACTCAAGACCGTGCCAAAAATACCGCAAAACAACAAACGGGACTTACCTCGACCCGTCGCGCCGTCCAACGCGTCAATCCAACTCCTTGGAACACCTGGCGTGCTCCACGGGGTCCACGGCGCGCCTGTGTGTTACGGAATTTAAGTTGGCATATTTCGTGAATTCGGTTAAGTCTAAAAGATTGAAGGTAAAGAAGGTTGGATCATATAACTCAATCTCAAGAAAGAAGAATTCAAAAGGATCAGGTATGTTTAACTTAATATCTTTGGTGATCCGAATACTTCTTATAGTGTAGAAACACTTGGATGAACTTGTAATTGCATAAATATCAAAAACTGGACATGGGACATGTTCAGGATCCGGATCAGACTTTGCAATCCGGATCCCGAAGGTTGTTCGTTCATACACCAGTTCAATCCGGATCGTAGCCTTCCTTGATCCGGATCCCGAACACTGGTTTTACCATGTTTTATGAACGATCCGGATCAGGCTTTGCAATCCGGATCCCGAACGTTGATGTTTGGTGAACTGTATGAACGATCCGGATCAGGCACTTCGATCCGGATCCCGAACCTTGGTTTTTCTGGAAACTGTTTTTCTCGCTACTGCAATCCGGATCGCCGAACTCCGATCCGGATCGTCGTCATGTAAAATTCCAGAAAAGGATAGTTTTTGATCCTTATCTTCTTCCAAGGGTTTCTAACCTATAAATAGACCCTATGATTCTTTTTCTAGGGTTAATCCAAAAAGAAGCCGCTAAACCTAAAAGCCGTCATCTTATATACGGCCTAAGATCCACATATAGAGAAGAAAGGAAATCATAGATTCTATCTTATGTTTCTTCATCTATATTGATTGATTTGATTCTAGGTTTTCATACACACATTTTGAGTAGAATCAAATCAATGAATACTTAGATGGTATTTCCGATCTATTTCTAATCTAAGTATTCGGCGGATCATCACCACCCAATAAACAACGATTTATCCCAAATCGGCGCGTGGACTCGCGTGGCCTTGTGGATTCAAGGTGCTACCGCTCTCGTGGATTCGGAGCGAGGTACGTTCGTGGATTCGAAGCGTGCTACTGGGTGAAGACCGTGGATTCGGTCGGACGTCGTGGACTCGACGTTGGACGCCGTGGATTCGGCGTTGGACGCAGATCGTGGATTCGAGAAGCGTCGTGGAGCGAGCGGAGAAGATCAACTAGGAGCGTATGGAAAAGGTTGAGTCGTCTATGAGTACGGTATATCACCTTGTACGTGTTTAATTATAGTGGATTTCACCGTGTTATCGGTCCCGTGGTTTTTTACTCCGGTTTGGAGTTTTCCACGTAAAAATCTCTACGTGTTATTTATTTTTCCGCATTGGGTTTTATATCGCAAAGATTTTTGAGTGTTTATTGTTTACACCTATTCACCCCCCTCTAGGTGTTTTTTCCCCTATTTAGATCCAATTATACATAACCCAACAAGTGGTATCAGAGCGGGAATAGGGTTGTAAACAATGGTTGAAGGTGGAAACATCAACAGACCTCCGTTCTTCGATGGAACAAATTATGCGTACTGGAAAGTACGGATGAAAGCCTTTTTAATTTCCATCGACGAACGGGTGTGGCAATCAATTGAATTAGGATGGTCTAATCCAACTGAATTTATTGGTGATGTTCGCACCATCAAACCTAGGTCGAAATGGACCAAGGAAGAGATTGATATATCTTCTTACAATGGCAAGGGAATTAATGCTTTATTTAATGCCTTATCACAAACAGAGTTCTCTCGCGTCTCGGCATGTGAGACTGCGAAAGAAATCTGGGATGTTCTTCAAGTTACGCATGAGGGAACTAACCTTGTGAAGATTCAGAAACTGCAAATGCTTACGAGCAAGTTTGACTCTATTTTCATGGCAGAAAATGAATCGTTCACAGACTATTACACACGATTGCAAGACATCGTAAACTCATGTGCTAACTTGGGAGAGAAGATTCCAGAATTTAAAATTGTAAGAAAGATTTTAAGAACTCTTCTTGAAAGATTTCGTTCCAAGGTTACAGCCATTGAAACTATTAAACACCCGGACGAAATCCGTGTAGAAGAATTAGTTGGTTCTTTACAAACATATGAAATGGCATTTCCTACTAACTATTCTTCGGGAAAGGCATCCTCTTCTAAGTCTTCAGGTTATGCGTTGAAAACAACAAAAGAAGAAGACGCGGATTCATCCTCCACAGGCGATGACGAGAACCTATCTATGGAGGACTTTGAGAAGCAGCTCGCTCTCTTGACAAGGAAGTTTCGCCGAAATTTTCGAAGGGGTAATTCAAGCAAAACTCCATCCTTCGGAAAGTGGAAGAAAGGCAAGGGTTCTTCAAGTTACAAGTCAAGAAAGCAAGAGGGTTTTTCTAAGGATAAGAAAAGCACAGAAGGACAAGTCCAATGCTTCAAGTGCCGAGGATACGACCATATCTCAACGGAATGTCCAAATAAGAATCCGTCCAAGAAGAAGGCAATGCAAGCCGTCACTTGGGATGACACCTCATCGTCAAATGAGTCATCATCAAGTGATGAAGAAGATAACGCAACGATGTTCCACGCGTCCACATCTTCACCCTTCATGTGCTTAATGGCAAGTACATCCGAGTCATTGTCCAACTCCACTGTTGAAAAGATTGCAACGGACGATGAATCGGATGATTCGGAAGGTGAAGATTTTGCTCTAGCCTATCACAGACTTTTGAGGGATTCAAAGAAACTGGCTAAGCAAAACAAGGGGTTGAGAGGGAGATTTCAGGATCTCGAAGAAGAAGTAAAAAGGGTAACTTCTCTCTCGACCGATCTTGAAGTGGAAAGGGATAATCTGATAAAAGCAAATGTTTCCCTTCAAGAGTCCAATGAGCAACTCGAGAAGAATTATATAGATATGGTGAACAAAGCGAATTACTTCTTGAAGCTCAACGGCGAGGCTCGACAGGAAAAATTGGAAATGACAGAGACCATTCTCCAACTCAAGGATGACTTACAGCGATTTTCATCAGGAATGAGTAAGTTGGATAAGCTTCTTGGTCTTGGTCAATCAAACAAGTTCGGCCTCGGATACAATCGAACTGAAGACAATTTTAGTTCGGTTGGGACAGTTTTTGTGCCTCAGTCGGTATCTCCTCCTCCGACACCGGAATTCACGACAAGCAACAACAACAAGCCTACTTCACCCTCCTCGGAATCGTCAAGCACTAAGGTATGTTTTCATTGTAATTTTGCAGGGCACATAAGGAGAAATTGCAAGATGGGAGCCAAACAGTCAACTCAAGCACTTCTTGCAACGACTACCAAAAGGGTGATTCCTCGGAAATCAAATGCAAATTCTTTGAAGGAAAAGAGCCTCGGTAGTTCATCAAACAAGACGACGACGTCAAGGAAAAGCAATGGATCAAACAAGACGCTTTCACCAAAGGTATCAACTTCACAATCATTTCCGACGTACACCAAAACTCGAAAGGTTTGAGTACGCAAAGGTGAATTCTTCTTTCATCCTTGAATCACGTCGGTACCAAACGGCCCTTAGAATTATTGCATATGGATCTTATGGGGCCGACACGTCAACCATCTTTGGGAGGTAAATAGTATATTTTCTTATTGGTTGATGATTTCTCTAGGTATTCTTGGGTAGCATTTTTGAAAGAGAAAGCTGATACTTTTGATTCTTTTCACGAGATTTGCCTTCGTATTATGATTGAAAAGAATGAAAAGATCATTCGTGTTAGAAGTGATAGAGGTGGAGAATTCATAATCTCTAAATTCATTGATTTTTGCACTTCCAATGGCATTAAACATGAATTCTCAGCACCCTATACACCTCAACAGAATGGTGTTGTCGAGCGCAAAAACAGGGTTGTTCAAGAGATGGCACGTGTTATGCTTCACAGCCAGAATTTACCGCTACATTTTTGGGCTGAAGCTGTGAACACTGCAATCTATGTTATTAATCGAGTTTATTTGCGCCCGGGAACGTTAAATACACCATATGAACTATGGTGTTGTAGAAAACCCAACATCAAATATTTTCGTATCTTCGGGAGTCGGTGTTACATTTTACGTGACCGCGAAAATCTTGGAAAGTTTGACTCTCGAAGTGACGAAGGGATTTTCTTGGGGTATTCTACAAATAGTAGAGCATATCGGGTATTTAACTTGGAATCTAAGACGATCGTAGAATCTATAAATGTTAAAGTAGATGAAGCTTTGCACTTTGCATCTGATAAATCTACCCCTGATATCTCTCTTGATGATGATACTCCTGTAAGTGCATCTTCTCATGATAATACTTCCAATATTAATGATGCATCTAATGGTTCTTCAAGTCTATTTGATGTGCAGGAATCATCTCATGTACCTCCGAGTACTCCTTTACAACAAACGTTACGCATCTCCAAGGATCATCCTGAATCAAACATCATTGGAGACCCACAAGAAGGAGTCAAAACTCGGAGACAGTTGGTTTGTGGATTCGCTTGTTACGTTTCCATGATCGAACCAAAGAATATCGATGAAGCTCTTCAGGATGACTACTGGATTGAAGCAATGCAGGAAGAGCTCCATCAGTTTGAACGCAACAAAGTCTGGGAATTAACGACGCCTCCGAAGCAACACAATGTGATCGGTACTAAATGGATTTTCAAGAACAAGAAAAATGAGGATGGTACCATCATCAGGAACAAAGCACGTTTAGTTGCTCAAGGCTACTCTCAAATAGAAGGTATAGACTTTGATGAAACGTTCGCCCCTGTAGCTAGACTCGAGTCCATTCGTATCTTATTCGCTATTGCTTATCACTTTAAAATAAAACTCTTTCAAATGGACGTTAAGAGCGCGTTTTTAAATGGGTTTTTAAATGAGGAAGTTTATGTGGCTCAACCGAAAGGTTTTGTAGACTGTAAACTACCTAACCATGTTTTTCGTTTGAAAAAGGCTCTTTACGGTTTAAAACAAGCACCGCGAGCGTGGTACGAAAGGTTGACAAAGCACCTTTTGGAGAAGGGCTAAACTCGAGGGGGAGCAGACAGGACTCTCTTTGTGAAGCATTATCAAAATAACTTCATTGTTGCACAAATCTATGTCGATGACATTGTGTTTGGAGCAACAAAGGATAATGATGCTTCTAAATTCGCAGAAACCATGGAAAGCGAATTTGAGATGTCTATGTTGGGCGAATTGACATACTTTCTTGGATTGCAAGTGAAACAAAATGGTGAAGGCATCCATCTGTGTCAATCCAAGTATGCAAAGGAGTTGGTAAAGAAATTCGGATTAGAAGATTCTAAAGATTTTCCTACTCCTATGGGAACTAGCAATAAGGGATTAGGAAGTGAATCTCTTAGTGAGAATGTAGACGAGAAAATTTATCGCAGCATGATTAGAAGTCTACTTTACCTCACAGCTAGTCGCCCGGATATATCCTTTAGTGTTGGGATTTGCGCGAGATATCAATCAGCACCAAAGGAGGTTCACCTGAAAGCAGTGAAACGGATCATCCGGTACATCAAAGGAACCATTAATTTCGGAATTTGGTATCCTATGGGAACAAGTCTAGATATTATTGGATACTCAGATGCCGATTGGGCAGGATCTGTGGATGATCGGAAAAGTACGAGTGGTGCATGTTTTTATCTTGGCCATTGCCTTGTTGCATGGCATAGTAAAAAGCAAAACTGCATTGCACTCTCGACTGCCGAAGCGGAATACATCTCAGCGGGTAGTTGTTCAACTCAACTCATTTGGATGAAAGCGTGTTGAGCGACTTCCGGATTTCAGCAACTTCGGTAACTGTTTTATGTGACAACACTAGTGCTATAAACATTTCAAAAAAACCCTGTGTTGCACTCTAGAAGAAAACACATTGAACTTAGATATCATTTTCTTAGAGAGCTAGTTGAATCAAATGTTCTTCAAATTTCCTACATTTCAACTGAAGATCAATTAGCTGACTTGTTAACAAAACCTTTGGATCAAAAACGTTTTATTCATTTGCGTAAAGCAATTGGAATGCTTTCCTTGAAATAACCTCTTTTTGAAACTTTTGTTTAGGTTAGGTTTTGTTTTTGTGTTTTTGTTCATCATATATGCTTAGACATAGAACATTAATTGAGCATTAGTTTTGATTGACTTTAACTGCATCCTTTTATATATTTAGAAATCTATTATGCTTTAGATATCATAATATTTTATTTGATGCAATGATCATTTATGTCAATTAAATCATCTTTGTTTTGATCAAAGTCAATTTCTCTCTCGATGATCTCTTGGTATAGTTTTATCTTATTTGACTGTTTAGTCGAGTATGAAATCGAGATCAATATTTGGCTGAATACTTTATATCTTAAATAATTGATAGCCAGTTGAGGGGGAGTCAAAGAAAAAGTATTATGCTCAAAAGATTGGAAAGAGTTACATCCCAATGAGGAGTGTGAAAACTACCACCACATGGAGGAAAGAGCTACCACCTCGGTCGTCCGAGTACTGTGTGCAGCTACCACATGTATACCAAGCAAGGTTCTTCAAGTTTGATTAAATAAAATGCATGTTGAAATACTTGACTCTGTCAAAATTTCAAGGTTGGTATAGGTGGGAATTTTAATGAAAGATGCTCAAAAAGCCACTCTCTTCAATAATTGACTAGATATATTATCTAACTTATCTGGGATTTTAGACATCTATTGATCTTTGTATTTCATTTTCTTTACCGAATTGATGATTTGATAAAGGCATTACTCATAAGATCAAGTTAGATGTAATTGAAGTTGTTCAACTTTAAGGGATTTAATTTTTATAAATTTTCGTTTCATTTGTTGGATGTTATTGATAGATTTGGCATAATCTATTTCTTGTTGTATGAAACGATGATTTTCGTTTAAAGTTGATACACAAAAGTGCTTACAATCTTTTTCTGGTTTTTCTAGAATTTCTCTGAAATTTTCTAAAGAAAAAGTTGGAGCCGATCCGGATTGGACCTGCCGATCCGGATCCCGAACACAGATATTCTTCTGCGGGCAGACGATCCGGATTGGACTTGCCGATCCGGATCCCGAACGCAGATTTTCTCTGCGGGTAGCCGATCCGGATCGAAATCACGAACTGATCCGGATCGCGGCTAGGGTTTTATATAGAACATAAGGGTTTTAATTTCTTTTACTCCAATCTTTTGTTCCAAAGTTTCCAGAGCTTCTCTCTCTAGAATTCATCCATCTTGGAAGCTTTCAAACTCAAGTTCTTCGATTCCAAGTAAGTTTTATTGATCAAA
>CM055066.1:36090549-36147659 GCA_029204045.2 Tillandsia leiboldiana
TTAATTCTTTGGTGATCGAATACTTCTAGATTAAAGACTTGGATGAACTTGTTTTGCATCAATATCACTGGACATGGGACATGTTCAGGATCCGGATCAGACTTTGCAATCCGGATCCCGAAGGTTGTTCGTTCATACACCAGTTCAATCCGGATCGTAGCCTTCCTTGATCCGGATCCCGAACACTGGTTTTACCATGTTTTATGAACGATCCGGATCAGGCTTTGCAATCCGGATCCCGAACGTTGATGTTTGGTGAACTGTATGAACGATCGGATCAGGCACTTCGATCCGGATCCCGAACCTGGTTTTTCTGGAAACTGTTTTTCTCGCTACTGCAATCCGGATCGCCGAACTCCGATCCGGATCGTCGTCATGTAAAATTCCAGAAAAGGATAGTTTTTGATCCTTATCTTCTTCCAAGGGTTTCTAACCTATAAATAGACCCTATGATTCTTTTTCTAGGGTTAATCCAAAAAGAAGCCGCTAAACCTAAAAGCCGTCATCTTATATACGCCTAAGATCAACATATAGAGAAGAAAGGAAATCATAGATTCTATCTTATGTTTCTTCATCTATATTGATTGATTTGATTCTAGGTTTTCATACACACATTTTGAGTAGAATCAAATCAATGAATACTTAGATGGTATTTCCGATCTATTTCTAATCTAAGTATTCGGCGGATCATCACCACCCAATAAACAACGATTTATCCCAAATCGGCGCGTGGACTCGCGTGGCCTTGTGGATTCAAGGTGCTACCGCTCTCGTGGATTCGGAGCGAGGTACGTTCGTGGATTCGAAGCGTGCTACTGGGTGAAGACCGTGGATTCGGTCGGACGTCGTGGACTCGACGTTGGACGCCGTGGATTCGGCGTTGGACGCAGATCGTGGATTCGAGAAGCGTCGTGGAGCGAGCGGAGAAGATCAACTAGGAGCGTATGGAAAAGGTTGAGTCGTCTATGAGTACGGTATATCACCTTGTACGTGTTTAATTATAGTGGATTTCACCGTGTTATCGGTCCCGTGGTTTTTTACTCCGGTTTGGAGTTTTCCACGTAAAAATCTCTACGTGTTATTTATTTTTCCGCATTGGGTTTTATATCGCAAAGATTTTTGAGTGTTTATTGTTTACACCTATTCACCCCCCTCTAGGTGTTTTTTCCCCTATTTAGATCCAATTATACATAACCCAACAAGTGGTATCAGAGCGGGAATAGGGTTGTAAACAATGGTTGAAGGTGGAAACATCAACAGACCTCCGTTCTTCGATGGAACAAATTATGCGTACTGGAAAGTACGGATGAAAGCCTTTTTAATTTCCATCGACGAACGGGTGTGGCAATCAATTGAATTAGGATGGTCTAATCCAACTGAATTTATTGGTGATGTTCGCACCATCAAACCTAGGTCGAAATGGACCAAGGAAGAGATTGATATATCTTCTTACAATGGCAAGGGAATTAATGCTTTATTTAATGCCTTATCACAAACAGAGTTCTCTCGCGTCTCGGCATGTGAGACTGCGAAAGAAATCTGGGATGTTCTTCAAGTTACGCATGAGGGAACTAACCTTGTGAAGATTCAGAAACTGCAAATGCTTACGAGCAAGTTTGACTCTATTTTCATGGCAGAAAATGAATCGTTCACAGACTATTACACACGATTGCAAGACATCGTAAACTCATGTGCTAACTTGGGAGAGAAGATTCCAGAATTTAAAATTGTAAGAAAGATTTTAAGAACTCTTCTTGAAAGATTTCGTTCCAAGGTTACAGCCATTGAAACTATTAAACACCGGACGAAATCCGTGTAGAAGAATTAGTTGGTTCTTTACAAACATATGAAATGGCATTTCCTACTAACTATTCTTCGGGAAAGGCATCCTCTTCTAAGTCTTCAGGTTATGCGTTGAAAACAACAAAAGAAGAAGACGCGGATTCATCCTCCACAGGCGATGACGAGAACCTATCTATGGAGGACTTTGAGAAGCAGCTCGCTCTCTTGACAAGGAAGTTTCGCCGAAATTTTCGAAGGGGTAATTCAAGCAAAACTCCATCCTTCGGAAAGTGGAAGAAAGGCAAGGGTTCTTCAAGTTACAAGTCAAGAAAGCAAGAGGGTTTTTCTAAGGATAAGAAAAGCACAGAAGGACAAGTCCAATGCTTCAAGTGCCGAGGATACGACCATATCTCAACGGAATGTCCAAATAAGAATCCGTCCAAGAAGAAGGCAATGCAAGCCGTCACTTGGGATGACACCTCATCGTCAAATGAGTCATCATCAAGTGATGAAGAAGATAACGCAACGATGTTCCACGCGTCCACATCTTCACCCTTCATGTGCTTAATGGCAAGTACATCCGAGTCATTGTCCAACTCCACTGTTGAAAAGATTGCAACGGACGATGAATCGGATGATTCGGAAGGTGAAGATTTTGCTCTAGCCTATCACAGACTTTTGAGGGATTCAAAGAAACTGGCTAAGCAAAACAAGGGGTTGAGAGGGAGATTTCAGGATCTCGAAGAAGAAGTAAAAAGGGTAACTTCTCTCTCGACCGATCTTGAAGTGGAAAGGGATAATCTGATAAAAGCAAATGTTTCCCTTCAAGAGTCCAATGAGCAACTCGAGAAGAATTATATAGATATGGTGAACAAAGCGAATTACTTCTTGAAGCTCAACGGCGAGGCTCGACAGGAAAAATTGGAAATGACAGAGACCATTCTCCAACTCAAGGATGACTTACAGCGATTTTCATCAGGAATGAGTAAGTTGGATAAGCTTCTTGGTCTTGGTCAATCAAACAAGTTCGGCCTCGGATACAATCGAACTGAAGACAATTTTAGTTCGGTTGGGACAGTTTTTGTGCCTCAGTCGGTATCTCCTCCTCCGACACCGGAATTCACGACAAGCAACAACAACAAGCCTACTTCACCCTCCTCGGAATCGTCAAGCACTAAGGTATGTTTTCATTGTAATTTTGCAGGGCACATAAGGAGAAATTGCAAGATGGGAGCCAAACAGTCAACTCAAGCACTTCTTGCAACGACTACCAAAAGGGTGATTCCTCGGAAATCAAATGCAAATTCTTTGAAGGAAAAGAGCCTCGGTAGTTCATCAAACAAGACGACGACGTCAAGGAAAAGCAATGGATCAAACAAGACGCTTTCACCAAAGGTATCAACTTCACAATCATTTCCGACGTACACCAAAACTCGAAAGGTTTGAGTACGCAAAGGTGAATTCTTCTTTCATCCTTGAATCACGTCGGTACCAACGGCCCTTAGAATTATTGCATATGGATCTTATGGGGCCGACACGTCAACCATCTTTGGGAGGTAAATAGTATATTTTCTTATTGGTTGATGATTTCTCTAGGTATTCTTGGGTAGCATTTTTGAAAGAGAAAGCTGATACTTTTGATTCTTTTCACGAGATTTGCCTTCGTATTATGATTGAAAAGAATGAAAAGATCATTCGTGTTAGAAGTGATAGAGGTGGAGAATTCATAATCTCTAAATTCATTGATTTTTGCACTTCCAATGGCATTAAACATGAATTCTCAGCACCCTATACACCTCAACAGAATGGTGTTGTCGAGCGCAAAAACAGGGTTGTTCAAGAGATGGCACGTGTTATGCTTCACAGCCAGAATTTACCGCTACATTTTTGGGCTGAAGCTGTGAACACTGCAATCTATGTTATTAATCGAGTTTATTTGCGCCCGGGAACGTTAAATACACCATATGAACTATGGTGTTGTAGAAAACCCAACATCAAATATTTTCGTATCTTCGGGAGTCGGTGTTACATTTTACGTGACCGCGAAAATCTTGGAAAGTTTGACTCTCGAAGTGACGAAGGGATTTTCTTGGGGTATTCTACAAATAGTAGAGCATATCGGGTATTTAACTTGGAATCTAAGACGATCGTAGAATCTATAAATGTTAAAGTAGATGAAGCTTTGCACTTTGCATCTGATAAATCTACCCCTGATATCTCTCTTGATGATGATACTCCTGTAAGTGCATCTTCTCATGATAATACTTCCAATATTAATGATGCATCTAATGGTTCTTCAAGTCTATTTGATGTGCAGGAATCATCTCATGTACCTCCGAGTACTCCTTTACAACAAACGTTACGCATCTCCAAGGATCATCCTGAATCAAACATCATTGGAGACCCACAAGAAGGAGTCAAAACTCGGAGACAGTTGGTTTGTGGATTCGCTTGTTACGTTTCCATGATCGAACCAAAGAATATCGATGAAGCTCTTCAGGATGACTACTGGATTGAAGCAATGCAGGAAGAGCTCCATCAGTTTGAACGCAACAAAGTCTGGGAATTAACGACGCCTCCGAAGCAACACAATGTGATCGGTACTAAATGGATTTTCAAGAACAAGAAAAATGAGGATGGTACCATCATCAGGAACAAAGCACGTTTAGTTGCTCAAGGCTACTCTCAAATAGAAGGTATAGACTTTGATGAAACGTTCGCCCCTGTAGCTAGACTCGAGTCCATTCGTATCTTATTCGCTATTGCTTATCACTTTAAAATAAAACTCTTTCAAATGGACGTTAAGAGCGCGTTTTTAAATGGGTTTTTAAATGAGGAAGTTTATGTGGCTCAACCGAAAGGTTTTGTAGACTGTAAACTACCTAACCATGTTTTTCGTTTGAAAAAGGCTCTTTACGGTTTAAAACAAGCACCGCGAGCGTGGTACGAAAGGTTGACAAAGCACCTTTTGGAGAAGGGCTAAACTCGAGGGGGAGCAGACAGGACTCTCTTTGTGAAGCATTATCAAAATAACTTCATTGTTGCACAAATCTATGTCGATGACATTGTGTTTGGAGCAACAAAGGATAATGATGCTTCTAAATTCGCAGAAACCATGGAAAGCGAATTTGAGATGTCTATGTTGGGCGAATTGACATACTTTCTTGGATTGCAAGTGAAACAAAATGGTGAAGGCATCCATCTGTGTCAATCCAAGTATGCAAAGGAGTTGGTAAAGAAATTCGGATTAGAAGATTCTAAAGATTTTCCTACTCCTATGGGAACTAGCAATAAGGGATTAGGAAGTGAATCTCTTAGTGAGAATGTAGACGAGAAAATTTATCGCAGCATGATTAGAAGTCTACTTTACCTCACAGCTAGTCGCCCGGATATATCCTTTAGTGTTGGGATTTGCGCGAGATATCAATCAGCACCAAAGGAGGTTCACCTGAAAGCAGTGAAACGGATCATCCGGTACATCAAAGGAACCATTAATTTCGGAATTTGGTATCCTATGGGAACAAGTCTAGATATTATTGGATACTCAGATGCCGATTGGGCAGGATCTGTGGATGATCGGAAAAGTACGAGTGGTGCATGTTTTTATCTTGGCCATTGCCTTGTTGCATGGCATAGTAAAAAGCAAAACTGCATTGCACTCTCGACTGCCGAAGCGGAATACATCTCAGCGGGTAGTTGTTCAACTCAACTCATTTGGATGAAAAGCGTGTTGAGCGACTTCCGGATTTCAGCAACTTCGGTAACTGTTTTATGTGACAACACTAGTGCTATAAACATTTCAAAAAAACCCTGTGTTGCACTCTAGAAGAAAACACATTGAACTTAGATATCATTTTCTTAGAGAGCTAGTTGAATCAAATGTTCTTCAAATTTCCTACATTTCAACTGAAGATCAATTAGCTGACTTGTTAACAAAACCTTTGGATCAAAAACGTTTTATTCATTTGCGTAAAGCAATTGGAATGCTTTCCTTGAAATAACCTCTTTTTGAAACTTTTGTTTAGGTTAGGTTTTGTTTTTGTGTTTTTGTTCATCATATATGCTTAGACATAGAACATTAATTGAGCATTAGTTTTGATTGACTTTAACTGCATCCTTTTATATATTTAGAAATCTATTATGCTTTAGATATCATAATATTTTATTTGATGCAATGATCATTTATGTCAATTAAATCATCTTTGTTTTGATCAAAGTCAATTTCTCTCTCGATGATCTCTTGGTATAGTTTTTATCTTATTTGACTGTTTAGTCGAGTATGAAATCGAGATCAATATTTGGCTGAATACTTTATATCTTAAATAATTGATAGCCAGTTGAGGGGGAGTCAAAGAAAAAGTATTATGCTCAAAAGATGTGGAAAGAGTTACATCCCAATGAGGAGTGTGAAAACTACCACCACATGGAGGAAAGAGCTACCACCTCGGTCGTCCGAGTACTGTGTGCAGCTACCACATGTATACCAAGCAAGGTTCTTCAAGTTTGATTAAATAAAATGCATGTTGAAATACTTGACTCTGTCAAAATTTCAAGGTTGGTATAAGGTGGGAATTTTAATGAAAGATGCTCAAAAAGCCACTCTCTTCAATAAATTGACTAGATATATTATCTAACTTATCTGGGATTTTAGACATCTATTGATCTTTGTATTTCATTTTCTTTACCGAATTGATGATTTGATAAAGGCATTACTCATAAGATCAAGTTAGATGTAATTGAAGTTGTTCAACTTTAAGGGATTTAATTTTTATAAATTTTCGTTTCATTTGTTGGATGTTATTGATAGATTTGGCATAATCTATTTCTTGTTGTATGAAACGATGATTTTCGTTTAAAGTTGATACACAAAAGTGCTTACAATCTTTTTCTGGTTTTTCTAGAATTTCTCTGAAATTTTCTAAAGAAAAAGTTGGAGCCGATCCGGATTGGACCTGCCGATCCGGATCCCGAACACAGATATTCTTCTGCGGGCAGACGATCCGGATTGGACTTGCCGATCCGGATCCCGAACGCAGATTTTCTCTGCGGGTAGCCGATCCGGATCGAAATCACGAACTGATCCGGATCGCGGCTAGGGTTTTATATAGAACATAAGGGTTTTAATTTCTTTTACTCCAATCTTTTGTTCCAAAGTTTCCAGAGCTTCTCTCTCTAGAATTCATCCATCTTGGAAGCTTTCAAACTCAAGTTCTTCGATTCCAAGTAAGTTTTATTGATCAAAATCTCGGTTTTTCACAGTTTTTCATATTCTTCCTCAAAACGTGATGAAATTCTTGTATCTATTTCGTTTGTGGATGGTTTTTGATCAAATTTCTTTTGAAATAAGAACTCTGGGTAGATTAGTTTTGATTATATGCTAGGTATTCCAATGATAAACGGATTTTTGGACTTCGATTTCAAAAATTTCGGTTTTAGGGCATATAATGGGAATTTTCCAAAATCATGCAATTGATCTATTTTTAAAATTCCTTTTGCAAAACTAATTTGATTCTTAGTCTCTCTACACGATAATGATTGTTTGGGTACAATTTTTCTAATTTTTGAAAATTAACAATTTTTTCGTGTTCTTGAGGTGTTGCTCACAGGATTTCTTCTCACAAGCAATTGCAGTAATGGCATTCACATGGATCATAGTTCTTCTTGTTGCGATGGTACATACTCGAGCAACCAATAAATTAAAGAGGGCAAAGAAACCGTTTGGTAAAGGAGAATGTGTTCATCTTGAAGATTCAGAATCTGAACCAGAAAAGGATGAAGTCAATTGGGATGAGTTGTCAGATGATGAAACACATCCTGTAAAATCGACACAGAAAACCTCTGTTGTTTCGAAAGGAAAAACTGCAATGGACACTGGAAAAGCACCTATGACTGCCCCATCCATCTCGGTGAAGAGGAAGAGACTAGCTCGACGCTTTGGACGAGCACGAAATGCTGATGTTAGCAAACCAATAGCTCCTGACTCCCCGCCTCGCATGGAAGAAGTGTTCGTTAACACTGATCGCCTTAGAGCTTTTGAACATCGTGAATGCATCGGTGAACGACATGTCAACATTGAAGCTCTACAAAATCACTCACCAGAGTTTGGGATTTTAATTGACCAAACTAATCTTATTCAAGTCTGCCGATTCCCGGAATTACTTGGGTATTGTTTGTATCGTGTAAGAACCTTTTACACAAATGCGAGATATCTTCAGGAAGATGAACTTGGTTCGATGCAATTCTACACAAACATCCAAGGGATGAGACTCACAATCACTCCGCAGTTAATCGGCGAGGTCCTAGGAATGGAATCAAACAGATCAGGGATCAACTATTTGATGGGAAGAAGTTTGACGAATGCCATGTGGCAAACCGTGATAGAAGGAATTTGTTTGGAAGGAACTGAATCAGCAGATGGTAAATCTATAAAATCCAAACAACTTCGGCTTGAGTACCGATTTCTTAACTTCATCACGTGTTACAACATTCTCCCTAACTTGCAGACAAAGATATTGAGATGGGATAGAATGCTGTTCTTATATCTCCTAGGTCATCCTTCTGAGGCCGTAGGGTTGAACATGAACATCCCGTACATAATTTGGAATAGAATGTCTAGATATGTTAAGCATCCTCATCCTACTGAACGACTTCCATTCCCATTGATCATCATGAGGATCTTGAAAAAGTTTAAGATTGATATCAGCTCGACATCATATCAACACTGTTGGGGGATGATAGATGAATCAACAATTGTGAAGTCTCTTCACAAATTGCCTCATGTCACTTCGACTCCTTCCTCTACAAAGAAACCTTGTGCAGGCACCTCTGCCTCGCCTTCACATCAAGCACCAGGAGCAGATGACGAAGCATCAATAACCTCCATCTACAAACAGCAACAGAGACTGTCTTTTGAACAGGAGCAAATCACCAAAGAGCAGAGGCGAATCTCCGAAGAACTTGAAATAATCACAGCGTCCCAAATCACATTAACTAAGACGGTCTCGTCAATGAAGAAGTTAATGCAAAAAATGTTCTCGAAAATGGGATACAGCGCCTCGGATGACTCAGATTCAGATGCTTGAATCGTTTGTCTAATAATTCCCTTGTGCAGGAACTTCAGATTTTTAATCCTTCTCTTGTGCAGGTTTTTAAGTTTTAGTTTTTAGTTTTTAGTTCTCAAACTTTTGGTACTTGAACTGTTAACTATTCTCTCCATTTTGGTAATTTTTGGCTAACTTTTGTGACAAAAAGGGGGAGAGAGAAGTATAAACAATGATACAATGTTTGTGAGAAACTTGAAACTATGGAGGTAAGTATAACCTCAACTTGAAAGGTAAGTAGAACTTCAACTTTCGGTTTTCATTTGTGTTTGAATGCATGCCTCGACTAACTATTCGACTAACTATTTGGGCATGTAATATAACTAACAAGTTGATGTTCACTAACATGACATTTGGATTTTGATTGCATAGAAGATATGTTGGTGTTTTAACTATGATCAATTTACATATCTGAATATATAAATGTCATGGTAAGTATAAATGAGTATAAACTTCATCTCCGTATGTGGTTTTTGAATGATATAAAATTCTTGAGGTATCTAACGATTTCTTTTGTCAAGAATGATTTCTTTTGCAGAGAGTACAGATGTCTAAGTCTAGAGTCTGTTTTAGGAGTTTAACTCATGTATTTTATTTTGGATCTCCATTGTAAATTTTTGTTGTATGGTGATAGCAACAAAAATATCTTTTTGAATTTTCTTGAGTGGATCTATGTTTTGTCACGAAACCGCCAAAGGGGGAGATTGTTACGGAATTTAAGTTGGCGTATTTCGTGAATTCGGTTAAGTCTTGAAGATTGAAGGTAAAGAAGGTTGGATCATATAACTCAATCTCAAGAAAGAAGAATTCAAAAGGATCAGGTATGTTTAACTTAATATCTTTGGTGATCCGAATACTTCTTATAGTGTAGAAACACTTGGATGAACTTGTAATTGCATAAATATCAAAAACTGGACATGGGACATGTTCAGGATCCGGATCAGACTTTGCAATCCGGATCCCGAAGGTTGTTCGTTCATACACCAGTTCAATCCGGATCGTAGCCATCCTTGATCCGGATCCCGAACACTGGTTTTACCATGTTTTATGAACGATCCGGATCAGGCTATGCAATCCGGATCCTGAACGTTGATGTTTTGTGAACTGTATGAACGATCCGGATCAGGCACTTCGATCCGGATCCCGAACCTTGGTTTTTCTGGAAACTGTTTTTCTCGCTACTGCAATCCGGATCGCCGAACTCCGATCCGGATCGTCGTCATGTAAAATTCCAGAAAAGGATAGTTTTTGATCCTTATCTTCTTCCAAGGGTTTCTAACCTATAAATAGACCCTATGATTCTTTTTCTAGGGTTAATCCAAAAAGAAGCCGCTAAACCTAAAAGCCGTCATCTTATATACGGCCTAAGATCCACATATAGAGAAGAAAGTAAATCATATATTCTATCTTATGTTTCTTCATCTATATTGATTGATTTGATTCTAGGTTTTCATACACACATTTTGAGTAGAATCAAATCAATGAATATTTAGATGGTATTTCCGATCTATTTCTAATCTAAGTATTCGGCGGATCATCACCACCCAAAAAACAACGATTTATCCCAAATCGGCGCGTGGACTCGCGTGGCCTTGTGGATTCAAGGTGCTACCGCTCTCGTGGATTCGGAGCGAGGTACGTTCGTGGATTCGAAGCGTGCTACTGGGTGAAGACCGTGGATTCGGTCGGACGTCGTGGACTCGACGTTGGACGCCGTGGATTCGGCGTTGGACGCAGATCGTGGATTCGAGAAGTGTCGTGGAGCGAGCGGAGAAGATCAACTAGGAGCGTATGGAAAAGGTTGAGTCGTCTGTGAGTACGGTATATCACCTTGTACGTGTTTAATTCTAGTGGATTTCACCGTGTTATCGGTCTCGTGGTTTTTTACTCCGGTTTGGAGTTTTCCACGTAAAAATCTCTACGTGTTATTTATTTTTCCGCATTGGGTTTTATATCGCAAAGATTTTTGAGTGTTTGTTGTTTACACCTATTCACCCCCCTCTGAGTGTTTTTTCCCCTATTTAGATCCAATTATACATAACCCAACACTGTGCACCCTCATCAAACCCCGCCACGAATCGCCCTCTCCCTCCCCTTAGCCTCTCTATGCGGGCAAAAGGAGAAAAGAGAAGAAATGGGGCGATTCGGGCCTTTATAGGCCAAAAACCCACTTTCGAGCTCAACTTTCGGGCGCCCGAAACTGGTTTTCGGGCTGCTACAGTAACCAGCCCCCGCGGTCCACGCGTCCACGCCGCGCCAGCGAGGCGCCACGTCACCTTCGCTCGGCCAACCAGGGGATGACACGTGTCCCTGGACCCGTGCACCGTGACCACCGACCAGTGGCAGCCAATCATAGGCTGCCACGTGGACCGCACTAGCGCCCCGCACTGACGCCGGCCACAGTGTCGCGTCACATCGCCGCTGACCCGCGAATCGGAGGCCGACACGTGGCCTGCCCACGCTGTCGCCGCGCCAGGGCCCGCGCGCCTTCCCCGCGCGGGTCTGCGCCTCTGCCAGGCACATGCCCCGAGGCGGCTACACCAGCTCGGTGCACCGAGTGCACCACACCGCACCAACCACATGCTGCCACGCGTCCACCCTCCGGTCCACCGTGCACCCGCGCTTATCCCGTGGACCACGCCTGCTCCGCCGGCCAACCGGGGGCCGCCACGTGCCCCGCACCTGGGTACACGCTTCCGCGGTGGACCGAGCGGTTGCGCCTCAGCCCGCCGCCACGCTCCGCCGCCAGCCGCCGCCGCTGGCGCTGCCCCAGCCGCCGGAACAGTGACAAGATGCCTCGAAAATCGTGCGCGTCATCCGGGCTCCGAAAAATGCAAGTGAATAGTCCATCTTCACCGTTTTCGTGCGCTGAATCCAAATCCGCTGTCTGATTTGCCAAATTCCAACTCTAAAAATTGCCGAAGGCATCCGGAGAGGTGTTCTTTTGTCCAAACTTCGCGCTGAGCCCAATTTTAATATCCATTGCGCGCAAAACCACTTCTAATCATTCGACGGAGTCAACTGACTACTCTCGTGATCCATTAAACACTCTGAGTCCATCACTAGTGTCCAATTGGTGCACAAACACCACCGACACGCCATATAGGCCTCCAGAAGCTACTGGTCAACCAGTAATCACATCATGGGGATCCAGGTCCTCACACAATCGCTGCCAACTCAAGATCATGAGTAGGGTAATTTTTCTCATAGTCCTTCGATTGTCGTGAAGCATAAGCAATTACCCTACCATGCTGCATCAATATACACCCCAGACCACTATGAAAGGCGTCGCTGTAGATCACAAATCCCTCTCCCAAGAACGGGAGAGCAAGGATCGGAGCTGTCATCAATCTCTGTTCCAGCTCCTTCAAAACAGCTCAGACAAGTCTCACTCCACAAAAACTTAACCCCTTTCCTGGTCAGACGGGTGAGGGGAGTGGAAAGCTTCGCAAAGCCTTCAACAAATCGACGATAAAAGCCGGCCAAACCAAGAAAACTCTGCACCTCGGTGATAGTCGTCGGCCTCGGCCAATCTCGAATAGCATCCACCTTGGCCGGATCAACCGCCACTCTCGTAGCTGAAACTTCGTGGCCCAAAAAGGCGACCTCCCGGAGCCAAAATTCGCACTTCTTAAGCTTGGCATACAGCTTCTTCTCTCGCAGAAGCTGTAGCACTGTCCTCAAGTGCTCCTCATGCTCCAAATCACTCCGGGAGTGAATCAGTACCATCAATAAATACTGCAACAAACCGGTCCAAAAACGGCTGAAATATCCTGTTCACCAAATCCATAAATGCGGCAGGTGCATTCGTCAATCCAAATGGCATCATTGTGAACTCATAATGCCCGTACCGAGATCTGAATGCCGTTTTGGAGAAATCCTCGGCCCTCACCCTCAGCTGGTGGTAACCGAACTGAAGATCAATCTTCAAAATCACCGAAGCTCCCCGCAGCTGATCAAACAAGTCGTCGATTCACAGTAATGGATACTTGTTTCGGATGGTCACTTTGTTCAACTCCCTATAATCCACATACAGTCGAAGTAAACCATCCTTCTTCTTCACAAACAACTCAGGCGCTCCCCACGGCGACACGCTGGGTCTAACAAAACCCTAGCCCATCAGATCCTGTAGTTGCGCCTTCAGCTCTCTCAACTCGGCAGGCGCCATCCGATAAGGTGCCTTCGAGATTGGCGTGGTTCCCGGGACCACGTCAATCACGAACTCTATCTCCCTCTCCGGCGGCATAGTCGTCAACTCAAGGGGAAACACATCTGGAAACTCGCGGACATTGGGAATATCCTCGAGTCCCAGTGCCACCGTAGGCACCTCCACGATAGTAGCCAGAAAGGCAGTGCAACCTCTGCTCATCATCCACCTAGCCCACACCGAAGAAAATAGTTGCTGCGAACAACGTGCACAGGCAACCTCTGAACATAACTCCTCCAGTCCTAGCTCGCGGAGAGTCATCGTCCTCTTCCGGCAGTCAAAATGGCAAGGTCCGGTGACAATCAATCTACACCTAGTACCACGTCAAAATCCTGAAGTTACCCTTCAATTCTCGCAGCTCAGCCGGTGCCATTCCAATAAGGAGCCCTAAAGATTGGCGCAGTTCCTGGAACTACGTCAATCCAAACTCAATCTCCCTATCCGGCGGTATACTAATCAACTCTGGTGGAAAAACATTTGGGAGCTCGCGAACAATAGGGATATTCCTGAGTCCCGGCACCGCCGTAGGCTCCTCAACTACACTAGCCAAAAAGGCTGCACATCCACAGTGGATCATCTACCTCGGTCGGGAAGTCGAACCCATAAGGCAAGGAAAACACTCGGACATTCCCAGTACACAACATCTCTTGGCCTGGCTCGCAACACAATCTAACATCACGAAATACCGAGCCAGACCGTCCATCTCGAGGATCACATCAAAATCCCACCACCGTCTCAAAACCATCGACACTCCTCCACGTGCGACGGTTAATCGGGAATCTAATTCTCTCGTGCACGTAGTAGCCATCCTACCTCTAACCCATGCAATGATGCACATTCTACTAACAGAGGAAAGAAATGCTTCGATAACAATAAGATATGAATCCTACCGGCAGAAATAAATCATACCTGCCACCACTCTGTCAGCAATAGCAAAATCCTCCGTCTGTGCTAGGCAATCCTGGCCGCTCGACGACGGCTGTCTCTCACCAGATGAGCGGGGCGGCGAAGATCGGTCTACCTGGAGATCCGTCGGTGGAGTTCCCGGTCGTAGCTGGGAAGTAGTAGGAGCAAACACTGAAGTAGGTGCTGCAGCTGTCCCTGCGGGGCACGTAGCTCGCATGTGCCCAGGCTGTCCACACTTGAAACAGCGACCCCACCTCAGCTTACAAGTACCGGCGAAATGCTGGCCCCTGCAAAAGATGCACCTGACAGCCTGCTGGGACTGCCTCTGCTGCTGCTGATGTTGCTGTCGTGGCCACGATCTCTGCTGGGATGCGATAGGGGCCAACGCCGAAGAAGGTGCTACAAAGGTCGGAAGGGGGCATGTAGCTCGGATGTGGCCAAGCTGTCCACATCTAAAACAACGACCCTGCCTCTGATCCCAGGTGTGCGGCAAGTGAGGTCCTCCATAGAAAATACATCCGCCGCAAAGCCGTGGTCGTGTCCGAGAACTGGACTGTCCATCAACATCCGGGGCTGGGCGTTTCCTCTCTAAACGCTGCTCTGAAGCCCTAGCCCTCACCCCGACTGCCGAATCACCCCCTTGTGCAAACAGCCGCTCCAAGAGCTGGTCCTGATGAAAGCTCCTCGCCACCAAATGTGTCACTAAGGCCCGCAGTTCCCCCACCTCCGCGGATACCGCCTGTCCAGGCTCCACAGGGGGAGTGGGGGTACCCTCGGCAGAAAAACGACGCCGGAGCGACATCCTGCCACAAGAAACCACAAATCAGAAACAAAACCCCACACAACCCAATCTAGCGAAAGTCAAAGACATCCCCCTATTTCTGTAACTTTATGTTGTCTGCAGCTAACATAACTGTTCAACAGAAATAAGATATGTCGATCCCTCTTGCCTCACAGGAAGAGTCAAATAATAAATCAGTAACTTTCGCAAAATATCACGCCACTCACCCCCTACCATCCTAGGGTCTGCCCAAAAGCCTAGGGTTTCCTAAGTCCCAATTGACCTATCCCTAAGCTCTGATACCACCTAATCTGTCACGCCCCGGGTGTAAACCAGAACCCGGGCCCGTCGACAGATCCACCGTGCACACAGTATTTCCCGGGTACACGAAGCGTCGGTAACCTGCTCAGATATAAGAGATAATAATAAAAGAGCATAAAATCAGAGCTAAACTAAAAACTACAACATCTCAGACCAAAGCTCGAAATAAAGTGAAGAACAACTGTAAATAAATACAAGTACTCTCCCAGCTCACCACAAATATAGAACCAGCTGGCTGAAGCCAGACCCAAAAGAGAGTACAATAAAAACCGTCTAAGAAGAGAGGGGTACAACAAAAGTCCAGCTAGCTACTGTCTGGTGGACTCTCTATCTAGTCCGCCATCCTCTTACCTCGATCTGTTGCTGACGACCCAGCAACTCCGGCAGAAGACTCTGCAAAACAAAGGGAGAAACAAAGAAAAAGACGATGGGGGTGAGAACTACTATAAAAACAGTAGCCTCCCCCTAGTGGGTAAAACCTCAACTCTGACATGCCCACTAGGTCTACCAGAGGCAAAATGGAAGAAAAGGTGGTAAGCTAAGTATATAACTGCTGATGAAAAAGCTACCACTAAAATGCCTCCAAAATGCCGAGCTAAAAGAATAGCTAAAAGTATGCATCAGTATCAACAAGCCTGCCTAAAAACCCAATCCTATCACCAGTAGACAATGGTACTGCCTGCTCTTCCTGTCGCATCAGGTATGCCAGCCTACGCATAACACCGATGCAAAGGAGTCTCAAGGACTCAAAGCCTGCCTGTCGCACACTCCGGAGTGGCACTCGAGGGGAGCGACCCACACGAGTAAAGTATGTAGCCATAAGTAATCTGATATAGCAGGACTGGATTATGACTCTGATCAAGTGGGAAAAATCATCCATGAAAGAAAGCCCGATCCCCCTCTCCCAATCTGATGCAATAGTATCAACCCGGTCAACCGCCCAAGATTCGTGGTTGCCACAATACCCTACCATCAAGCCCTGCCTGTCCCAAATCTCCAGAAATCTGACTACACTATCCCAGCCCTCGCTCGAACCCGAGCACACTATCCCCGAAGTCTAGATAACAGGAGAAAGAAATAAAAGCATGGTTTCTCCTAAGTCAAATCCCAAAGATAGTGTAGCAGTAAATAGTGGCCTATCTAGATGTCCATACAAGCATGCAAATGTGCTCATCAAGAATAGAAGGAAAAAGCGTCCACCAATGCGCTCACATATAGTAATGTCCCAAATTACTAATCTATTCACATGAATAGTATGATATAGCAATGAGCTCCAACACTAATGTCCCAATGTGATAATCCCTTTTTGCATAATCACTAAGTACTAACATACACTGATCATGCTGTTCCAGATAAATAAATACTTTAACAGGAGTGATTATGGCATAATGATCATGCTCCAATACCATTGTCTCAATTTCATGGATAGGCCATCAATTATGTGGCCCCTTTTTGCATGCAAGGTTTATCAATATTTTGCTCAACAATTTCTAACATCGGGTTATTCTGATATTCCTAGTGAGCATACCAAAAGAGAGGGATACAACAACCACACACCTCAATTGCTAAATCCAAGTCCCAAAGTGCTCACGCCCAAGAATACATCGCTTGCCGCAACATCTGCAAAAATACCAACCGGTACCCGATTAAACAAACAATCAACCATTGTCCCAAAATCAGTCAAGAAGAGGCTCTGTTTTCACCTATACGAGGGACTCTGAAAAATCCAACAAAAATACCACTGCGATCGTCGCGACGAGCCCTTCGAAACGAGTACCTGCACGTCCCAAACCGAGTTTTGTAGGTCAAGTTACAAAATCGACAAGGTGACCACCTGAAAAATTTGTAGAACTTCGCCCAGAAAAAGTGGGATTTTCACCTTCGAGGAACTCTCAGAAAATTCCAAGAAAATACGAGGACGTTCCTTGCGATGTTTAGATAAAAATCGAGTATTGGCACGCCTCAATCCGATGTCCGAGCGCAAAGATATCAACGAAATACTCCGGTGCTGTCCAAAAACCACACAGCAAACAGGGAGTCAAAAGTGTGAGGACCCGAATTCCCACTTAAGAGATTACTATCGGTTTAGTGGCCTTTTGGAGTGTTTATGCGCGTGTCGGGCCCAAGAAATAGATTTGTGGTGCAAATTGGGATTTAGTTTGCATCACTGGAGGCCTGCGTGGTGTGTCGGTGGTGTTTGTGCGCAATATGGACACAAGTGTTGGACATTGGGCTTAAAAGGAGATCCCGTGGGAAATTGGAGGACCCGTCGAGTGTTTGGAGGTGGTTTCGCGCGGCGTAGATGTCAAATTTGGACTTCGGGCGAAGTTTGGATAAAAGATTACCTCTCTGGTCGCCTTCGGGAATTTCTAGAGTTAGAATTTGGCAAATCGGACTTCAGAATTGGACCCGGCGCGAAAACCGGATCAAGTGGGCTATCCGGGGGCATTCGGCAAATTTTCGGTTGAGAATTTGGAGAAACGGACATCGTTTTTGGGTTCAGCGCGCGAAATCGTTGAGAATGGACTATTTACTTGTTTATTTTGGAGCCCGGAAGAAATGCGCATTTTTCGAGACGACGCGGCACGAATCCCGAGGCGAGGCGACGACACGGAAACCAAGGCCGTGCGGCGCGCGGCTCGGGGCGCGCGGCAGGCGCGCTATGCGCACTGGGGTAGCGCGCCCGCCTACGCGGGAGGCACGCGGGGGCCGCCATGTGGCGGGCCCCTACTGGCGCCCGCTCGGGCGCGCGGGGGCGCGCGCCCGTGTGGCGCGTTCGTGTCCCGCGCCTGCGCGGGCGCGGTGTCACGCGCCCGTGTGGCGCGCGGGCTGCGCGCCCGCGTGGCGCGCAGGGACGCGGCTACGTGGCGCGGCTCGCGTGCGCCTGGACCTGGTGCACCGCCCTTGTGCTTGTGGCCCGCCGGGTGCAGAGCTCCCATTCGCGGTGCACCGTGGACCCGGTGCATGAGCACCTTCTCTCCTTCTTTTTCTTCTTCTTCTTCTCTTCTCCACCCCGAGCGCCATTTTCTTCTCTTCTCTTCCTTTCTTCTCCAACCGAGCGTGAGAGAGTGAGAGGGAGGGAGTTGTGTGTGGTGCGGCGGTGCATCCTGGGCCTCGTGGAGCGCGCGAGTTTTTCCAACGGAGCAGTTGGGCGGCGCGGCGCAGTCGAGGTTGGTCCCGTGTGTTAATTTTACGAAGTTTTTGCGTTGTTTGGGGCGTTCTTTTGGACTTTGAGTTTAACCCCTAACTCTTATCTGTATTAAGGACCGTGTTTTACTGCACCGTTTTGCGTGCGGTCCCCGACGCCATGCACCGTTTTGCGTGCGGACTCCATTTTGCGTGCGAATTCTGGCATCGTTCTCCGTTTTGCGTGCAGATTCTGGCATTGTGCACCGTTTTGCGTGCGGACTCCGGCACCGTGCACCGTTTTGCGTGCAGACTCCGGCACGGTGCACCGTTTTGTGTGCGGACTCCAGCCTTGTGCACCGTTTTGCGTGCGGACTCCGGCACCGTGCATTGTTTTGCGTGCGTACTCCGTTCTGCGTGCGGACTCCGGCACCGTGCACCGTTTTGCGTGCGGACTCCGGCACCGTGCACCGTTTTACGTGCGGACTCCGGCAGCGGGCTTCGTTTGTGTGCGGATCGCGTGGAGGCCAATTGCAAGTGTCTACGAGCAATCGATGGCAATCGAGGTGGGTGGCCTTATCTCCAAGTTTTATGGACTGTATAGTAATTCTACTGTTGTAGGACTATGCATGATAGTTTATTTCCTTGTGTAGCATGCTAGATTGTTGGAATTGTTATTCCTTTTATCATCTGTTAATATAGTTATCTTGGAACTTGACCTAGCACCCCCGTCGTATGTTGCTTGTGTAACCAGACCAGTAGAAAACCCTCACTTGGGCTAGGGTTATTAATGTTTAGACACCCACACTGTTTTTCTATTCCTGGACATAGTGTTATCCTCGCCCGGGTAGTGGGCCGAGAGGTCGGGACTTTCTTTTAGTGTGGGATGCATTTGCACTCGTGCTTGGGAGCAGAGTGGAGTCTAGTAGTTGTAGTGGGTTGCTTATCTGTGCCGGGAGCCGTTTGGGTAAACGGTAGTCCCGGGGGGTCTTGTATCCCTGTTGTGCTGTCGTGGGAGGGAGCCGTTGAGCAGACGGTAGTCCCGGGCCGTCGAGTATCTTCCGGTCAGTGTTGTTGGGAACCGTTGGGGTTGACGGTGGTCCCAAGTCGTTGAGTGTTGTCCGACCAATATTGTTAGCCTGAGTTGTGGGTCGTTCCTGGCTGTGGAGTACCTCCAGCCAGTGTGTGAGGTCCTGGAATCCCCCGCGTAGGGTTGCTGGTTGTTGGGCAGCTTTCGGTCGCCGTTGGGGGTGTTGGTGCGCGTGTTGGGGGCCCAGAAATGGATTTGTGATGCAATTTGGGATTTGCTTGCATCACTGGAGGCCTGCGTGGGTTGCGCGCAATTTGGACACAAGTGGTGGACTTCGGGCTTAAATTGAGACCCCGTGGGAAGTTGGAGGACCCGTCGGGTGTTTAGAAGTGTTTTCGCGCGATTCAGATGTCAAAATTAGACTCCGGATGAAGTCCGGATAAAAGTTTACCTCTCCGGTCGCCTTCGGGAATTTTTAGAGTTGGAATTGGGCAAATCGGACTTTAAAAATGGACCCGGCGCGAAAATCGGATCGAGTGGGCATTCGGCAAATTTTCGGGTGAGAATTTGGAGAAGCGGACATCATTTCTGGACTCAGCGCGCGAAATCGCTAAGGATGGACTATTTATTTGTTGGTTTTGGAGTCCGGTAAGCGTGCGCGCTTTTCGAGGCAAAGCGGCACGCGGATCGAGACGCGCGTGGCGCAGATCCCGAGGAGGCTGCGGCGCGTCAGGCGAGGCGCGGCTGACGCGACAGGGCGCGCCTCTGCGCGCGTCGGGGCAGGCGAACCCATGCGCGGGCCACGTGGGGGCCGCCACGTGGCGGACCCCAGTTGGCGCCCGCGCGGGCGCTGGGGCGCCCGCCCGTGTCACGGGCGCGTGTCCCGCGCCTGTGGGCGGCCCGGTGTCACGCGCCCGTGTGGCGCGTGAGCTGGGCGGCCGCGTGGCGCGCAGGGACGCGGCCACGTGGCCGCCCTTCCTCTTGCGTGGGCCGGGTGCACCCGGGTGGGTGTGGTGCACCGGCCGGTGCACGGTGCACCGTGCACCGTGGACCGCCCCCTCCCTTTTTTCCTCTTTTTCTTCTTCTTCTTCCTCCCCGCAAGCCACTTCTTCTCCTTCTTCGGTTCCTTCTTCATGCGAGAGCGAGAGAGAGTGAGGAGGGAGGTTGTCGGATGTGCGGCGGCGCGCCGTGGACCTCGTGGAGCGCGCGAGTTTTTTTGTGGGGAGCGTTTCGGCGACGGCGGCGCAGTCGGGTAGGTCCCGTGTGTTGGTTTTACTGTTTTTTTTTTGTACAGTTTTCGGGGCGACCTTTTGGACTATAATTAATCCTCTTGCTCTTTTCTGTGTTCGGCACTGTGCACCGTTTTGCGTGCGGACTCCGTTTTGCGTGCGGACTCCGGCACCGTGCACTGTTTTGCGTGCGGACTCCGTTTTGCGTGCGGACTCCGGCACCGTGCACCGTTTTGCGTGCGGACTCCGGCACCGTGCACCGTTTTGCGTGCGGACTCCGTTTTGCGTGCGGACTCCGGCACCGTGCACCGTTTTGCGTGCGGACTCCGGCACCGTGCACCGTTTTGCGTGCGGACTCCGTTTTGCGTGCGGACTCCGGCACCGTGCACCGTTTTGCGTGCGGACTCCGGCACCGTGCACCGTTCTGCGTGCAGACTCCGTTTTGCGTGCGGATCCTGGCACCGTGCACCGTTTTGCGTGCGGACTCCGGCAGCGGGCATCGTTTTGCGTGCGGATCGCGTGGAGGCCAATTGCAAGTGTCTACGAGCAATTGGTGGCAAATTGAGGTGGGTGGCCTTATCTCCAAGTTTTATGGAATGTACATTAATTCTATTGATGTAGGACTATGCATGATAGTTTATTTCCTTGTGTAGCATGCTAGATTGTTGGAATGGCTATCCCTTTATTATCTGTTAAAGTAGTTCTCTTGGAACTTGACCTAGCACCCCCGTCATATGTTGTATGTGTAACCAGACTAGTAGAAAACCCTCACTTGGGCTAGGGTTATTTATGCTTAGACATCCACACTGTTCCTTCATCCCTGGACATAGTGTTTTCTCGCCCGGGTAGTGGGCCGAGAGGTCGGGACTTGCTTTTAGTGTGGGATGCTTTTACACTCTTGCCTGGGAGCAGAGTGGAGTCTGGTAGTTGTACTGGGTTGCTTATCTGTGCCGGGAGCTGTTTGGGTAAACGGTAGTCCCGGGAGGTCTTGTTTCCCTGTTGTGCCGTCGTGGAGGGAGCCGTTGCGCAGACGGCAGTCCCGGGCCGTCGAGTATCTTCCGGTCCGCCTTGTTGGGAACCGTTGGGGTTGACGGTGGTCCCAGGTCGTTGAGTGTTGTCCGACCTGTTTTGTTACCCTGAGTTGTGGGTCGTTCCTGGCTGTGGAGTATCTCCAGCCAGTGAGCCTTGTGCTGCGAGCCGTTGGCGAGGCTAGTGTCTCGTGTTTCGAGTTAGCCGAGCAGCTGAGTCGTCGAGAGTTCTCCGACTGTCGTGCGAGGTATTTGGGGATCCTGAGTCCTACCGTTCTGAGAGTGAGCGTGGATTTTGACTAGTCTGCTTATGCCAATTTGTGATACTCTATGCCGCGCCGTGTTCCTCAGTTGGAGTCGCGTCCCTGAGATGCCGCTGTGGATACGATGGGCCTGTTGAGGCAGTTTTGCGCGAGGGGTGAGTTAGTCGGGCAGGACGCCCCACGTAAATCCCGTCCTCATGGGGATGCGTGGTAGTGGGCAGGCGCGTTCCTAGTCGACAGGCGCAGGCTTGACTGGACCCTATGAGGCAGTCAGTTCGATTGGATCTATTGAGCACCATGGGTGTGAGTGGTCTCTTTTACTTGCATCTGCTCCACTTTTTGGAGTATCTAGATAGAGGCATGGTAGCTGTAGAGTAGCTCCAGCTTTTCTTGTTTCAGTTTGCATTGCGTTGTTATCTTTGGCCTCTAGTAGACTTGGTGGGCAGACCGTTGGGCTTGTTGGCGGCACCCACTGAGAACTACTGTGGGAAGTAGTTCTCACACCCGTCGTGGTGTCTTTTTCCCCAGGAACTTCTCCTCCTGTTCCTGTTGCTCCAGTTGCTGATCCTTCTGACCGAGGCGAGGGAGTCGCGAGCTAGTTCCCTACCCGTCATTGGAGTGTAGCGGTACCCCTTCAGAGGAGAGCTTCAGTAGATTAGTTTTCTTCTTTTTCCTCTGTTGAGAGACTGTTGTAGTGAGGATATTCATTTATCGAGAGTCTGTACACTGATGTATTCATTGGAGATACCTCCCTTTTGAGTTTTGTATCAGAGGACTTTGTATATGATAGTATTTGGGGAGATGGTTATTGTATTATTTTCAGTTGTACAGTGTTTGGACTTCAGTTTTAGTAGTCTACTTTCAGCTCTCTGATATCTGTATACTGTAGTTGATTCTTTCTGCAGGTTAGACGCTTCATCTGTACGGCAGTTTCCGTACAGATGGCGGATCTGTTGGCGAGCCCGGGTGGCAGTTTCCACCCCGGGACGTGACACAGTGTGCTTTGTGCTGCGAGCTGTTGGAGAGGCTAGTGTCTCGTGTTTCGTGTGAGCTGATCAGCTGAGTCGTCGAGAGTGCTCCGACTGTTGTGCGAGATATTTGGGGATCTTGAGTCCTACCGTTCTGAGAGTGAGCGTGGATCTTGACTATAGACTGCTTATGCCAATGTTTGATACTCTATGCCACGCCGTTTTCCTCAGTTGGAGTCGCGCCCCTGAGATGCCGCTGTGGATACGATGGTTGGCCCGTTGAGGCAGTTTTCCGGAGTGGATGCAACGATGGGCCTCTTGAGGCAGTTTTGCGCGAGGGCTAAGTTAGTCGGACAGGACGCCCCACGTAAATCCCGTCCTCATGTGGATGTGTGGTAGTGGGCAGGTGCGTTCCTAGTCGACAGGCGCAGGTTTGACTGGACCCTATGAGGCAGTCAGTTCGATTGGGTCGATTGAGCACCTTGGGTGCGAGTGGTCACATTTACTTTCATCTGTTCCACTTTTTGAGCATCTAGATAGAGGCATGGTAGCTGTAGAGTAGCTCCAGCTTTTCTTGTTCAGATTTCATTGCACTGTTATCTTTTGCCTCTAGTAGACTTAGTGGGCAGATCGTTTGTAGGGCCCCTGAACTCCTTACAGCTTTTTCCCGCATTTTCTCTGTGCAAACACCTGTTGATGGTGTATTCGGCCCATAGCGCATCAAATGGATGCCACTGATGGACGCTGTGAAGCTTTGGCTTGTTGTGTTTGGCCGTCGGCTGTTTTTGCCGAATGTTAGAGAGGTTTTAGGCCAAAGCGGAGGTTGGGGATTGGTTTTCTGTCGTTTTGGAGCTTGACTGCCTATCTGGGAGCCCATTCGGCGTGTTAGAGTGGTTTGCGCGCTTATTGGAATCAAGATTGCGACCCGGCGCGAAAATTGGATTAAATTTACCTTTCCGGGAGCCTCCAGCAAATTTTGGAAGTGGATTTTGGCAAAATGGACGCCGTTTTTGGAATCAGCGCGCGAAAACGGTCAAGATGGGCTATTTACTTGCTGTTTTTGAGCTTGCGGGTACTGTTCACGCCGGAACAGTGTCTCCTGCGATCGTCGGCGGCGGCCGGCGGCGGCGGGCAGCGCCGGCGGGCGGCGGCGCAGCCTCGGGCAGGCGGCAGGCGGCGGCACGCGGCGCGGGCAGGGCGCGGGCAGGGCGCGGGCAGGCGCCCGGGCGCGCTGGCAGGCGCGCGGTCCACGACGCTCACGTGCGCCAGTGCGGGATGCCACGTGGCATTGTTCGGTTGGATGGTCCACGGCGCGAGGTCCACGGACTGTGGGCATGGGTGCACGGTAGACAGGGTGGACACGTGGCATCCGGTTACTGGTTCGGTGTTGTGCTCCCGGTCCACGCAGGCTGTGGAGTGGTTGACCGGGGGCAGGTGGCCGTACGGCGGGCAGGTGGCCGTACGGGCGGGGGCAGGCGGTGACGTGGGCGGTGCAGGCGGCGACGTGCGCGGTGCACGGATTGCCGGGGCCACATGGCGCGACGCCACTGGCGGGCGCAGGTGCGCCGGGCGCAGCGGGGCCCGGGGAATCACTGTGCTGGGCTACGTGGCGGGCCCGAATGGTTTCGGGCTTGCACAATAATGGGCCGGGCCCATTACTGTAGCAGCCCAAAACATTCGGGCGCCCGGAAGTGGGGACACATAGGGAATTTCTCCAAAAGATTTTTTCAGCCTATTTAAGGTAGCCCGAGCCCTCTTTCCAAGCCTTTTTCTCTCGACCTATGCACCATCTGCCTGAGCCACCTTAAGGAGATTTGTTCACCTCTTAATGCTTGATCTTCCTGCCAAGTTCTAGGATTTTAGGAGGCTCGAATCCCGATGTTCCCCATTTTACGGTGCGGCGCGACGTTGCATTCCTGGGTTCTTCTTCCGCGCAGCGGCGGTGTTTTAGCTCCCCTGGGCTACCCCGAGGTCCTTTTTCAGTGATTCTTGTGCCAACAGACTCCTAAGAGGTAGGGCTTCATCTTTCGTTTTGGTCGTGCTTTCCCGTTTCGAGGTTTTGGCACGGATCCCGAGGCAAACAGTGACCCCTTTTTCTGTATGGATTTTCTTGACAGCAGCGGGGTATTTTGGCCGTATCTTCGCGCACGAGCGTCACACGGAAACGAGCTTTTACAACTTTTTCATCTACATATCGCAAGGAACGCGCTAATATTTTTCTTGGATTTTCCAGAGGATTATTTCGAGGTGAAAATCACTGTTTTCTCAGTGAACAGTGCACAGTTTTCAGCACAGATTTTTGTATGTGTGTGCCTCTTGCCGAATTTATATCTTGACTTACCGAACTCAGATTTGGGCGTGCATGGTATCGTTGCGAAGCTATCGACGCGAAGATCGCTGTGATATTTTTCTTGGAATTTCCTGGGCACTTCCTGTAGGTGATAATTTAACAGTTTTGGGACAGATGTTGTATGTGTTAATAAGAGCAATATTTGGGAGCCTTAGGGTATTTAGTGAACTTTGTTTTCTGCCAGGAGTAACACGGGTGTGCTGATTTTGCTAGAGCAAGGAATTGGAGTTTTGGCATTTTCATCTGTACGGATCCGGACAGTTTGCACTTCAGGAGGGTGGTTGTTGTACTCCTCTCCTTGGTATGCCCACTAGGAATATCAGAGTACCCCTGGTTTGATGATGCTAAATGTGTTAATTGGTAGACTTGCATGCTTCAGGGAGCAAATTATTGGTTATCATATCCATGAAAAATTATTGTTAGAATGATCACTTGATTAAATCGCTTAATTATTCTGGACCGTATGGTTGAGGCAAAATAGTAATTGAGGACTGCAAAACAGATGATTTTTCATATGAGACTGTCACCCTAGCTTATGTCACGCTAAACTGTTTATTCTGGGAAATTGGACAAAAATATTGGATCAATGCATGATTAAACGGGTCACATAATTTTGTCATCTTTTACTGCTACACTATCTTTTGGGACTTGACTTAGGAGAAACCATGCATTTATTCTTTTCTTCTCCTATTATTGATAGACTTGAGGCATAGTTGCTCGGGTTCGAGCGGGTGTTGGACAGTGTAGTCAGGTATTGGGGATTTGGGACAGGTTGGGCTTTTGACAGGGTGTTGCGGCGACCACGAATCTTGGGTGGTTGACCGGATTGTACTATCGCATCAGATTTGGGTGTTTTGGGGATCGGGCTTTCTTTAGTGGAGGGTTTTTCCCACTTCATTGAGTCTTGATCCAGTCCTGCTATATCAGGTTACTTGTGGTTACTTATTTTCCTCGTGTGGGTCGCTCCCCACGAGTGCGACTCCGGAGTGCGCGGCAGACAGACTTTGAGTCCTGGGGACTCCTTTTGCTTCGGTGTTATGCGTAGGCTGGCATACCCGTCGCGGCAGAGCAGGCAGTGCCAGTGTTCACTGGCGGTCAGATTGGGTCATTTTGACAGGCTTCTTGATTCTGATGCATCACTTTCTCCATCCTTATTGGTTGGTCATGTAGAGGCATATTAGGGATAGCATTTTATCAGTTGCTTCATTTATCTGCACCCCCATTTCTTCTCCTTTCCCTTTTTGCCTCTGATCACCTGGTGGGCATATCTGAGCTGAGGCTTTACCCACTAGGGGGGGGTACTGTTTATAATAGTACTTACCCCCATTGTCTTTCTTTCCTCTTGTTCTGCAGAGTCCCCCGTGGGAGTTGCTGGGCCGTCAGCAACTGATCGAGGTAAGCGGATTGCGGACTAGATAGAGAGCCATCCCGAGGGTTGTAGCTGGAGCTTTTGAGTACCTGATCCTCTCAGACAGCTTTTATTTATTTTCTTTTTGGGTCTGGCTTCTGCCAGCTGTTTGTATTTTTAGTGGTGAGCTGGGAGAGACATCTGTATTTTATTTCACTGTTGTACTCTTTTACTTCCAGCGTCTGTCTGAGATACAGTAGTTTTAGTTTAGCTCTGATTATTATGCTCTGTTATTATTATTTCTTATCTGAGCAGGTTACCGACGCTTCGTGTATGTGGGAAATACCGCATGCACGGCGGATCTGTAGACGGGCCCGGGTTCTGGTTTACACCCGGGGCGTGACACCGTTGGGCTTGTTGACGGCACCCACTGAGAACTACTGTGGGAAGTAGTTCTCACACCCGTCGTGGTGTCTTTTTCCCCAGGGACTTCTACTCCTGTTCCTGTGCTCCAGTTGCTGATCCTTCTGACCGGTTTCGAGGGAGTCGCGAGCTAGTTCCCTACCCGTCGTTGGAGTGTAGCGGTACCCCTTCAGAGGAGAGCTTCAGTTGATTAGTTTGCTTCTTTTTCCTCTGTTGAGAGACCTTTGTTGTGAGGCATAGAGTTTTACTTTATTTTACAGTTTGAGAGACTGATGTAGTGAGGATATTTTTGTATTGAGAGCTTGTACACCGATGTATTTTATTGGAGATATCTCCCTTTTGGGTTTTGTATCAGAGGAATTTTTATACGATCGTATTTGGGAGATGGATATTGTATTATTTTCAGTTGTATAGTGTTTGGATTTCAGTTTTTAGTAGTTTACTTTCAGCTCTGACATCTGTATACTGTAGTTGATTCTTTTTGCAGGTTAGACGCTTCGTCTGTACGGCAGTTTCCGTACAGATGGCGGATCTGTTAGCGAGCCCGGGTCGCAGTTTCGACCCCGGGGCGTGACAGATTAGAGTGGTTTCAGAGCCTAGGTTGTAGGTCATGATGGACTTAGAAACCCTAGGCTTGTGGTTGGACATTAAGATGACTACGTGAGAGTCGTGACTTATAGCGAGAGTCCGGATTGAGTTTTATACCTCTCCCAAGAGACGGGATGAGTGATTGGCATGTTTACTTTCCTAAGCGATTATGTTCGCTGCAGACAACATAATGCTATGGAATGGATGACATGTCTTAGACTTTCGCTGGATTGGGTCGTATGGTTGTTGTGTCCTGACGTTTGTTATTGTGCAGTGGACTACGATACTCCTGAGACGTCGTGTTGTGAAGAGGACACACCCCGCACCTGATGAATACCCGAGCAGCGGGAGGCAGAGCTATCAGAGCAGAGCGAGACCCAGGAGTTATGGACCCAGATGGCACCGATGTCGGAGGGTGTCCGATGCCAGGAGGAAGCCATGGAACGTTTGAAGCGTTTGTTGGAGCAGAGAGTGTTGGTTTTTGGATCCCCAAAGATCTAAATAGGTACTATCAAACAACTAGAGGGAGGGTGAATAGGTGTAATACTTATAAAACCAATCTCAGTGCAAAATAAAAACCAATGCGGAAAATAAAAATAGCACACCGAGATTTACGTGGAAACTCCAATCCAGGAGAAAAACCACGGGACCAACACGCAATAACAATCCACTAAGAAAAGAAGAATAACAAGGTGATTACCGACTCCACGGACTCCAACCCCTCCTTCAACTTCTTCGGATCTTGCGCTCACCGATTGCACGTCCACTGCACACGTTCGAATCCACGAACGCCACTCGAATTCACGAGCACACGTTTCGAATCCACGAAACGCCTTCAACACACCGAATCCAAGATGCCACGTCGAATCCACGATGCAAACTCAGCCGATAAGAATATTGGCTTCGATGGTGATCCTTTGCTTAGATTATCATTGAGGAACCGTAGAAGAAATCTCTAAGCAAAGACTAGATCAATTCGACAAAAGATAGATCTTGGAAGAACCGTCGAATTGACCTAAAAGAGGCTATAAAGAAGAATGATAAAAACCTAGCCTCTAGGGTTGCTCTCAAGTGTTTTATTAATTAATCGATAGTTCTTGAGAAACCCTAAGTGTCTATTTATAGGTTAGAAACCTTTGAAAATAGATAAGCATCAAAAACTGACTGAACAGATTTTTTCCCGCACGACGGTCCGGACTGGATTGGCTGATCCGGACTGTCGTCTTTTTTTCAGCAATTCCTGAAAAAACAAGGTTCTGGGCCCGGACTGGAATCCACGGTCCGGACTGGAAATGCGCATGAACTAATCTACGTTCGGGGTCCGGGCTGTGATGCCCGATCCGGACTCTGAACATGTAGTATGTCCAGTTTTTGATATTTATGCAATCAAACATTCAACCAAGTGTTTCTACACAATATGAAATATTCGGATCACCAAAAATATTTAGTTAAACGTACCTGATCAATCCGAATCCATTTTCCTTAAGATTGATGTATATGATCCACAATTCTTCAACTTCAATCTTCAAGACTCAAAACACTGAGTGTCAACTTGAGATCTTGTTGAATCTTCTCTGAGTCTTGATTGACAATTTGATCACTTCAAGACTCCGACTCAACTCACGAAATATGCCAACACAAAAAGCCGTAACAATCTCCCCCTTTGGCAATTTCGTGACAAAACCCAAAAATACATAAAACGCTCAAGTCACTCATCTTAAACCAAAAAATCGAAACTCAATGTCATCACCAAAACATTGACTTTCTTTGCGTGAAAGATCCAATAAACAAAAATTACATTTGAACCAGTCTTAGAACAAACTCTATGACTTAGGACTTGGAGTCTTAAACTGATGTAATTCCTGCAAAACAAAACTCCAAACAAATCAAAAGTCAGTTGTCAGAAATAAAATGTAAATCCTACATTTGATTCGTCATTTTGGTTCTTTTTGTTTTTCGGCTCCTTTTTCATCATCTCTCCCTATCTCGTTGATCTCATCTCCGTCTCCCCCTATTTCTCTTCTCCCCCTTTTTGTCACAAATTGTCAAATAGTGAACATACTAGAAAAAAGGAAATCACTAACAGCATTAGTTCATAGAGAAAGAGAGACAAAAGCTCAGTTCCGGTATATAACAAAAACGCAGATTGCGTACCGGTACTCGAAAGCAAATATCAAATAATTTCTTGAAAACAAATCCAGATTTTGAAATATTTGAATTACCGATTTGTATTCCATCAAGAAAATAATTTAAGTGCTTGAAAATAATATGAGATCACATAGATGTCATTCAATCCAATTAATTTTACAAAAATTAAAAAGATTTACTCCGAAATCATTAAAAAACAAAGATAAAACATTATAAACCATTTTTCATATTATATACGTCAAACACAAGTCATCAAAAATAATCTTGAGATCCAAAGTCTATCAAGATGTAACGGATTTACAAAGATGACTTACAGAGATTTCCAAATGACATCAATTTTGAATTCTACCCTTTCAAATTTGAGATAAGCACTAAAATACCTAAGGGTGGCTCTTTGAGCATCTTTTAACTATCCCACCTTATACCAACCAGGAGATTGTTCAAAATAAGAACTTTGAATTTAAATCTCCGAATGGTTCAACTAAACAAAATTTCATAAATATTTTTCAAGCATCCATAACATGTGGTAGCTTCACACACAAACCGGACGACCGGGGTGGCAGCTCTTTCCAACATGTGGTGGTAGTTTTCACACTCCTTTCGGATGTAACTCTTTCCACATCTTTTGCAATTCATTTCATTACCCTTGTACAAAAATACAATCTCTTATGTGAAAGAATTAAATCCCAAATTTTAGTCAATCGGTTGTCTCATGTTTATCACAAAGAACTCACACAACCGAGATAGAATAATCATCTAAAGATCACACATGATTACTAAAATTTGATGAATATAATTATCAAAAACTCTTATAATGAAGTATCTTCAAGAATTATGATTATGGAGTAAAGTTGATAATTCATATAAAATTAAATTGGAGTGATTGAAAGTGAAAACCCTTTTTATTCAATGCACTTGTTCGTTAAAAAACCTTTTGTTAAAAAACAAAACATAAAAACGAAGAGCATTGAAAACATGTAATGCAGAGATTCAGAAAAATATGAAAGGAAAACCAATCAAAGCATTACATACAGTCATAAGCTATTTAGAACTTAAGACAAGGAAAGATATCACCTTTCCGAATCCAAAATCGTCGGATTTTGGGTTGTCTTGATTCATTGTGATTGGGAGATGATAGCTTTGACTGTTGGTCCACCTTAGGTCTTTGCGACGCAATGATCCACTTGAAAGATTGATGTTATGGCTCGGACCTTTGGTGGGTTGAGTGAACTCCTTTGTCTTGATGTGTCTTTTGATTCCATTGAGTTCGCTCCGTAGATGAAGTTGCCGAAGAATTCCTCTTTCTCTTTTTCGGGCACGACTTCATCAAGTGTCCTTCAAGTCCACATTGGTGACAAGTTCTTCCTTTCAATTTAGTTGTGGAACTTGAAGCCTTCACAGTTTGGTTCTTTTTAAATCCCAAACCAACCTTGCTTGTCTTACCTAATCCTGACATACAATCAAGTTTCTTGGAACCGGTTGAAATCCTTTGTATGTCGGATTTAAGTTGATGAACTTGCTTGGTCAAAGCTTGGTTGGTGACATGAATTTCCTCAAACTGTTTTTCTAGAAAATCAATCTTGTTAATATGGGAATTAACGATCGTTTCTGATTGATTTATCTTTTCTTGGAGGATTTTATTATTGTCCAATAAAAGCTCTCGTTCCTCCTCGAGATCATGAAGTTTGATCTTTAAAGCATGATTCTCGTCTTGAATCTCAAGTCGTTGCTTCCTCAACTTCTTAATATGCTTGGCCATCTTCTTTGATTCCGTAAGAAGTTGTTGATATGCCTCAACGAGTTCTTCTTCGTCCAACTCTCCCTCACTTGATGACTCTCCATCGGATGTTGATGTTTCATGCAAAATCAAAGGAATAGAGTCAGTGATTAACGATGATAAGCAAACATTAGAAGAGGGAATTTGAGAGGCATGAAAGGCAACGACTTTTTCCTCTATACTTGAGGTCGATTCATTAGAAGTAGAATCGTCCCAAGTTTTCGCTTGCAAAGCCTTCTTTTTATATGATTTCGGAGAAGGACAATCCGTTGAAATATGGCCGTAGCCTTTGCATCTATAACATCGGATTTCCCCTTCGAATTGATCTTTTTCCTTAGAAGGTTTTGCAAAGCTTTTGAGGTTAGAGGATTTAGAACCCGATGATCCTTTAGATGGTTTCGAGGATGAAGATCCATCGGTTCGATTCTTCCAAAATTTCCGACGAAATTTCTTTATGATCCGCGCCAATTGTTCTTCAAAATCGGCAAAAGAGATTTCATCGTCGGAACTTGATTCGCCATCTTCTTCCTTTGTTGATTTGAATGCAATACCTGTAAGCTTAGATGAAGACTTTGAAGAAACTTGATTAGTAGGAAAAAGTCATCTCATAAGTTTGTAAAGCACCGGTAACCTTTGCCCTAACCGTTCCGGAAGAGTCCGAAGTATCTTTCTTACAATTTTCGACTCCGGGATCTTTCTCCTAAATTAGCACAAGTATTGATTACATCTTGAAGTCTAGTGTAATAATCTGTAAACAATTCATGCTCTTCCATATGAATAGAGTCAAATTGACTTGTAAGCATCTGGAGCTTTTGAATTTTTACTAGATTAGTACCCTTATGTGTAATTTTGAGAATATCCCAAATTTCCTTCGTGGTTTCACACGCGGAAATTCGTGTGAACTCAGTCGAGGAAAGAGAATTAAATAAAGCGTTCATACCCTTCCCATTGTAAGAAGAACTTTCGAATTCCTCTTGGGACCCATCTAGAGCGAGGTTTTGGTGGTAGTAGAATTTCCTACTTCCTCAACAGGATGCACCCAACCGTATTCCACGGATTGCCATACCCGCTTATCAATTGCGATGAGAAAAGCTCTCATCCGCACTTTCCAATAAGCATAATTAGTCCCATCAAAAAGAGGAGGTCTATAAATATTACCACTTCCACCCCAACATGATAGATAAACCTAAAACCCGCTCCGATACCACTTGTTGGTTTTTGGATCCCCAAAGATCTAAATAGGTACTATCAAACAACTAGAGGGGGGGTGAATAGGTGTAATACTTATAAAACCAATCTCAGTGCAAAATAAAAACCAATGCGGAAAATAAAAATAGCACACCGAGATTTACGTGGAAACTCCAATCTAGGAGAAAAACCACGGGACCAACACGCAATAACAATCCACTAAGAAAAGAAGAATACAAGGTGATTACCGACTCCACGCACTCCAACCCCTCCTTCAACTTCTTCGGATCTTGCGCTCACCGATTGCACGTCCACTGCGCACGTTCAAATCCACGAACGCCACTCGAATTCACGAGCACACGTTTCGAATCCACGAAACGCCTTCAACACACCGAATCCAAGATGCCACGTCGAATCCACGATGCAAACTCGGCCGATAAGAATATTGGCTTCGATGGTGATCCTTTGCTTAGATTATCATTGAGGAACCGTAGAAGAAATCTCTAAGCAAAGACTAGATCAATTCGACAAAAGATAGATCTTGGAAGAACCGTCGAATTGACCTAAAAGAGGCTATAAAGAAGAACGATAAAAACCTAGCCTCTAGGGTTGCTCTCAAGTGTTTTATTAATTAATCGATAGTTCTTGAGAAACCCTAAGTGTCTATTTATAGGTTAGAAACCTTTGAAAATAGATAAGCATCAAAAACTGACTGAACAGATTTTTTCCCGCACGACGGTCCGGACTGGATTGGCTGATCCGGACTGTCGTCTTTTTTTCAGCAATTCCTGAAAAAACAAGGTTCTGGGCCCGGACTGGAATCCACGGTCCGGACTGGAAATGCGCATGAACTAATCTACGTTCGGGGTCCGGGCTGGGATGCCCGATCCGGACTCTGAACATGTAGTATGTCCAGTTTTTGATATTTATGCAATCAAACATTCAACCAAGTGTTTCTACACTATATGAAATATTCGGATCACCAAAAATATTTAGTTAAACGTACCTGATCAATCCGAATCCATTTTCCTTAAGATTGATGTATATGATCCACAATTCTTCAACTTCAATCTTCAAGACTCAAAACACTGAGTGTCAACTTGAGATCTTGTTGAATCTTTCTCTGAGTCTTGATTGACAATTTGATCACTTCAAGACTCCGACTCAACTCACGAAATATGCCAACACAAAAAAGCCGTAACAATCTCCCCCTTTGGCAATTTCGTGACAAAACCCAAAAATACATAAAACGCTCAAGTCACTCATCTTAAACCAAAAAATCGAAACTCAATGTCATCACCCAAAACATTGACTTTCTTTGCGTGAAAGATCCAATAAACAAAAATTACATTTGAACCAGTCTTAGAACAAACTCTATGACTTAGGACTTGGAGTCTTAAACTGATGTAATTCCTGCAAAACAAAACTCCAAACAAATCAAAAGTCATAAAATGTAAATCCTACATTTGATTCGTCATTTTGGTTCTTTTTGTTTTTCGGCTCCTTTTTCATCATCTCTCCCTATCTCGTTGATCTCATCTCCGTCTCCCCCTATTTCTCTTCTCCCCCTTTTTGTCACAAATTGTCAAATAGTGAACATACTAGAAAAAAGGAAATCACTAACAGCATTAGTTCATAGAGAAAGAGAGACAAAAGCTCAGTTCCGGTATATAACAAAAACGCAGATTGCGTACCGGTACTCGAAAGCAAATATCAAATAATTTCTTGAAAACAAATCCAGATTTTGAAATATTTGAATTACCGATTTGTATTCCATCAAGAAAATAATTTAAGTGCTTGAAAATAATATGAGATCACATAGATGTCATTCAATCCAATTAATTTTACAAAAATTAAAAAGATTTACTCCGAAATCATTAAAAAACAAAGATAAAACATTATAAACCGTTTTTCATATTATATACGTCAAACACAAGTCATCAAAAATAATCTTGAGATCCAAAGTCTATCAAGATGTAACGGATTTACAAAGATGACTTACAGAGATTTCCAAATGACATCAATTTTGAATTCTACCCTTTCAAATTTGAGATAAGCACTAAAATACCTAAGGGTGGCTCTTTGAGCATCTTTTAACTATCCCACCTTATACCAACCAGGAGATTGTTCAAAATAAGAACTTTGAATTTAAATCTCCGAATGGTTCAACTAAACAAAATTTCATAAATATTTTTCAAGCATCCATAACATGTGGTAGCTTCACACACAAACCGGACGACCGGGGTGGCAGCTCTTTCCAACATGTGGTGGTAGTTTTCACACTCCTTTCGGATGTAACTCTTTCCACATCTTTTGCAATTCATTTCATTACCCTTGTACAAAAATACAATCTCTTATGTGAAAGAATTAAATCCCAAATTTTAGTCAATCGGTTGTCTCATGTTTATCACAAAGAACTCACACAACCGAGATAGAATAATCATCTAAAGATCACACATGATTACTAAAATTTGATGAATATAATTATCAAAAACTCTTATAATGAAGTATCTTCAAGAATTATGATTATGGAGTAAAGTTGATAATTCATATAAAATTAAATTAGAGTGATTGAAAGTGAAAACCCTTTTTATTCAATGCACTTGTTCGTTAAAAAACCTTTTGTTAAAAAACAAAACATAAAAACGAAGAGCATTGAAAACATGTAATGCAGAGATTCAGAAAAATATGAAAGGAAAACCAATCAAAGCATTACATACAGTCATAAGCTATTTAGAACTTAAGACAAGGAAAGATATCACCTTTCCGAATCCAAAATCGTCGGATTTTGGGTTGTCTTGATTCATTGTGATTGGGAGATGATAGCTTTGACTGTTGGTCCACCTTAGGTCTTTGCGACGCAATGATCCACTTGAAAGATTGATGTTATGGCTCGGACCTTTGGTGGGTTGAGTGAACTCCTTTGTCTTGATGTGTCTTTTGATTCCATTGAGTTCGCTCCGTAGATGAAGTTGCCGAAGAATTCCTCTTTCTCTTTTTCGGGCACGACTTCATCAAGTGTCCTTCAAGTCCACATTGGTGACAAGTTCTTCCTTTCAATTTAGTTGTGGAACTTGAAGCCTTCATAGTTTGGTTCTTTTTAAATCCCAAACCAACCTTGCTTGTCTTACCTAATCCTGACATACAATCAAGTTTCTTGGAACCGGTTGAAATCCTTTGTATGTCGGATTTAAGTTGATGAACTTGCTTGGTCAAAGCTTGGTTGGTGACATGAATTTCCTCAAACTGTTTTTCTAGAAAATCAATCTTGTTAATATGGGAATTAACGATCGTTTCTGATTGATTTATCTTTTCTTGGAGGATTTTATTATTGTCCAATAAAAGCTCTCGTTCCTCCTCGAGATCATGAAGTTTGATCTTTAAAGCATGATTCTCGTCTTGAATCTCAAGTCGTTGCTTCCTCAACTTCTTAATATGCTTGGCCATCTTCTTTGATTCCGTAAGAAGTTGTTGATATGCCTCAACGAGTTCTTCTTCGTCCAACTCTCCCTCACTTGATGACTCTCCATCGGATGTTGATGTTTCATGCAAAATCAAAGGAATAGAGTCAGTGATTAACGATGATAAGCAAACATTAGAAGAGGGAATTTGAGAGGCATGAAAGGCAACGACTTTTTCCTCTATACTTGAGGTCGATTCATTAGAAGTAGAATCGTCCCAAGTTTTCGCTTGCAAAGCCTTCTTTTTATATGATTTCGGAGAAGGACAATCCGTTGAAATATGGCCGTAGCCTTTGCATCTATAACATCGGATTTCCCCTTCGAATTGATCTTTTTCCTTAGAAGGTTTTGCAAAGCTTTTGAGGTTAGAGGATTTAGAACCCGATGATCCTTTAGATGGTTTCGAGGATGAAGCTCCATCGGTTCGATTCTTCCAAAATTTCCGACGAAATTTCTTTATGATCCGCGCCAATTGTTCTTCAAAATCGGCAAAAGAGATTTCATCGTCGGAACTTGATTCGCCATCTTCTTCCTTTGTTGATTTGAATGCAATACCTGTAAGCTTAGATGAAGACTTTGAAGAAACTTGATTAGTAGGAAAAAGTCATCTCATAAGTTTGTAAAGCACCTACTAATTCCTCTACTTTCATCTCATCCGGATGACTAACGGTTTCAATGGCGGTAACCTTTGCCCTAAACCGTTCCGGAAGAGTCCGAAGTATCTTTCTTACAATTTTCGACTCCGGGATCTTTTCTCCTAAATTAGCACAAGTATTGATTACATCTTGAAGTCTAGTGTAATAATCTGTAAACAATTCATTCTCTTCCATATGAATAGAGTCAAATTGACTTGTAAGCATCTGGAGCTTTTGAATTTTTACTAGATTAGTACCCTTATGTGTAATTTTGAGAATATCCCAAATTTCCTTCGTGGTTTCACACGCGGAAATTCGTGTGAACTCAGTCGAGGAAAGAGAATTAAATAAAGCGTTCATACCCTTCCCATTGTAAGAAGAACTTTCGAATTCCTCTTGGGACCATCTAGAGCGAGGTTTTGGGGTAGTAGAATTTCCTACTTCCTCAACAGGATGCACCCAACCGTATTCCACAGATTGCCATACCCGCTTATCAATTGCGATGAGAAAAGCTCTCATCCGCACTTTCCAATAAGCATAATTAGTCCCATCAAAAAGAGGAGGTCTATAAATATTACCACTTCCACCCAACATGATAGATAAACCTAAAACCCGCTCCGATACCACTTGTTGGTTTTTGGATCCCCAAAGATCTAAATAGGTACTATCAAACAACTAGAGGGGGGGTGAATAGGTGTAATACTTATAAAACCAATCTCAGTGCAAAATAAAAACCAATGCGGAAAATAAAAATAGCACAACGAGATTTACGTGGAAACTCCAATCCAGGAGAAAAACCACGGGACCAACACGCAATAACAATCCACTAAGAAAAGAAGAATAACAAGGTGATTACCGACTCCACGCACTCCAACCCCTCCTTCAACTTCTTCGGATCTTGCGCTCACCGATTGCACGTCCACTGCGCACGTTCAAATCCACGAACGCCACTCGAATTCACGAGCACACGTTTCGAATCCACGAAACGCCTTCAACACACCGAATCCAAGATGCCACGTCGAATCCACGATGCAAACTCAGCCGATAAGAATATTGGCTTCGATGGTGATCCTTTGCTTAGATTATCATTGAGGAACCGTAGAAGAAATCTCTAAGCAAAGACTAGATCAATTCGACAAAAGATAGATCTTGGAAGAACCGTCGAATTGACCTAAAAGAGGCTATAAAGAAGAACGATAAAAACCTAGCCTCTAGGGTTGCTCTCAAGTGTTTTATTAATTAATCGATAGTTCTTGAGAAACCCTAAGTGTCTATTTATAGGTTAGAAACCTTTGAAAATAGATAAGCATCAAAAACTGACTGAACAGATTTTTTCCCGCACGACGGTCCGGACTGGATTGGCTGATCCGGACTGTCGTCTTTTTTTCAGCAATTCCTGAAAAAACAAGGTTCTGGGCCCGGACTGGAATCCACGGTCCGGACTGGAAATGCACATGAACTAATCTACGTTCGGGGTCCGGGCTGTGATGCCCGATCCGGACTCTGAACATGTAGTATGTCCAGTTTTTGATATTTATGCAATCAAACATTCAACCAAGTGTTTCTACACTATAAGAAGTATTCGGATCACCAAAAATATTTAGTTAAACGTACCTGATCAATCCGAATCCATTTTCCTTAAGATTGATGTATATGATCCACAATTCTTCAACTTCAATCTTAAAGACTCAAAACACTGAGTGTCAACTTGAGATCTTGTTGAATCTTCTCTGAGTCTTGATTGACAATTTGATCACTTCAAGACTCCGACTCAACTCACGAAATATGCCAACACAAAAAGCCGTAACAGAGAGCACAGTTAGTTGCAGTATCGCTTGAGAGTCCTCCAGCACATGCCCTGGCCGATTTACCAGGAGGATACTTTCCACTGGCCGAGCTACCAGATGGATACATTGCCCCTGGCCGAGTTACCAGGTGGGCACATGCCCTGGCCGAGTTACCAGGAGGATACTTTCCACTGGCCGAGCTACCAGATGGATACATTGCCCCTGGCCGAGTTACCAGGTGGGCACATGCCCTGGCCGAGTTACCAGGAGGACACTTTCCACTGGCCGAGCTACGAGATGGATACATTGCCCCTGGCCGAGTTACCAGGTGGGCACATGCCCTGGCCGAGTTACCAGGAGTACACTTTTCCCTGGCTGAGTTACCAGGAGGACACTTTCCACTGGCCGAGCTACCAGATGGATACATTGCCCCTGGCCGAGTTACTAGGTGGGCACATGCCCTGGCCGAGTTACCAGGAGGATACTTTCCACTGGCTGAGCTACCAGATGGATACATTGCCCCTGGCGGAGTTACCTGGTAGGCACATGCCCTGGCCGAGTTACTAGGAGGACACTTTCCACTGGCCGAGCTACCAGATGGATACATTGCCCCTGGCCGAGTTACCAGGTGGGCACATGCCCTGGCCGAGTTACCAGTAGTACACTTTTCCCTGGCCGAGTTACCAGGAGGACACTTTCCACTGGCCGACCTACCAGATGGATACATTGCCCCTGGCCGAGTTACCAGGTTGGCACATGCCCTGGCCGAGTTACCAAGAGGACACTTTTCCCTGGCCGAGTTACCAGGAGGATACTTTCCACTGGCCGAGCTACCAGATGGGTACATACCCCTGGCCGAGTTACCAGGTGGGTACATGCCCTGGTCGAGTTGCCAGGTGGTTGCTTTAGTGAGATTGAGATGGTCTGACAGGACGCCAAGATTTGGTGGCGTCGAGTTCGTCCTGTTGGACTACCGGGAGCGCAGTTGTTGACTTGGAACCAGTTTCGTGCTTTGCTGCTCAGGGCCTTCTTTCCTGACAGTGTAAGCAGAAACTGGAAGGGGATCTTAGACGCCTACAGCAGGGGAGTCGACCTCTTCTGGAGTATGTTCGCGAGTTTTGCGATTGTTGAGCGGTGTACCCTATGTCGCCTGGATGAGGCCCAGGAGGTTGAGCTAGTTGAGAAAGGACTGCATCGGAATGTCTATCACTTGGTGTATTCTCGGCGGGTGCCGACGTTAGATGCAGCGATTGAGCATGCTTAGCGGGTTGACCGAGGGTCAGTGATCATGTCAGAGATAGACGGAGCGCCAGGGACCAGCTCCGTGGAGAGGCATCCAGTGCCGCCTGAGTTTGGACAGTCGGGACATTTTCAGGCAGATAGGGCCACGACGTCGGGGCAAACTGAGCGACGACCATCTACATCGAGCGGATGAGTCTGTACCGCCGGTTGTAGGGCGCTACGGCAGTGGACCAGGTTATCGCGGGCATGATTTCCTTACAACAGTTGAGTTGAGTGTTTTGGGCTTTCCTGTCTGGACTGGAGGTAGATTTGTTACCACGTGCACTAGAGATACATGTTTCTGTTGGTGTTGTGCATGTGGAGGAGGCCTGTGGATTATGTCCAATGCAGTTGAGGACGTGAGTTGTATCGGCAGACTTGTTGGAAACTGTGGCAGCTCGGTGTTTTGACCCAGCGCTTGGGTATTGGTTGGCATAGAGCACACAAGTTTTAGCTCCAAGTGCATGCCTTCTTGGGTCTCTTTTTTCTAGCCGTTGGAGCGGCGGTGGAACCTGACCATATGGATGTTATTCGAGTTTGGCTGGGACCAGCATTATTCTTGAGGTGAGGAGCTTCTTGGACTTGGCAGTGCCGGGAGAGCATGGCCAACGGATAATGAGACTGATACCAGCGCCAATGCTAGTATTTCCAGTGTTGGGAGACGGTTTTGCGTGTTTTAGTGATGCCTCCCGTTGTGGCTGTGGAGTTACCGTGGGTTGATCTTCGGTCCGCGCTTCATCAGTCCGACCCTATGAGTATTGTGGCAGAACGAACCGCTGTTTTGTAGGCAGCTTGGATCCCACAGTTGAGCCTTTCAGTATGCCTATTATTTTCCAGCTTTGATTGATATACTTGGGCGTAGGCCATGCCTGCTTGTCTATCAGTTCTGATTTCTTAGCATTTCTGTTCTCTACTATGATAGTTTAAGTTTTCAGCATCTTGAGTGGGTTTTGCGCGGATTGTCGTTGATGGTTCGGAATTTTGACCGCGAGTTTGGGCATCAGCTTTATGATCGCCTTGCGAGCCAGTTTTCAGTCCCGTTCACCGACGGTTTGGTCCCCGTCAGGGTGTTCTTTATTAGTTGAGGGATCGACTTCGACCCGTGGGTCCGTTGGGGTTATAATAGCATGTTGAGTGACCAACTGTGGCATGAGATTGTGTCTCTTGAGGATCCCTTTTGAGGTTAGCATGCAGTTGAGTAGTCCACTCGGGTGGTTTTAGATCGGGAAGTAACCGAGTGAAGACCCCAGCTTATTGGATTCCTTTCCTTATTGGATGAATGTGTGGGTATGCTTCGGGTCGCCTTGTTGAGGTTGGCACCATGATGTGGTTTGGTGCGTGTTGCACTAGTGGTTATTTCCGTTTTCCACCAGCCTTTTATTGGAGCCCCTTTGGGTATTTCACGTCTCAGCTCAGGAGTGATGTGTTTTTCCACGCCCGTGATTTACTTGCCCCTTTGAGATCTGTGATTGTTGGAGTACGAGGGATGCCCGTTGCAATTTCTGGCTCGAGAGATGAGAGAATTGCACATCGGGCCATACCGTACTTGTTGTTGTCGTTGTTGCGGAGTAATCACGGGGAGTGAGTGGTGTTTCGGGAGCTGGAGGCGTATTGATGGAAACCTACCCGTGGTATTTGTGACTCCTGATGGACTTGATCTAGTTTCGAGGACGAAGCTTTTTTTAGTGGGGGAGGATGTGAGGAACCGAATTCCCACTTAAGAGATTACTGTCGGTTTAGTGGCCTTTGGGAGTGTTTGTGCGCGTGTCGGGCCCAAGAAATAGATTTGTGGTGCAAATTGGGATTTAGTTTGCATCACTGGAGGCCTGCGTGGTGGGTCGGTGGTGTTTGTGCGCAATTTGGACACAAGTGTTGGACTTTGGGCTTAAAAGGAGATCCCGTGGGAAATTGGAGGACCCGTCGAGTGTTTAGAGGTGGTTTCGTGCGGCTTAGATGTCAAATTTGGACTTCGGGCGAAGTTTGGATAAAAGATTACCTCTCCGGTCACCTTCGGGAATTTCTAAAGTTAGAATTTGGCAAATCGGACATCAGAATTGGACCCGGCGCGAAAATCGGATCAAGTGGGCTATCCGGGGGCATTCGGCAAATTTTTGGTTGAGAATTTGGAGAAACGGACATCGTTTTTGGGTTCAGCGCACGAAATTGTTGAGAATGGACTATTTACTTGTTTGTTTTGGAGCCCGGATGAAATGCGCATTTTTCGAGGCGACGCGGCACAAATCCCGAGGCGAGGCGACGACACGGAAACCAAGGCCGTACGGTGCGCGGCTCGGGGCGCGCGGCAGGCGCGCTACGCGCACTGGGGTAGCGCGCCCGCCTGCGCGAGAGGCACGCGGGGGCCACCACGTGGCGGGCCCCTACTGGCGCCCGCTCGGGCGCGCGGGGGCGCGCGCCCATGTGGCGCGTTCGTGTCCCGCGCCTGCGCGGGCGCAGTGTCACGCGCCCGTGTGGCGCGCGGGCTGCGCGCCCGCGTGGCGCGCAGGGACGCGGCCACGTGGCGCGGCGCGCGCGCGCCTGGACCTGGTGCACCGCCCTTGTGCGTGTGGACCGCCGGGTGGAGAGCTCCCATTGGCGGTGCACCGTGGACCCGGTGCATGAGCAACTTCTCTCCTCCTTTTTCTTCCTCTTCTTCTCTTCTCCACCCCGAGCGCCATTTTCTTCTCTTCTCTTCCTTTCTTCTCCAACTGAGCGTGAGAGAGTGAGAGGGAGGGAGTTGTGCGGTGTGCGGCGGTGCATCGTGGGGCTCGTGGAGCGCGCGAGTTTTTCCAACGGAGCAGTTGGGCGGCGCGGCGCAGTCGAGGTTGGTCCCGTGTGTTAATTTTACGGAGTTTTTGCGCTGTTTGGGGCGTTCTTTTGGACTTTGAGTTTAACCCCTAACTCTTATCTGTATTAGGGACCGTGTTTTACTGCACCATTTTGCGTGCGGTCCCCGACGCCATGCACCGTTTTGCGTGCGGACACCGTTTTGCGTGCGGATTCTAGCACCGTTCTTCGTTTTGTGTGCGGATTCTGGCATTGTGCACCGTTTTGTGTGCGGACTCCGTTTTGCGTGCGGACTCTGACACCGTGCATAGTTTTTCGTGCGGACTCCGGCACCGTGCACCGTTTTGCGTGCAGACTCTGTTTTGCGTGCGGACTCCGTCACCGTGCACCATTTTGCGTGCGGACTCCGGCACCATGCACCGTTTTACGTGCGGACTCCGGCAGCGGGCTTCGTTTGCGTGCGGATCGCGTGGAGGCCAATTGCAAGTGTCTACGAGCAATTGGTGGCAATCGAGGTGGGTGGCCTTATCTCCAAGTTTTATGGACTGTACAGTAATTCTACTGTTGTAGGACTATGCATGATAGTTTATTTCCTTGTGTAGCATGCTAGATTGTAGGAATTGTTATTCCTTTTATCATCTGTAAATATAGTTATCTTGGAACTTGACCTAGCACCCCCGTCATATGTTGCTTGTGTAACCAGACCAGTAGAAAACCCTCACTTGGGCTAGGGTTATTTATCTTTAGACACCCACACTGTTTTTTTATTCCTGGGCATAGTGTTATACTCGCCCAGGTAGTGGGCCGAGAGGTCGGGACTTTCTTTTAGTGTGGGATGCATTTGCACTCGTGCTTGGGAGCAGAGTGGAGTCTGGTAGTTGTAGTGGGTTGCTTATCTGTGCCGGGAGCCGTTTGGGTAAACGGTAGTCCCGGGAGGTCTTTTATCCCTGTTGTGCTGTCGTGGGAGGGAGACGTTGAGCAGACGGTAGTCCCGGGCCGTCGAGTATCTTCCGGTCAGTGTTTTTGGGAACCGTTGGGGTTGACGGTGGTCCCAGGTCGTTGAGTGTTGTCCGACCAGTATTGTTAGCTTGAGTTGTGGGTCGTTCCTGGCTGTGGAGTACCTCCAGCCAGTGTGCTTTGTGCTGCGAGCTGTTGGAGAGGCTAGTGTCTCGTGTTTCGTGTGAGCTGATCAGCTGAGTCGTCGAGAGTGCTCCGACTGTTGTGCGAGATATTTGGGGATCTTGAGTCCTACCGTTCTTAAAGTGAGCGTGGATCTTGACTATAGCTTGCTTATGCCAATGTTTGATACTCTATGCCATGCCGTTTTCCTCAGTTGGAGTCGCGCCCCTGAGATGCCGCTGTGGATACGATGGTTGGCCTGTTGAGGCAGTTTTCCGCAGTGGATGCAACGATGGGCCTGTTGAGGCAGTTTTGCACAAGGGCTGAGTTGGTCGGACAGGACGCCCCACGTAAATCCCGTCCTCATGTGGATGTGTGGTAGTGGGCAGGTGCGTTCCTAGTCGACAGGCGCAGGCTTGACTGGACCCTATGAGGCAGTCAATTCGATTGGGTCGATTAAGCACCTTGGGTGCGAGTGGTCACATTTACTTTCATCTGTTCCACTTTTTGAGCATCTAGATAGAGGCATGGTAGCTGTAGAGTAGCTCCAGCTTTTCTTGTTCAGATTTCATTGCACTGTTATCTTTTGCCTCTAGTAGACTTAGTGGGCAGACCGTTGGGCTTGTTGACGCCACCCACTGAGAACTACTGTGGGAAGTAGTTCTCACACCCGTCGTGGTGTCTTTTCCCCCAGGGACTTCTACTCCTGTTCCTGTTCTCCAGTTGCTGATCCTTCTGACCGGTTTCGAGGGAGTCGCGAGCTAGTTCCCTACCCGTCGTTGGAGTGTAGCGGTACCCCTTCAGAGGAGAGCTTCAGTTGATTAGTTTGCTTCTTTTTCCTCTGTTGAGAGACCTTTGTTGCGAGGTATAGAGCTGTACTTTATTTTACAGTTTGAGAGACTGATGTAGTGAGGATATTTTTGTATTGAGAGCTTGTACACCGATGTATTTTATTGGAGATATCTCCCTTTTGGGTTTTGTATCAGAGGACTTTTTATACGATCGTATTTGGGAGATGTATATTGTATTATTTTCAGTTGTACAGTGTTTGGATTTCAGTTTTTAGTAGTTTACTTTCAGCTCTGACATCTGTATACTGTAGTCGATTCATTTTGCAGGTTAGACGCTTCGTCTGTACGGCAGTTTCCGTACAGATGGCGGATCTGTTAGCGAGCCCGGGTCGCAGTTTCGACCCCGGGGTGTGACAAAAAGTGCCTCAAAAACCGTGCCAAAAGTCTAGAATACGATGAAACGACTAACACGAAAAACGAAGCGCTACCTCTCAAGAACACACCGGCGCAAGAATCGTCGAAAACGATGGTAGGAGAAGTCAAGGGGAGTCCTCGGACCGAAACGCGACGAAAAGGGCAAATAAGGAAAGTGCGTCGCAGTGCGCCGGAAAAATGAAATCTCGAAGTGGGTGCCACCAAAATTCCTGGAACTCCTCCACAAGGTGTAGCATAAATAGATGAGCTCTCTCTCAGAAATGGCCCAGAAAACCCACAAATGAAGGCCCAAAGGGCCTATTTATAGGCAAAAATCCAATGTGCACTTTTTCCGGATTCGGGCGCAACTTTTCGGGCGCCCGAATCCGTTAGTCGCACAAACGCAGCGCTGCTGTCCCGTCCGACCAGCGCCCGAAACGCCCTGCACGTGACACGTGTCCCGAACAGGGAACAACCAGTGCAGGGCCGCTCGGGTGCTGCCACGTGTCGCGCAAAGGGTCAACAGGGTGGGTGGCGCCCGCCAATGGGTGGGCGCCACGTGGCCGGCTCCCATTGGAATGCTCTCCTCCGGAATAAGGCTGAGTTAGTTTCTTATCCCTGCTGTGTTCCGAGCTCTCCTATTGGGCTCGTGTGTGGTGACCCGGACCTTTGCCGGGCTTCTACAGTGTGACCAGCAGCTTCTGGAAGCCTACGTGGCTTGTCGGCGGTGTTCGCGCGCCTATTTGGACACAAGAGATGGACCCTGTGAGCTTTGGTTGGGTGTATTGGCCTTCGGCTGCTTTTGCTGAATTTTAGGAAAGGATTTTGGCCAAACAGAGGGTGGATTTGGGTTCGGTGCGGAAAAATGCTTGGAAATGGCTTTTTTTTTGCTTAATTCTGAGTCCGGATACCCAAAAGCGGGCTCCCGGAAGTTTTGGCAGTTTTGGGGTTTGCGGGAGCCTCCGGCGAATTATAGGTTTGGAATTTGGCAAAATGGACGTCGTTTTTGGAATCAGCGCGCGAAAACGGTCAAGATGGGCTATTTACTTGATGTTTTTGGGCTGCGGTTACTGTTCATCGCCGGAACAGTGTTTCCGGCGATCGCCGGCGGCGGTTGGCGGCGGCGGGCAGCGGCGGAAGGCGGCGGAGGGCGCTCGGGCAGGCGGCGCGCGGCCGCGGGCAGGCGCACAGGGGCGCGGGCAGGCGCGGGGGGGCGCGGTCAGGTGCGCGGTCCACGCGGCCGTCGTGCACCCGAGGAAGGGACACGTGGCAGGTTTTCACTGGTCGGTGTTGTGGTCTGGGTTCTCGGAGCAGGCCGGTGGTGCACGGTAGACCGGGTGGACACGTGGCGGGAGGTAGTTGGTCCGGTGTTGTGCTCCCGGTCCACGCAATCGGTGGGGTCGTTGACCGGGGCAGGTGGCCGTACGGCGGGGCAGGTGGCCGTACGGGCCCGGGTCAGCCGCGACGTGCGCGGTCCACGGCGCGACGTGCGCGGTGCACGGGTCGCCGGGCCACGTGTCGCGTCGCCATTGGCGGGCGCAGGTGCACCGGGTGCAGTGGGGCCCGGGGTGTTAGCGGACTGGGCTGTGTGGTGGACCGGGCCGCACTGTGCGCGCCCGAATCTTGGCGGGCCGGGCCGCACTGTGCGCGCCCGAAACCTGCGGGCTGGGCCGGGCCGCACTGTGCGCGCCCGGAACTTGGGACACATTGGGTATTTCTCCTAATGTTTTTCTCAGCCTATAAATAGGCAGCCCAAGCCCTCTTCTTGGGCTTTTTCCTCTCAGCCCAAGCTTGATCTCCCCGAGCTCCCTTCTTGGAAGATTTTCATCTTCAAGTTCTTGATCTTCCTGCCAAGTTCTGGGATTTTTGGAGGCTCGAGTCCCGAGGTTCCCCATTTTACGGCGCGGCGCGACGTTGCTTTCTAGTGTTCTTCTTCGGCGCAGCAGCAGTGTTTTAGCTCCCCTGGGCTACCCCGAGCTCCTTTTTCTGTGATTCTTGCGCCGACAGACTCCTAAGAGGTAGGGCTTCATCTTTCGTATTGATCGCGCTTTCCCGTTGCGAGTTTTTGGCACGGATCCCGAGGCAACACTGTGACCCTTTTTCTGTTTGGCTTTGTGGACAGCATCGAGGTGTTTTGGCCATATCTTTGCGCCCAAGCGTCAGCCGGAAACAAGCTTATACAACTTTTTCATCTACAGATCGCAAGGAACGCGCTCGTATTTTTATTGGATTTTTCTGAGATTTCATCAGAGGTGAGAATCACTGTTTCTCTGTGTACAGTGCTACAGTCTTTTGTGCTGAAATCTTTTGAGTGTACCACCTTGCCGAATTTTTATCTTGACTTACCGAACTCGGATTTGGGCGTTCAAGGTACCGTTGCGAAGCTATCGACGCGTGGATCGCTGTGGTATTTTCTTGGAATTTTCTGGGCACTTTCTGCAGGTGATAATTTAACAGTTTCGGGACTGTTGTTGTATGGGATTATAAGAGTTATATTTGGGAGCCTTAGTGTAATTAGTGAGCTTTGTATTGTGCCAGGAGAGTTACGGGTGTGCTGAACTTATTGGAGCAAGGGATTAGAGTTATCTGGTGTTTTCAGCTGTTGGGCTTTGGACAGTCAGCTTTTCAGGTGGGTGCCTTATTCCCGGAACCGGTGGACGGTTCTCTATATTGTTATATGTTAGCATTGCATGCAGGTGTACGGTACAATAACTGAAGTTGGTCGGTAAGTTTAACAGTGAGGATTCTATGGAAATTGCAAGTGAATTTCTCATAGTATGTCAATGGTATAATCAAATATTCATGTTGGTGATTAGTGGAAGCCCACCTAAGGCAAGGTTACCATATCAGGATTAATTATCATGCCATATTAGCACATAACCTTTTATGAGGCTGGTTTATGCATTGGGATAGGATTATGTAGTTATGTGCAGGTTCTACTCCAAGGAGTGATTATGGATCGAAAATCATGGACAGGTATGGTCATTGCTAATTCTGGCATGAGGTTTATTTTCCTTATTCTTCTTGAGGACAAATGCATGCTTGTATGGACATATGTGTATGGACATATAGTTAGGCCATCTTTTACTGCTGCACTACATTTTGGAACTTGACTTAGGAGAAACCATGTTATTCCTTTCTCCTTCTTGTTAGTCAGGCGGTCTGTGTTGCTCGGGTTCGAGCAGAGGTTTGGGATAGTGTAGCTGGGACCTTCGGGTCAGAGACAGGGTGTGCTTGATGTTGGATCGTGGGTTATTGCGGCAACCGCGGACAGTAGGCGGTTGACCGGATCTTGATTATTTTACCCAATTGTGGGTCGTGGGTTATTGCGGCAACCGCGGACAGTAGGCGGTTGACCGGATCTTGATTATTTTACCCAATTGTGGGTCGTGGGTTATTGCGGTGACCGCGGACTTTGGGCGGTTGACCGGATGTTGACTATTGCATCAGATTGGGTATCAGATTTGTTCTAGTGGATGGTGTTTCCCACTTTTTGAGTAATATTGCGTCAGATCGGGGTTTTGTTAGGGGACGGAGTTTCCCACTTTGATCATAGTCTTGATCCAGTCCTGCTATTATGAGACAGTGGTTACAGAGATACTTGTGATACTGATGACAGAGTTACTTTACTCGTGTGGGTCGCTCCCCTCGAGTGCCACTCCGGAGTGTGCGACTGGACGGATCGAGGCCAGTCTGTTACTTACTTTTGTGTGCGATCGGACGGTTCGATGCCGATCTATTACTTACCTTGGGATGCGACCGTACCAGCAGAGCAGGCAATGCCAGTGATTACTGGTCTATCGATTGGGTTTATTCAGGCAGATACTTTTTGTTACACTCGTGCCTGGGGGACCGAGTGGAGTCTAGCAGCTGTGTTTAGACCAGTGCTAGTATTGTTGGGAACCGTTCGGGGTTTGACGGTGGTCCCGTGGTCGTTGTGAGTTCTTTGACCATTGTGTGAGAGGTTGAGCATCTTGAGTCTTTCCGTTCTGAGAGAGAGAGGGCATGGATTTGACTATAGCCTGCATTAGCCACTACTCGATAGCGAGTTAGTCCGTTTGGACGCCCTACGTAATTCCTGCCCGTCAGCGGGAGGTGGTTGTAGGTGGGCGCAGGTTTGACTGGACCCGATGTGGCAGTCAGCTCGATTGGGTCGGTTGAGCCCCTCGTGTGCGAGTGTTGCATATCTTCATCAGAGTTTCCCCATTTGAGCATTTGGATAGAGGCATGGTAGCTGTAGAGTGTTTCCAGCTTCTTCTTTCAGTTTTACTGCATCGGTTATCTTTTGCCTCTAGTAGTCTTGGTGGGCAGATCGTCGGGCCTAGTGGCGATACCCACTGAGAACTCCCTTATTGCGTAGTTCTCACGCCCGTTGGGGGTTTTCCCCCTTTTGTCCTTTCTCCTCTTTGTTTTGCAGAGTCTTGGCGGGTGTTGCCGTTCTGTGGTTGCTGTGCGTGGTGAGGGAGTAGCGAGCTAGATCCAGACCCATCTTTGGAGAGTAGCGGTACCCCCTTTGGAGGAGATCTTCAGTATAGTCGGTAGAGTGGTATTTATTTCCTCTTTTGAGAGACTGATGTAGTGAGGATATGATGTATTGAGAGCTTGTACACTGATGTTTTATTTGAGTTATCTCCCTGTTGAGCTATGAGTTTTGTACTCGAGGTTATTGTATGATTATCTTTTTGGGAGAGGAACCTTGTTGTTTTATCTTCAGTTGTACAGTGGTTGATTTTATTTCTATAGCAGTTTTATCTTTTAGCTCTGATATCTGTTAGCTGTAGTTCTTTTTGCAGGTAGGACGCTTCGCCTATGCGGGTTTGGCATAGGTGGCAGATCTGTTGGCGAGCCCGGGTCGCAGTTTCGACCCCGGGGCGTGACAGATTAGGTGGTATCAGAGCCTAGGTTGTAGGTCATGGTGGACTTAGAAACCCTAGGCTTGTGGTTGGACCCTAGGATGACTTCGTGAGAGTCGTGATTTGTAGCGAGAGTCCTGATTGAGTTTTACACCTCTCCCGAGGGACGGGATGAGTGATTGGCATGTTTATTCTCCTAAGTAGTTATGTTGGCTGCAGACAACATAACGCTGTGGAATGGGTGACATGCTCTAGACTTTCGCTGGATTGGGTCGAGCGTTGTTGTGTGTGCTGATTTGTGGTTTCGTCGTGGCGAGCGGTGTCTCCCCGACGCTGGGTTTTGACCCGTGTGCATCCTGTCATAGCAGTTGAGCTTGAGCGGTTGGTTTTGGGCCGGATACCCGGATTGAGGTCAGAGAGCTCCGGACCCAGATGACAGGATTTTGGAGGCATATCTGTGTTTGTGTGGCCAGCTAGTTTTGGTGACACAGTTGTCGGAGCAGTGGGCAGCCTGACAGTGCTTTCCTCCTGAGACCACCAGGTTGCAGTACCCTCAGCGGCAGGGATTTCTGTGACGCCAATGGAGCGAGTTACCCCCTCCGTGCCAGTGTTAGTGCCAAGGCACTGAGGCAGGGTGGATTTCTGACAGCTGATGAGCTGTGGGACATTATTGATCGATGGAGCTAGCTTGGTAGATGAACACCCCGATTCATGGAATTGAGTTGGAGCCTTAGGAGGCAGAATCGTGGTTGGTAGTGTCGGAGAGGCTACTTGAGAGCCCTGTGGCAAGGGTTTACACAGTTGTTGAACTGCGCGTTCCATGGAACGAGGCGCATAGGATTTATGTGACCAGTAGTGGATGGCGCCAGGTTACCTTTCAGTTGATTTAGTCCCTCCTGTGCAGATTTTGGATCTTGGATGCCGCGTTAGAGTTGGCATTGTGTTTGGAGCCTGGCGCTTCAGTTCGTTTGGATGGGGATCAGCTGCCAGAGGCAAGTTCTGGTTAGAGGCGTTTGATGCCAGATGATGGAGGACAGATCGGCCGGCAGAGACATTTTTGTTTTCCCTTCCTGGATGATGGATATCCTTGTGAATGGATTATGTAAAGCTTACCCGTGGGGGATGTTACCCTGTGTGATTGATAACTGGCATGTTTGGGGTGCAATGTTTGTGATTGAGGGGTGAGATTTGTAAGGATAATTGTTTAAGGAATTGCATGAATCAATTGTGCTTGGTCGTATGATGATGATACCCAGGTGGATTTCTGAGACGTCAGGGTTGGGTGGACCCCGATGATAGGCTACAGCCCTTTTATCAGAGTGGCGCAGCGGTAGCGTGGATTGGTTGGTTGCGAGAGACCACGTTCGGCATCTCAGTGTGAGCATGGACAGAGGTCGTGCTCCCCTTTGTGATTGGTCTAGATATTTTGGCAGGCTGAGCGACGACCACTTGCATCGAGCGGATGAATCTGTGCCGCCCGGTTGGAGGGCGCCACGGTAGTGGATTGAGTTGTCGCAGGTGTGATTTCTTCACAGCAGTCGGAGTTAGGACATGTTGCGTTCCTGCATGGGCTAGCGGTAGAGTCGTTACCACTTGCACTTGAGGTACAGGTTACTGTTGGCATTGTGCAAGTGGAGGAGGCTTGTCCAGTGCAGCAGAGGCCGTAAGTTATGCCGGCAGACTTATTGGTTTCTACGGCAGCTCAGTGTTATGACCCAGTGCTTGGGATCGGTTGGCATAGTGCCACAGGATGTTTGACTGCTGAGAGAAAGAACTTTGACTTTCTGCGAGGCGGATAATGGAAGGCATTTTGTTTGTTGAGACTTTTTGAGCACACAGGTTACAGCGTCCGTGTGAGAGGTGCCTACGGCGGCAGCGGGACTTAAGGATGTCCCTATTGTCCATGAAATCCCAGGTGTAAGTCCACCTAAGCCGATGATTAGGCCGCCAGAAAGGAAGATTAAGATTGCGATTGACGTGATTCTGGAAACCGCGCCAACTTCATTAGCCCCTCATTGGATACCGCCTTTAGAGCTACGAGAGTTGAGTTCTTAGGTGCGTGGATTTGATGGATAGAGGGTCTGTTTGACCTAGTGCCACGTCGTTGATACACGACGGTGAGAGCCCTTTGGGATCGGAGTCCAGGCAAGTCCAGGTATTATTTAGAACCTTTTGAAGGAGGTATATTTCGGCAGATATTGTGTGATGCCCTGCGCCAATTTGGAATTTCAGCTGAGGGCACTGTCTAGATGGTGTTCAGGACACAGTAGGGCATTACGAGTACAGTGAAGCCAATGGATTGACTAATGCCCTGTTGCCTCTAGCTTGAGGAATTTTGTATTTCTGTGGGCCTTGAACGGGTTGATAGCGGCGTTCTCCTGGGGATATTTTGGTTTTACCCCCTCCCTGAGTGGTTTAGAGCTTGTGCAGCATTTGTAGTCGTTGTGACAAGTCTGTGGGGATGAAGCTTTATGCCTAGTCGTTGTGGTACAAGTTTTAGCTTCGAGAGCATATCTTCCTGGACTACTTCTTCTAGCCGAAGGGGGCGGCGGTGGAAATTCGGCCAAAGTGGATGCTTTATAAGACTGGCCGAGATCGACGGTCATTGTTGGGGTGAGGAGTTTTTGGACCGGATAGTGCCAGCAAGAACTTGATGACCGGGTGATGAGATTGGTACCAGCGCCGATTCTAACCTTGTCAGTGGTGGGAGATGGATTTGCGAGTTGTTGTGATACCTCCCGTAGTGGCTGTAGAGCCACCATTGGATGTTGTGAGCATCCAGTATCACCCCGACAGAGCCACTGTGGTGGCGGATGCCTGGAGCAGAAGAGCTACTTTGGAGTCAGGTTTGGCGGTTCCATAGCTGGCCACTGTGTGGGGCCATCCTTGTGTGCAGGGTTTGAGTTGTGTCCCTGAGGATCCCTTTTGATGAAAGGCTGCGGCTGAGCAATCCACTTAGGTGGTTGAGTTTTGAGGGCGACCGAGTGTGAACCCCTGCTTGTTTGGGCCCCTTTTCTGTGCAGGTGTCTGTGCGGATGTGTTTCGGGTCGCTTTGGTTGAGCTGGCTCTTGAGTGTGATTTTAGAGCGTGTTACTCAGGCTGTTTGTTCCTTTTCCCCCGCCTTTTGTTGGAGTTTTTGAGTTTTTCTGCGTCTCAGCTCTGGAGTGTCATGTTTTGGACCCCTCACCCGTGATTGACTCGTTCCTTTTGGGTCTGTGAGAGTTTGGAGTACGAGGGACGCCCGTTGCGAATTCGACTCGTGAGGTGAGGGAATTGCGCAAATCGGGCTATGCCGTACTGGTTGTTGCTGTTGTTGTTGCTGAGGAGTAATCACGGGGAGTGATTGGTGACTTGGGAGCTGGAGACGGCGGTGTTGAATTTTGACCCCTGGTTTTGAGACTCCCTGGGAGTTGCCTTAGTTTCGGGGACGAAACTTTCTTTTAGTGGGGGAGGATGTGGTGACCCGGACCTTTGCCGGGCTTCTACAGTGTGACCAGCAGCTTCTGGAAGCCTACGTGGCTTGTCCGGCGGTGTTCGCGCGCCTATTTGGACACAAGAGATGGACCCTGTGAGCTTTGGTTGGGTGTATTGGCCTTCGGCTGCTTTTGCCGAATTTTAGGAAAGGATTTTGCCAAACAGAGGGTGGATTTGGGTTCGGTGCGGAAAAAACGCTTGGAAATGGCTTTTTGTTTGCTTAATTCTGAGTCCGGATACCCAAAAGCGGGCTCCCGGAAGTTTTGGCAGTTTTTGGGTTTGCGGGAGCCTCCGGCGAATTATAGGTTTGGAATTTGGCAAAAGTGGACGTCGTTTTTGGAATCAGCGCGCGAAAACGGTCAAGATGGGCTATTTACTTGATGTTTTTGGGCTGCGGTTACTGTTCATCGCCGGAACAGTGTTTCCGGCGATCGCCGGCGGCGGTTGGCGGCGGCGGCGCAGCGGCGGAAGGCGGCGGGAGGGCGCTCGGGCAGGCGGCGCGGCGGCCGCGGGCAGGCGCACAGGGGCGCGGGCAGGCGCGGGGGGCGCGGTCAGGTGCGCGGTCCACGCGGCCGTCGTGCACCCGAGGAAGGGACACGTGGCAGGTTTTCACTGGTCGGTGTTGTGGTCTGGGTTACGGAGCAGGCCGGTGGTGCACGGTTAGACCGGGTGGACACGTGGCGGGAGGTAGTTGGTCCGGTGTTGTGCTCCCGGTCCACGCAATCGGTGGGGTCGTTGACCGGGGCAGGTGGCCGTACGGCGGGGCAGGTGGCCGTACGGCCCGGGTCAGCCGCGACGTGCGCGGTCCACGGCGCGACGTGCGCGGTGCACGGGTGGCCGGGCCACGTGTCGCGTCGCCATTGGCGGGCGCAGGTGCACCGGGTGCAGTGGGGCCCGGGGTGTTAGCGGACTGGGCTGTGTGGTGGACCGGGCCGCACTGTGCGCGCCCGAATCTTGGCGGGCCGGGCCGCACTGTGCGCGCCCGAAACCTGCGGGCTGGGCCGGGCCGCACTGTGCGCGCCCGGAACTTGGGACACATTGGTATTTCTCCTAATGTTTTTCTCAGCCTATAAATAGGCAGCCCGAGCCCTCTTCTTGGCTTTTTCCTCTCAGCCCAAGCTTGATCTCCCCGAGCTCCCTTCTTGGAAGATTTTCATCTTCAAGTCCTTGATCTTCCTGCCAAGTTCTGGGATTTTTGGAGGCTCGAATCCCGAGGTTCCCCATTTTACGGCGCGGCGCGACGTTGCTTTCTAGTGTTCTTCTTCGGCAGCAGCAGCAGTGTTTTAGCTCCCCTGGGCTACCCCGAGCTCCTTTTTCTGTGATTCTTGCGCCGACAGACTCCTAAGAGGTAGGGCTTCATCTTTCGTATTGATCGCGCTTTCCCGTTGCGAGTTTTTGGCACGGATCCCGAGGCAACACTGTGACCCTTTTTCTGTTTGGCTTTGTGGGACAGCATCGAGGTGTTTTGGCCATATCTTTGCGCCCAAGCGTCAGCCGGAAACGAGCTTATACAACTTTTTCATCTACAGATCGCAAGGAACGCGCTCGTATTTTTATTGGATTTTTCTGAGATTTCATCAGAGGTGAGAATCACTGTTTCTCTGTGTACAGTGCTACAGTCTTTTGTGCTGAAATCTTTTGAGTGTACCACCTTGCCGAATTTTTATCTTGACTTACCGAACTCGGATTTGGGCGTGCAAGGTACCGTTGCGAAGCTATCGACGCGAGGATCGCTGTGGTATTTTTCTTGGAATTTTCTGGGCACTTTCTGCAGGTGATAATTTAACAGTTTCGGGACTGTTGTTGTATGGGATTATAAGAGTTATATTTGGGAGCCTTAGTGTAATTAGTGAGCTTTGTATTGTGCCAGGAGAGTTACGGTGTGCTGAACTTATTGGAGCAAGGGATTAGAGTTATCTGGTGTTTTCAGCTGTTGGGCTTTGGACAGTCAGCTTTTCAGGTGGGTGCCTTATTCCCGGAACCGGTGGACGGTTCTATATTGTTATATGTTAGCATTGCATGCAGGTGTACGGTACAATAACTGAAATTGGTCGGGTAAGTTTAACAGTGAGGATTCTATGGAAATTGCAAGTGAATTTCTCATAGTATGACAATGGTATAATCAAATATTCATGTTGGTGATTAGTGGAAGCCCACCTAAGGCAAGGTTACCATATCAGGATTAATTATCATGCCATATTAGCACATAACTTTTATGAGGCTGGTTTATGCATTGGGATAGGATTATGTAGTTATGTGCAGGTTCTACTCCAAGGAGTGATTATGGATCGAAAATCATGGACAGGTATGGTCATTGCTAATTCTGGCATGAGGTTATTTTCCTTATTCTTCTTGAGGACAAATGCATGCTTGTATGGACATATGTGTATGGACATATAGTTAGGCCATCTTTTACTGCTGCACTACATTTGGAACTTGACTTAGGAGAAACCATGTTATTCCTTTCTCTTCTTGTTAGTCAGCGGGTCTGTGTTGCTCGGGTTCGAGCAGAGGTTTGGGATAGTGTAGCTGGGACCTTCGGGTCAGAGACAGGGTGTGGCTTGATGTTGGATCGTGGGTTTATGCGGCAACCGCGGACAGTAGGCGGTTGACGGATCTTGATTATTTTACCCAATTGTGGGTCGTGGGTTATTGCGGCAACCGCGACAGTAGGCGGTTGACCGGATCTTGATTATTTTACCAATTGTGGGTCGTGGGTTATTGCGGTGACCGCGGACTTTGGGCGGTTGACCGGATGTTGACTATTGCATCAGATTGGGTATCAGATTTGTTCTAGTGGATGGTGTTTCCCACTTTTTGAGTACTATTGCGTCAGATCGGGGTTTTGTTAGGGGACGGAGTTTCCCACTTTGATCATAGTCTTGATCAGTCCTGCTATATGAGACAGTGGTTACAGAGATACTTGTGATACTGATGACAGAGTTACTTACTCGTGTGGGTCGCTCCCCTCGAGTGCCACTCCGGAGTGTGCGACTGGACGGATCGAGGCCAGTCTGTTACTTACTTTTGTGTGCGATCGGACGGTTCGATGCCGATTATTACTTACCTGGGATGCGACCGTACCAGCAGAGCAGGCAGGCAGTACCAGTGATTACTGGTCTATCGATTGGGTTTATTCAGGCAGATACTTTTTGTTACACTCGTGCCTGGGGGACCGAGTGGAGTCTAGCAGCTGTGTTTAGACCAGTGCTAGTATTGTTGGGAACCGTTCGGGTTTGACGGTGGTCCCGTGGTCGTTGTGAGTTCTTTGACCATTGTGTGAGAGGTTGAGCATCTTGAGTCTTTCCGTTCTGAGAGAGAGGGCATGGATTTGACTATAGCCTGCATTAGCCACTACTCGATAGCGAGTTAGTCCGTTTGGACGCCCTACGTAATTCCTGCCCGTCAGCGGGAGTGGTTGTAGGTGGCGCAGGTTTGACTGGACCCGATGTGGCAGTCAGCTCGATTGGTCGATTGAGCCCCTCGTGTGGCGAGTGTTGCATATCTCATCAGAGTTTCCCCATTTGAGCATTTGGATAGAGGCATGGTAGCTGTAGAGTGTTTCCAGCTTCTTCTTTCAGTTTTACTGCATCGGTTATCTTTTGCCTCTAGTAGTCTTGGTGGGCAGATCGTCGGGCTAGTGGCGATACCCACTGAGAACTCCCTTATTGCGTAGTTCTCACGCCCGTTGGGGGTTTTCCCCCTTTTGTCCTTTCTCCTCTTTGTTTTGCAGAGTCTTGGCGGGGTGTTGCCGTTCTGTGGTTGTGTGCGTGGTGAGGGGGGAGTAGCGAGCTAGATCCAGACCCATCTTTGGAGAGTAGCGGTACCCCCTTGGAGGAGATCTTCAGTATGTCGGGTGTTTAAGGGGGATTATTTATTGGCCTTTTGATATGTGAGACTGATGTAGTGAGGACTATGATGTATGAGAGCTTGTACACTGTTGTTTTA
>CM055066.1:36147759-36195623 GCA_029204045.2 Tillandsia leiboldiana
GGCACCGAGTGTGAACCCCTGCTTGTTGGGCCCCTTTTCTGTGCAGGTGTCTGTGTGGATGTGTTTCGGGTCGCTTTGGTTGAGCTGGCTCTTGAGTGTGATTTTAGAGCGTGTTACTCAGGCTGTTTGTTCCCTTTTCCCCCGCCTTTTGTTGGAGTTTTTGAGGTTTTCTGCGTCTCAGCTCTGGAGTGTCATGTTTTGGACCCCTCACCGTGATTGACTCGTTCCTTTTGGGTCTGTGAGAGTTTGGAGTACGAGGGACGCCCGTTGCGAATTCCGACTCGTGAGGTGAGGGAATTGCGCAATCGGGCTATGCCGTACTGGTTTTTGCTGTTGTTGTTGCTGAGGAGTAATCACGGGAGTGATTGGTGACTTGGGAGCTGGAGACGGCGGTGTTGAATTTTGACCCCTGGTTTTTGAGACTCCCTGGGAGTTGCCTTAGTTTCGGGACGAAACTTTCTTTTAGTGGGGGAGGATGTGGTGACCCGGACCTTTGCCGGGCTTCTACAGTGTGACCAGCAGCTTCTGGAAGCCTACGTGGCTTGTCGGCGGTGTTCGCGCGCCTATTTGGACACAAGAGATGGACCCTGTGAGCTTTGGTTGGGTGTATTGGCCTTCGGCTGCTTTTGCCGAATTTTAGGAAAGGATTTTGGCCAAACAGAGGGTGGATTTGGGTTCGTGCGGAAAAACGCTTGGAAATGGCTTTTTGTTTGCTTAATTCTGAGTCCGGATACCCAAAAGCGGGCTCCCGGAAGTTTTGGCAGTTTTGGGTTTGCGGGAGCCTCCGGCGAATTATAGGTTTGGAATTTGGCAAAATGGACGTCGTTTTTGGAATCAGCGCGCGAAAACGGTCAAGATGGGCTATTTACTTGATGTTTTTGGGCTGCGGTTACTGTTCATCGCCGAACAGTGTTTCCGGCGATCGCCGCGGCGGTTGGCGGCGGCGGGCAGCGGCGGAAGGCGGCGGAGGGCGCTCGGGCAGGCGGCGCGCGGCCGCGGGCAGGCGCACAGGGGCGCGGGCAGGCGCGGGGGGCGCGGTCAGGTGCGCGGTCCACGCGCCGTCGTGCACCCGAGGAAGGGACACGTGGCAGGTTTTCACTCGTCGGTGTTGTGGTCTGGTTCTCGGAGCAGGCCGGTGGTGCACGGTAGACCGGGTGGACACGTGGCGGGAGGTAGTTGGTCCGGTGTTGTGCTCCCGGTGCACGCAATCGGTGGGGTCGTTGACCGGGGCAGGTGGCCGTACGGCGGGGCAGGTGGCCGTACGGGCCCGGGTCAGCCGCGACGTGCGCGGTCCACGGCGCGACGTGCGCGGTGCAGGGGTGGCCGGGCCACGTGTCGCGTCGCCATTGGCGGGCGCAGGTGCACCGGGTGCAGTGGGGCCCGGGGTGTTAGCGGACTGGGCTGTGTGGTGGACCGGGCCGCACTGTGCGCGCCCGAATCTTGGCGGGCCGGGCCGCACTGTGCGCGCCCGAAACCTGCGGGCTGGGCCGGGCCGCACTGTGCGCGCCCGGAACTTGGGACACATGGGTATTTCTCCTAATGTTTTTCTCAGCCTATAAATAGGCAGCCCGAGCCCTCTTCTTGGGGTTTTCCTCTCAGCCCAAGCTTGATCTCCCCGAGCTCCCTTCTTGGAAGATTTTCATCTTCAAGTCCTTGATCTTCCTGCCAAGTTCTGGATTTTTGGAGGCTCGAATCCCGAGGTTCCCCATTTTACGGCGCGGCGACGTTGCTTTCTAGTGTTCTTCTTCGGCGCAGCAGCAGTGTTTTAGCTCCCCTGGGCTACCCCGAGCTCCTTTTTCTGTGATTCTTGCGCCGACAGACTCCTAAGAGGTAGGGCTTCATCTTTCGTATTGATCGCGCTTTCCCGTTGCGAGTTTTTGGCACGGATCCCGAGGCAACACTGTGACCTTTTTCTGTTTGGCTTTGTGGACAGCATCGAGGTGTTTTGGCCATATCTTTGCGCCCAAGCGTCAGCCGGAAACGAGCTTATACAACTTTTTCATCTACAGATCGCAAGGATGCGCTCGTATTTTTATTGGATTTTTCTGAGATTTCATCAGAGGTGAGAATCACTGTTTCTCTGTGTACAGTGCTACAGTCTTTTGTGCTGAAATCTTTTGAGTGTACCACCTTGCCGAATTTTTATCTTGACTTACCGAACTCGGATTTGGGCGTTCAAGGTACCGTTGCGAAGCTATCGACGCGAGGATCGCTGTGGTATTTTTCTTGAATTTTCTGGGCACTTTCTGCAGGTGATAATTTAACAGTTTCGGGACTGTTGTTGTATGGGATTATAAGAGTTATATTTGGGAGCCTTAGTGTAATTAGTGAGCTTTGTATTGTGCCAGGAGAGTTACGGGTGTGCTGAACTTATTGGAGCAAGGGATTAGAGTTATCTGTTTTTCAGCTGTTGGGCTTTGGACAGTCAGCTTTTCAGGTGGGTGCCTTATTCCCGGAACCGGTGGACGGTTCTCTATATTGTTATATGTTAGCATTGCATGCAGTGTACGGTACAATAACTGAAGTTGGTCGGTAAGTTTAACAGTGAGGATTCTATGGAAATTGCAAGTGAATTTCTCATAGTATGTCAATGGTATAATCAAATATTCATGTTGGTGATTAGTGGAAGCCCACCTAAGGCAAGGTTACCATATCAGGATTAATTATCATGCCATATTAGCACATAACCTTTTATGAGGCTGGTTTATGCATTGGGATAGGATTATGTAGTTATGTGCAGGTTCTACTCCAAGGAGTGATTATGGATCGAAAATCATGGACAGGTATGGTCATTGCTAATTCTGGCATGAGGTTTATTTTCCTTATTCTTCTTGAGGACAAATGCATGCTTGTATGGACATATGTGTATGGACATATAGTTAGGCCATCTTTTACTGCTGCACTACATTTTGGAACTTGACTTAGGAGAAACCATGTTATTCCTTTCTCCTTCTTGTTAGTCAGGCGGTCTGTGTTGCTCGGGTTCGAGCAGAGGTTTGGGATAGTGTAGCTGGGACCTTCGGGTCAGAGACAGGGTGTGCTTGATGTTGGATCGTGGGTTATTGCGGCAACCGCGGACAGTAGGCGGTTGACCGGATCTTGATTATTTTACCCAATTGTGGGTCGTGGGTTATTGCGGTGACCGCGGACTTTGGGCGGTTGACCGGATGTTGACTATTGCATCAGATTGGGTATCAGATTTGTTCTAGTGGATGGTGTTTCCCACTTTTTGAGTACTATTGCGTCAGATCGGGGTTTTGTTAGGGGACGGAGTTTCCCACTTTGATCATAGTCTTGATCCAGTCCTGCTATTATGAGACAGTGGTTACAGAGATACTTGTGATACTGATGACAGAGTTACTTTACTCGTGTGGGTCGCTCCCCTCGAGTGCCACTCCGAGTGTGCGACTGGACGGATCGAGGCCAGTCTGTTACTTACTTTTGTGTGCGATCGGACGGTTCGATGCCGATCTATTACTTACCTTGGGATGCGACCGTACCAGCAGAGCAGGCAGTACCAGTGATTACTGGTCTATCGATTGGTTTATTCAGGCAGATACTTTTTGTTACACTCGTGCCTGGGGGACCGAGTGGAGTCTAGCAGCTGTGTTTAGACCAGTGCTAGTATTGTTGGGAACCGTTCGGGGTTTGACGGTGGTCCCGTGGTCGTTGTGAGTTCTTTGACCATTGTGTGAGAGGTTGAGCATCTTGAGTCTTTCCGTTCTGAGAGAGAGAGGGCATGGATTTGACTATAGCCTGCATTAGCCACTACTCGATAGCGAGTTAGTCCGTTTGGACGCCCTACGTAATTCCTGCCCGTCAGCGGGAGGTGGTTGTAGGTGGGCGCAGGTTTGACTGGACCCGATGTGGCAGTCAGCTCGATTGGGTCGATTGAGCCCCTCGTGTGCGAGTGTTGCATATCTTCATCAGAGTTTCCCCATTTGAGCATTTGGATAGAGGCATGGTAGCTGTAGAGTGTTTCCAGCTTCTTCTTTCAGTTTTACTGCATCGGTTATCTTTTGCCTCTAGTAGTCTTGGTGGGCAGATCGTCGGGCCTAGTGGCGATACCCACTGAGAACTCCCTTATTGCGTAGTTCTCACGCCCGTTGGGGGTTTTCCCCCTTTTGTCCTTTCTCCTCTTTGTTTTGCAGAGTCTTGGCGGGTGTTGCCGTTCTGTGGTTGCTGTGCGTGGTGAGGGAGTAGCGAGCTAGATCCAGACCCATCTTTGGAGAGTAGCGGTACCCCCTTTGGAGGAGATCTTCAGTATAGTCGGTAGAGTGGTATTTATTTCCTCTTTTGAGAGACTGATGTAGTGAGGATATGATGTATTGAGAGCTTGTACACTGATGTTTTATTTGAGTTATCTCCCTGTTGAGCTATGAGTTTTGTACTCGAGGTTATTGTATGATTATCTTTTTGGGAGAGGACCTTGTTGTTTTATCTTCAGTTGTACAGTGGTTGATTTTATTTCTATAGCAGTTTTATCTTTTAGCTCTGATATCTGTTAGCTGTAGTTCTTTTTGCAGGTAGGACGCTTCGCCTATGCGGGTTTGGCATAGGTGGCAGATCTGTTGGCGAGCCCGGGTCGCAGTTTCGACCCCGGGGCGTGACATCGTGTAATCGCAATCCGCGCTCCACTGTGGTGGCTCTATCGACCACCTTCTGGAAGGTGTGCAAATCCGCCGCTTGCACAACCTCGAAGATATCGATCCGTAAACCGTCCACAAAAAGACGGGCTTTGTGAGATTCGTCCCTTATGACAAAGGGGATGCAATGGACTAATCTCACAAATGCCCGTTGGTACTCCATAACTGTCCGACTTCCTTTGTGAGGACCCGAATTTCCACAAGAGGATTACTGTTGGGTCAACGGAGCTTCTGCAGTGTGTTTAGCAGCTTTCGGAGGCCTTTGCTGTGTGTTGGAGGTGTTTGCGCGCGAATCGGATCTCAGGATTGGATCCAGCGTGAAATTTGGATTAAGAATACATTTCTAGATGCCTTTGACAAATTTTAGAAGCGAAAATTTGGCAAAACGGACAGCATATTTGGATTCAGCGCGCGAAAATGATGAAAATGGGCTATTTATTTGATCTTTGCACCATTAGTTACTGTTCACGCCGGAACATTAACTCCGGCAACCAGCGGCGACCGGCGGGACGGAGCACAGCGGCGCAGTGGCGGAATGCGGCTGCGGGCAGCGCGGGCAGGCGCAGGTAGGCGCAGGTGCGGGTGCGGGCTAGCGCGGCGTATCGAGATGGGTGTACCACATGGCGGCTTCCCATTGGATGCGCTGGAGACACGTGGCGGCAGGTGGTTGGGGGGCTCATGCGGCACGGTCCACGGGTTGCATGCTGGTGCCTCGGGGCGCGTGCGCGTGTGCGGGGCAGGTGGCGCGACCTGCGAGGCGGCCGGCCGGTCGGCAGGTCGCGTGGGTGGGCCACGTGGCGCCCACCCATTGGCGGGCGCCACCTACTATGTTGACCGAGTGCGGGACACGTGGCATCACCCTGGCACGCTTGCACCGCTGTTGCCTGTTCGGGGGACACGTGTCGCCTTCTGGTGGTTTCGGGCGCTGGTCAGATGGGGCGAGCGTGCGACTGTTGGATTCGGGCGCCCGAAAAGTAGCGCCCGAATCCGAACAGTAGGCAGTTTGGACTTAGGCCTATAAAAAGGCCCCTTGGGCCTTCATTTGTGACTTTTTTGGGGCTTTTCAGAGAGCGAGCCCAATAGAGTTTTTGCTCACCTTTTTATTCTACACCTTGTGGAGGAGTTCCGGGATTTTTGGTGACACGCACTTCGAGATTTCAATTTTTTGGCGCACTGTGACGCACTTTCCTTATTTGCCCTTTTCGTCGCGTTTCGGTCCGAGGACTCCCTTGGCCTTCTCCGAGCATCGTTTTCGACGATTCTTGCGCCGGTGGTTCCTGAGAGGCAAGGCTTTGTTTTTCGTGTTAGTCGTTTCATCGTATTCCAAAATTTGGCACGGTTTCCGAGGCACTTTTGACCCCCTGTTTGCTGTGTGGTTTTTGGACAGCACCGGAGTATTTCGTTGATATCTTCGCGCTCGGACATCGGATTGAGGCGTGCAAATACTCGATTTTTATCTACACATCGCAAGGAATGTCCTTGTATTTTTTCTTGGAATTTTTTGAGTGTTCCCCGAAGGTGAAAATCTGTAATATCACAACTTTTCGTGTAATGTTTACCCTCTTGCTAATAAAGCTCAAGTTATGGGAAACTAAATTAATGGTTTACTTAAGTTGATGATCTTGAGGTGCGGGTATTTTTCTGTGATAGAGCTCGAAAAACGGTGAACAGCGGTGCGACCGGATCCGGATTCCAACTTACGGATCCCTCAGAACGGGGTTGTTAGGATCACGGTAACCGGGATGTGCATCGAAATCCGTGCAAGTGATCGTGCACGCTTTTCGAGGAGATAAGGAATTATCTTAAAAGAATTATATTTAAGGAATTATCTTTAAGGAAATATCTCTAAGGAATTATCTTTAAGGAATTATCTTAAAAGAATTACCTTAAGAAATTATCTTTGAGGAATTATCTCTAAGGAATTATCTCCAAGGATTAATTAAATAATTAATTAATTAGAGATTGAAATCCGACGTATGGATTCTCCGGAATAGGGTTTTGAGGATCGCGGTAACCGTAGTGTGCATCAGAATCCGTGCAAAAGATCGGTCACGCTTTTCGAAGAGATAAGTGTTGGGTTATACTTAAAATAAGGATTTAAATAGGAGAAAAACCACATAGAGGGGGGGTGAATAGGTGGAAAACGATAAACACTCAAAAATCTTTGCGTAATAAAACCCAATGCGGAAATGAGAGAATAACATGCAAGATTTTTACGTGGAAAACTCCATCACAGGAGTAAAAAAACACGGGACCGATAACACGGTTGAAAATCAACTAAGATTATAACACGTACAAAGGTGATATAACGCACTCACAAGACGACTCATCCTTTTTCCATACGCTCCGAGTTGATCTTCTCCGCTTGCTCCGCAACGCGCCTCGAATCCACGATTTGCGTCCAAGCGCCGAATCCACGGCGTCCAAGCGTCGAGTCCACGACGTCTGACCGAATCCACGGTCCTCCACCAGGTAGTACGTGCTCGATCACACGAACGTACCTCACTCCGAATCCACGAGAGCGGTAGCACCTTCAAATCCACAAGGCCACGCGAATCCACGCGCCGATTTTGGAGAAAATCGTTGTTTGTTGGTGGTGATGATCCACCGAATACTTAGATCAAAGAATATCGGAAATGCCATCTAAGTATTCATTAATTTGATTCTACTCAAAATCTGAGTATAAAAACCTAGAATCAAATTAATTAATATAGATGAAGAAACACAGAATTAAATTTAGTTATTTCCTTTCGTCTCTATATGTGGATCTATAAGTTTTTCTCCGTTAATATTTTCCGTCATTTCCCGGAGTATAAAACTTATTGTGGAGTACCCTAAAAAGATGAAATTAGGGTTTACTTATAGGTAGAAACCATTGGAAGAGGATAAGAATCAAAACTGATTGTACAGAATTTTTCCCGCACGACGGTCCGGACCGGATTAGGCTCGTTCAGGACTGTCGTTGTTTTTCAGAGAATTCCTGAAAAATCAAGGTTCAGGGTCCCGGAACGAAATCCTACGGTCCGGATTGTTCATGCAGTTTCTGCAAAATTCACGTTCGGGGTCCGGATCGAAACAGGGATGTTCAGGACTGGATTTGTGCTGAACTAACCAACCGTTCGAGGTCCGAACTGTAGTCCTCTGTTACGGATCCTGAACATATACCATGTCCAGTTTTTAATTTTTATGCGATTAAAAATCCATCCAAGTGTTTCTACATTATAAGAAGTATTCAAATCAACAATAATGTTTAGTTAAACTTACCTGATCCTTTTAAATTCTTCTTTCTTGAGATTGAGGTATATGATCCAAGCTTCTTCATCTTCAATCTTCAAGACTTAAACACTTTCACGAAATACGCCAAAACTAAAATCCTTAACAATCTCCCCTTTGGCGGTTTCATGACAAAACAGATATCCACTTAAGAAAATTCAAAAAAGATATTTTTGTTGCTATCTCCATACAACAAAAATTTACATTTGAGATCCAACTAAACTAAATACATGAGATAAACTCCTAAAACAGACTCTAGACTTAGACATCTGTACTCTCTGCAAAAAGAAGTAATTCTTGACAAAAAGATCGTTAGATACCTCAAGAATGTTTAGCATTCAAAAAACCAAACAGAGAGATAGAGTTTATACTCACCATGACATTTATGAACTCAGATATGTATTAAGATATCAATCAGAGATAGACATATCTTCTAAGCATTAAAATCCAAATGTCATAAGTTTGTTAGTAATCAAACAACTTGTTAGTATAATACATGCCCAAATAGTTAGTCAAATAGTTAGTCGAGGCATGCATTCATTCACAATACAAAACCAAAAGTTGTTTTGATACTTACCTTCCAGAGTTCAAAGTTCAAAGTTCTCATAAACCATTGTAACCATTGTTCAGCATTGTTCTTCATTGTTCATATCTCTCTCCCCTTTTTGTCACTAAAGTAGCCAAAATTACAAAATAAAGGAGAGGTAAAAGTTCAAAGAGAAAATGTAAGAACTAAGACTAAAAAACCTGCAAAAAAGAAAATTAAATAGAATCAATCGTTGGACTCTGAGTCCTCAGAGCTACTACAGCCCATCTTCGAAAACATCTTCTTGACCAGCTTAGTCATTGACGTGAACTTCTTTGTCAAGGTGATCTGGGCTGCTGTGATGAGTTCAAGTTCATCAGAAATTCGCTTATGCTCTTTAGTTATTTGCTCTTGTTCAACGATAAACGTTGTTGCTCCTTATAGATCGAAGTAACAGACGCTTCATCATCCGACATAGGTACTTATCGTGAAGGTGACGCAGAAGTGCCGACGGAGGGTTTCGTCGTGCGCGGAGGAGTTGGGGTGGCATGAGACAGTTTATGGAAAGACTTAACAACTGTTGACTCATTAATCATACCTAAACAGTGTTGATAAGTTGTTGAGCTGATATCAACCTGGAATTTCTTCAAAATCCTCATTATGATCAATGGAAATGGTAGTCTTTCCGTGGGATGAGGATGCTCGACATACCTTGTCATCCTATTCCAAATGATGTATGGAATATTGATATTTAACCTCACTGCTTCTGATCCCTAAGAGATATAAGAACAGCATTCGATCCCATCTTAAGACTTTCGTCTGCATGTTTGGAAGAATATTGTAACATGTGATGAAGTTGAGGAACCGGTACTCAAGTCGAAGTTCTTTGGACTTGATAGAATTGCCCGTTGACTGAGTTTCCTCCAAACATATTCCGCTTACAACAGTTTGCCACATCATATTCGTTAAACTCCTTTCTTTTAAGTAGTTTATCCCTGACCTGCTAGATTGCATCCCTAGGACTTCGCCAATTAATTGTGGAGTTATTCTAAGTCTTGTCCCTTGGACGTTCGTATAAAACTCCATTGGACCGTCTTCATTTTCTTAAAGGTGCCGTGCATTTGTGTAGAAGGTCCTTACCCGATGCAAACAGTATTCAAGCATTTCTGGGAATCTGCACACTTGAACAAGATCGGCTTGTTCAATCAGATTACCAAACTCCGGGGAGTGGTCTCGAAGAGCACCAATGTTAACATGTCTTTCGCCAATGCATTCTCGATTTTCAAAAGCCCTTAGACGGTCTGTATTAATAGACACTTGTTCCTCACGGGGTGGTGAATCAGGAGCTATTGGTTCATCAATTTCAACCCCTCGTGCTCGTCCTAACCGTCGAGCTAGTCTCTTTCTTTTCATCGAGATAGATGAAGATGGCATTGGTGCTTTGCCTTTTTCCACAGCAGTAGGTGCCGTCTTTTCCTTAGGTGAACCAGGAGATTTCCCTTTTGACTTAACAGCGTTGTTTCGTCATCCATCAATTCATCCCAGTTCACATCTTCCTTATCAGATTCCGTCTCGGAGTCGTTAACGAGGACAAACTCACCTTTTCGTAGAGTTTTCTTCGCTCTCTTCAATTTGTTCGTTGCTCTAGTGTGAACCATGGCAACAAGAAGAACTATGATCAATGAAAACACCATTGTTGCTATTTCGAGAGAAACCTGCGAGCACGAACTCAAGAACACGAAAAAATTGTTTATTTTCAAAAATTTAAAAAATTGTACCTAAACAATCATTATCGTGTAGAAAGACTAGGAATCAAATTAGTTTTGCAAAAAGAATTTAAAAAATAGATCAATCCCATGATTTTCAAAAATTCTCATTATATGCCCTAAAAACCGAATTTTCAGAAATCGAAGCCCAAAAATCCGTTAATCAAGAGAAAACCTAGCATATAATCAAAACTAATCTACTCAGAGTTCTTATTTCAAAAGAAATTTGACCAAAAACTAATTAGAATTGAATTCCACCCATGATTTCCACTCACGTTTATGAAGAACAATGCAAAACAGTGGAAAAACAAATTTTGATCAAAGAAACTTACTTTGATCCGAAGAACTCGAGTTGGAAAGGCTCCAAATAGGTTGATTTCTAGAGAGAGAAGCTCTGGAGACTTGGAAACAAAAGATTGTTGTAAAAAGAAATCAAATCCCTTTTGTTTCTTATAAAACCCTAGCCGCGGTTCGGAACGGATCAAGAATCCAGTCCGGAACGGCTACCTGCAGAAAATTCCTGCGTTCGGGATCCGGAACGGATATTCCGGTCCGGATCGGCTCCAAACTTTTTCTTCAGAAAAATTTAGGAAAATTCCAAAAAATCCAGAAAAAGTATGTAACCACTTTTGCATGTCAACTTTAAACAAAAATCATCATTTCACATCAAAAGAAATAGATTATGCTAAATCTATCAATAATATCCAAGTAATGAAATGAAAATTTATGAAAATTAAAACCTTTAAAGTTGAACAAGTTCAATGACATCTATCATGATCTTATGAGTAATGCATTTATCAAATCATCAATATAGTAAAGAAAATGAAGTACCAAAATCGATAGATGTTTGAAATCCCAAATATGTTAGATAATATATCTAATCAATTTATTGTAAGGAGTGGCTCTTTGAGCATCTTTCAATAAAATTCCCACCTTATACCAACCTTGGAATTTGACAGAGTCAAGTATTCCAAAAAATATTTTATCTTATTCAACTTGAAAAACCATGCTTGGTATACATGTGGTAGCTGGACACAGTACTCGGACGACCGAGGTGGTAGCTCTTTCCTCCATGTGGTGGTAGTTTTCACACTCCTCATTGGGATGTAACTCTTTCCACATCTTATGAGCATAAATATTTTAACAAACTCCCCCTTTGTTGGTTATCAATTATTTAAGATATAAGGTATTCAACCAAAAATTGATCTCGAGTTTCATACTTAACTCAATTTTCAAATATGATAAAAACTATACCAAGAGATCATATGAGAGAGAAATTGACTTTGATCAATTAAAGATGACTTAATTGACATAAATGATCATTGCATCAAATTAATTATTATGATATCCAAAGCATAATAAATTTCTAAATATGTGAAAGGATGCAAGTAAAGTCAATTACATATGCTCAATTAATATTCTATGTACAGACATAGATAAGGAACAAAAACACAAAACAAAACCTAACCTAAGCAATGATTTCAAAAAGTGTTATTTCAAAGAAAGCATTCCAATTGCTTTACGTAAATGAATAAACCGTTTTTGATCCAAAGGTTTTGTTAAAATGTCAGCTAATTAATCTTCAGTTGAAATATAGGAAATTTGAAGAATATTTGATTCAACTAGCTCTCTTAGAAAATGATATCTAAGTTCAATGTGTTTTGTTCTCGAGTGCAACACAGGATTTTTAGAAATATTTATAACGCTTGTGTTGTCACAAAGAATAGTTACCGAAGTTGCTAAAATTCGGAAATCGCTCAACATGCTTTTCATCCAAATGAGTTGAGTTGAACAACTACCCGCTGAGATATATTCCGCTTCAGCAGTCGAGAGTGCTATGCAGTTTTGCTTTTTACTATGCCATGCAACAAGGCAGTGGCCAAGATAAAAACATGCACCACTCATACTTTTCCGATCATCCACAGATCCTGCCCAATCGGCATCTGAATATCCTATTATGTCAAGCGTTGTTACCATAGGATACCAATTTCTGAAATTCAGTGTTCCTTTGACGTACTGGATGATCCTTTTCACCGCTTTCAGGTGAACCTCCTTTGGTGCTGATTGATATCTCGCGCAGATCCCAACACTAAAGGATATATCCGGGAGACTAGCCGTGAGGTAGAGTAGACTTCCAATCATGCTACGATAAAGCTTCTCGTCTACACTTTAACTAAGAGATTCACTTCCTAATCCCTTATGGCTAGTTCCCATTGGAGTCGGAAAATCTTTAGAGTTTTCTAAATCGAATTTCTTCACCAACTCCCTTGCATACTTGGATTGGCACAAATGGATGCCTTCTTCATTTTGTTTCACCTGCAATCCAAGAAAATATGTTAGTTCCCCCATCATAGACATCTCAAATTCGCTTTCCATAGTTTCTGCGAATTTAGAAGCATCAATGTCTCTAGTTGCACCAAATACAATGTCATCGACATAGATTTATGCTACAATGAAGTTATCCTGATAATGCTTCACAAAGAGAGTCCGATCTGCTCCCCCTCGAGTATAGCCCTTTTCCAATAGGTGCTTTGTTAACCTTTCGTACCACGCTCGCGGTGTTTGTTTTAGACCGTAAAGAACCTTTTTCAAACGAAAAACATGGTTAGGTTGTTTATAGTCTACAAAACCTTTCGGTTGAGCCACATAAACTTCCTCATTCAAAAACCCATTTAAAAACGCCCTCTTAACGTCCATTTGAAAGAGTTTGATTTTAAAATGACAAGCAATCGCGAACAAAATACGAATCAACTCGAGTCGAGCAATTGGGGCGAACGTCTCATCAAAGTCTATACCTTCTATTTGTGAATAGCCTTGAGCAACTAGACGTGCTTTGTTCCTGATGATGGTACCATCCACGTTTTTCTTATTCTTGAAAATCCATTTAGTACCAATCATGTTGTGTTGCTTCGGTGGCTTCGTTAGTTCCCAGACTTTGTTTCTTTCGAACTAATGGAGCTCTTCCTGCATTGCTTCAATCTAGTAGTCATCCTGAAGAGCTTCATCGACGTTCTTTGGTTCTACCATGGAGACGTAACATGCGACTCCACAAACCAACTGTCTCCGAGTCTTGACTCCTTCTTGTGGGTCTCCAATAATGTTCGATTCCGGATGATCCTTGGAGATCCATAGCGTTTGAGGTAACGGAGTACTCGGAGGTACATGTGATGATTCCTTCACATCAGATAAACTAGAAGAACCATTAGATGCATCAACTTTATCAAAAGAGTTATTATGAGAAGATGCATTTACAGGAGTATCATAATATAGAGACATATCAGGGGTAGATTTATCAAATGCAAAATGAAAAGCTTCATCTACTTTAACATTAATAGATTCTACCATCGTTTTAGATTCCAGGTTAAATACCCGATATGCTCTACTGTTTGTAGAATAACCCATGAAAATCCCTTCGTCACTTCGAGAGTCGAATTTACCAAGATTTTCGCGATCACGCAAAATAAAACAACGACTCCCAAAGATACAAAAATATTTGATATTCGGTTTTCTACAAAACCACAGCTCATATAGTGTATTTAAAGTTTCCGGGCGCAAATACACTCGATTAATTACATAGACGGCGGTGTTCACAGCTTCAGCCCAAAAATGTAACGGGAGTTTCCCTCTTGAACAACGCTGTTTTTGCGCTCGACTACACCATTCTGCTGAGGTGTATAGGGTGCTGAGAATTCATGTTTTATGCCATTAGAAGTGCAAAAATCGATGAATTTAGAATTAATGAATTCTCCACCTCTATCACTTCGAAAATGAACGATCTTTTCATTTCTCTCAATCATAATACGATGACAAACCTCATGAAAAGAGTCGAAAGTATCCGCTTTCTCTTTTAAAAATGTTACCCATGAATATCTAGAGAAATCATCAACCAAAAGAAAAATATACCATTTACCTCCCAAAGATGGTTGACGAGTCGGTCCCATTAAGTCCATGTGCAGTAATTCTAAGGGCCGATTGGTACCAACGTGGTTCAAGGACGAAGGAAGAATTCACCTTTGCGTACCCAAATCTTTTGAGTTTTGGAGTACGTCGGCAATGTTCGTGAAGTTATTCTCCTAGGTGAAAGCGTCTTGATTGATTCATTGCTTTTTCTTGACGTCGTCGTCTTGTTTGATGTACTACCAATGTTCTTTTCTTTTGAAAAATCCTTCTTTGATTTCCGGGGAGTGAACTCATTGGTAGTTGTTGTAAGAGGCGCTTGATTTGTTCGTTTCGCTCCAATCTTGTAATTTCTTCGTATGTGCCCTGCATAACCACAACGAAAACATACCTTTGTACTTGACGATCCCGAAGTAGGTGAGGTAAGGTTGTTGTCGTTGATTGCAGTGAATTCCGTCGTCGGAGGAGGAGATACCGACTGGGGCACAAAAACTGTCCCAACCGAACTAGGATTGTCTTCAGTTCGATTGTATCCAAGGTCGAAATGGTTTGTTTGACCAAGACCAAGCATCTTATCCAACTTGCTCCTTCCCGAAGAAAATCGCTTTAAATCATCCTTAAGCTGGAAAATGGTCTTCGTCATTTCCATTTTTTCTTGACGAGCCTCGGAGTAGAGCTTCAAGAAGTAACCAGCTTTATCAACCATTTTTACGTGTTCCTTCTCGAAATGCTCATTTTTCTCTTGAAGGGAAACATTTACTTTGATCAAGTTATCCCCTTCCACTTCAAGACGGTTTGAAAGAGAAGTTGCCCTTTTTACTTCTTCTTCGAGATCCTGCAATCTCCCTCTCAAACCCTTGTTTTGCTTTGCCAGTTTCTTTGAATCCTTTAAAAGTTTATGGTAGGCAAAAGCAAAGTCTTCACCTTCGGAATTACTCGATTCTTTGTCCGTTGCATTCTTTTCAACTTGGGAGGAGTTAGACAAGGAATCGGATGTACTTGACATTAAGCACACGAAAGGTGAAGTTGTGGACGCGTGGAACGCCGTTGCGTTATTTTCTTCATCATTGGAAGATGACTCATTTGACGTTGAGGTGACATTCCAAGTGAAGGCTTGCAACGCTTTCTTCTTCGACGGATTCTTATTGGGACACTCCGTTGAGATATGGCCGTATCCTCGGCACTTGAATTATTGGACTTGTCCCTCTGAGCTTTTCTTATCCTTTGAAAAACTCTCTTGCTTTCTTGACTTGTGGCTTGAAAAACCTTTGCCTTTCTTCGACTTTACGAAGGATGAAGTTTTACTTGAATTACCCCTTCGAAAGTATCGGCAAAATTTTCTTGTCAAGAGAGCAAGTTGCTTCTCAAAGTCCTCCATAGATAGGTTCTCGTCATCGTCTGAGGAGGAAGAATCCGTGTCTTCTTCTTTTGTTGTTTTCAACGCAAAACCTGAAGACTTAGAAGAAGATGCTTTTCCAGAAGAATAGTTAGTAGGAAATGTCATTTCATATGTTTGAAGTGCACCAACTAATTCTTCTACACGGATTTCGTACGGGTGTTTAATAGTTTCAATGGCCGTAACCTTGGAACGAAATCTTTCAGGAAGAGTCCTTAAAATCTTTCTTACAACTTTAAATTCTAGAATTTTCTCTCCCAAGTTAGCACATGTATTCACGATGTCTTGCAATCACGTATAGTAATCTGTGAACGATTCATTTTCTGCCATGAAAATAGAGTCAAACATGCTCGTAAGCATTTGCAGTTTTGGAATCTTCACAAGGTTTGTTCCCTCATGTGTAACTTGTAGAACATACCAGATTTCTTTCGCAGTCTCACATGCCGAGACGCGAGAGAACTCAGTTTGTGACAAAGCATTAAATAAGGCGTTAATTCCTTTGCCATTGTAAGAAGATGTGTCACGCCCCGGGGTCGAAACTGCGACCCGGGCTCGCCAACAGATACGCCACCTATGCCAAACCCGCATAGGCGAAGCGTCCTACCTGCAAGAAAAGTACTATAGCTAAACAGATATCAGAGCTATAAATAAAAATCTGATGTATAAGTAAAAAATCAATCACTGTACAACTGGAAATAATACAATAAGTCTGTCTCCCAAAAATGATAATCATACAATATCCTCATGTACAAGCTCATAGCCCAACCGGGAGATATCTCTAATGAATACATCAGTGTACAGTATCTCAATACATATCATCCTCACTACAACAGTCTCACAATAGAGGAAAATAAAACAACAAATCTACTGAAGATCTCCTCTGAAGGGGTATCGCTACTCTCCAAACATGGGTAGGGATCTAGCTCGCGACTCCCTCGCCTCGATCAACAACCGCAGAATCAGCAACACCCGCTAAGACTCTGCAAAACAAAGGAGAGGAAGGAAAAAGAAGGGGAAAAACCCCCAAAGGGTGTGAGAACTACACCAAAAAGGGAGTTCTCAGTGGGTACCACCGCCAGTACCGACGGTCTGCCCACCAAGTCCTCAAGAGACAAAAACTAACCAAAGCCGTAAAGACTGAAAAAGAAGGAAGCTGGAGACTCTCAACAGCAATCAAGCCTCTATGCCTGCTAAGCCTGCCTATGCCTGCCGTGCCTGCCTATGCCTGCCTATGCTTGCCATGCCTGCCATGCCTGCCTATGCCTGCCATGCCTGCCGTGCCTGCCTGTGCCTGCCTATGCCAGCCGTGCCTGCCATGCCTGCCTATGCCTGCCTATGCCTGCTATGCCTGCCATGCCTGCGTGTGCCTGCCTATGCCTGCCTATGCCTGCTATGCCTGCCATGCCTGCCTATGCCTGCCTATGCCTGCTATGCCTGCTATGCCTGCCATGCCTGCCTGTGCCTGCCTAGCCCTGCCTAGCCTTGCCATGCCTGCCATGCCTGCCTATGCCTGCCATGCCTGCCATGCCTGCCTATGCCTGCCTATGCCTGCTATGCCTGCCATGCCTGCCTGCGCCTGCCTATGCCTGCCATGCCTGCCATGCCTGCCTATTTCTGCCATGCCTGCCATGCCTGCCTAATCCTGCCTATGCCACGATCAACAACTCACAATGACCCTGGGACCACCGTAACCACAGACGGTTCCCAACAACACTAGCACTGGTCTAAACACAGCTACTAGACTCCACTCGGTCTCCCTGACACGAGTGCAACTATAAGGCAAATGTCTGAAATAAACCCAATCTAATGCCACCAGTAGAACTGGTACTGCCTGCTGTGCCTGCCAAATCGGGTATGCCAGCCTACGCATAACACCGATAGGGGATGGGAGTCTCAAGGACTCGAAGTCTGAAAATCGCACACTCCGGAGTGGCACTCGAGGGGAGCGACCCACACGAGTAAAGTGCCTCAGTAACAAGTATCGTAAATCAACAGGACTGGATCATGACTCTGATCAAAGCGGGAAAGCCCAACCACTAAAGAAAGCCTCGGTCCTCAATCAGATGCAAAAATACTCAAATAGTGGGAAACTCTGTCCACTAGGGAAATCAGATACCCAATCTGGTGCATAAATAAATGTCCGGTCAACCGCCCAATATCCGCGGTTGCCGCAAAGCCCCACAACTAATCCACCTTGTCCCAGACACCAAGTCCCGACTACACTACCCAGAACCCCTGCTCGAATCCGAGCAACACAGACCACCTGACTAACAAAGAAGGAGAAAAGGAATACATGGTTTCTCCTAAGTCAAGTTCCAAAAGTAGTGTAGCAGTAAAAGATGGCCTAACTACATGTCCATACAAGCATGCTTTTGTCCTCAGAAACGATAAAAGTGGGTGAAACATATATTACCAAAACATGCTAAAGTATTCCCACTATGGTATACCAATCTCACCCAAGTAGGCCATTCCTTGCTTACTATTCGCTCATATCGGTTGTACATCAAATATGCCTGCTGTCAGTCATCGAGGGGTGACATCCCCACAAGTGCACTTATATTTGCCATAACATAATCATTGCCTTATACAGTTACTGATATTAAGCTTACCCACCTGAAGTGTTCAAACTAAGGCAAACCTGGGGTCGGTGAAGAGCGTGGCCACTTGCTCGCATAATCCGCTGAACCTTTATCCACGGTACGTGTCGTGCCACCTCGGCTCCTTGCAGTGTTCCAAAAACACTCACGAACCCTCCTGGGTACAACAAAAGGTCCAAAGTTACACTTTATGCTAAAATATCCAAGTATACACCATCTGTTGAAACCAACCCCGAAGATGTGAAATTTTCACCTGCAGAACGGACTCTGAAAAATCCATCAAAAATACTGTCGCGATCGCCGCGTCGAGACCTTCGAAACAAGTACCTGCACGTCAAAATCCGAGTCCCGAAAGCCGAGTTACAAATTCCACAACACGGTGAGCGCGAAAGTCCACAACAAACGCAACTGTAATACTCTGCACAGAAAAGGGGAAAGAAGTATACCTTCGGGCGAATCTCAGAAAATTCCCCAGAAACACGACTGTAATTCTTGTGACGCGTAGATTCAAAGAGTGCAAAGGCACACCTCAATCCGAGCTCGTACAATAAGCTGCACGCAAAACGGTGCACACCGCCGGAGTCCGCACGCAAAACGGAGCACGGCGCCGAAACCCGCGCACAAAACGGAGTCCGCCCGCAAAACGGAGGACGGCGCCGAAACCCGTGCGCAAAACGGAGTTCGCACACAAAACGGAGCACGGTGCCGAAACCCGCGCGCAAAACGGAGTCCGCACGCAAAACGGAGCACGCCGTCGGGGTCTGCACGCAAAACGGAGCAGTAAAAATATGGTCCCTAACACAGACAAGAGCAAAGGGTTAATCCAATGTCCAAAAGGACGCTCCAAAACTGTGCCAAAAATACCGCAGAACTAACACGTGGGACCTACCTCGACCGCGTCGCGCCGCCCAACCGTCTCCTTGAAACACATTGCGCGCTTTGCGAGGTCCACGGCGCACCGCCGTACCCCACAAAATTCCCTCCCTCTCACTCTCTCTCGCTCGGTTGGAGAAGAAGAGAAATGGGAGAAGAAACGGTGCGCGGGGAGGAAAAGGAAGAAGAAGAGAAGAAAGGGAGGAGGGGAGGGCTCCCGTGGACCGGGTCCACGGTGCACCGCCCCAAAGGCCCGCAGCCGGGTGGTCCACCGCACAGGGGCGCGTGCGCCAGGCGCAGGCGCGCGCCCCCTGTGCCACGCGGCACGCGCCACACGGGCGCGTGACACCGCGTCACACCGGGCGCGTGACACCGAGCGGACGCGTGTCCCCCCCCGCGTCCGCGCGGGCGCGAATGGGGGCACGCCACGTGGCGACCCCCCCCTGCGACACCTGCGCAGTCAGGCGCGTTTTCCCAACGCGCCTGTCTGCGTTCCCCCCCTCGCGCAGTACACCCGAGCGCACCTCGGGATTCGCGCGCACCTCGGGATCCGTACCGCGACGCCTCGAGATCCGCGCACGCCTCGAAAAACACGCGCCAACCGGGCTCCAAAAAAAATAAGTAAATAGTCCAATCTCAACGATTTCGCGCACTGAATCTAAATACGGTGTCCGATTTTCCAAATTCTCATCCGAAAATTTGCCGAAAGCCCCCGGAAAGCCCACTTGATCCGATTTTCACGCTGAGTCCATTCCTAAAGTCCGATTTGCCAAATTCCAACTCTAAAAATTGCCGAGGGCATCCGGAGAGGTGATCCTTTATCCAAACTTCGCCCCGAGTCCAATTTTAATATCCAATGCGCGCGAAACCACTTCTAAGCATTCATTGGGGCCATCTAACTACTCTCGTGATCCAATTAACACACCGAGTCCATCAAAAGTGTCCAATTGGAGTACAAACGCCACCGACACGCCACCTAGGCCTCCAGAAGCTGCTGGTCAGCCAGTAATCACCTCGTGGGGATCCAGGTCCTCACATCCTCCCCCACTAAAGAAAGTTTCGTCCTCGAAACTAGCTCAAGTCCACCAGGAGTCACAAACACTAAGTATAAGTACTCAACATCATCATCTCCAGCTCCAAGTTGCTGCTCACTACCCGTGACCACTCCTCAACAACAACAACAGCTACAACCAGCACGGCATAGCCCGATTGCGCAACCTCTAATCTCACGAGCCAGAATTCGCAACGGGCGTCCCTCGTACTCCAAACATTCCTAGATCTCAAATGGGGCGAGTCAATCACGGGCGAGGGATCCAAAAACATAACCTTCCGGAGCTGAGACATGAAATACAACCGGGGTTCCAACAAAGTTGGGGGAAACTAGATAACCGCCAGTGCAACACACACCAATTCACAACCTGTGACAACTCAACCAAGGCAACCCGAAGCACACCCACACGATTAACCAATAAGGAAATGAGCCCTAACAAGGAGGGGTCCTCACTCGGTCACTCCCGAATCTTGACCATCCGAGTGAACTACTCAGCCGCGGTCTATCAATCAAAGGAACCCTCAGGGACACAACCACAAGCCATGTTTGCCCCAATAGTCCACACAGCGCCAGCTGTGGAATTATCAAACTCATCCCCAGACAGCTTTCCTGTGCTAGGTATCCGCCATCACAGTGGCCCTGTCGGGGTAATCCAAAATGCTCAACAATAACCCAACGATAATTTCCCAGTCGCTTTAGGAGGCATCACTAAAACTTGCAGATATCTCTCCCAACACTGGAAATACTAGCATTGGCGCTGGTAGCAATCTCATCATCCGATTGCCAAGCTTTCCTGGCACTACCCAGTCCAAGAAACTCCTCACCTCGACAATAATTGTCGATCTCGGCCAAATCCCAAGTGATATCCATATTGGCCGGATTTCCACCGCCGCTCCTACGGCTCGAACAACGTGACCCAAGAAGGTATGCTTTGTTAAGGATTTTGTTTTGGCGCGTTTCGTGAAAGTATCGAGTCTTGAAGACTAAAGGTTAAGAAGTTTGGATTTTATATCTCAATCTCAAGAAAGAAGAATTCAAAAGGATCAGGTATGTTTAACTAATTAATTTTGGTGATCCGAATACTTCTTATAGTGTAGAAACACTTGGATCAATTTTTAATTGCATAAAAATCAAAAACTGGACATGGGACATGTTTAGGATCCAGATCAGACACTTCGATCCGGATCCCGAAGGGTGTTAGTTCATACGCAAATCCAATCCGGATCGTAGCCAAATCTGATCCGGATCCCGAACATTGGTTTTACTGAATTGTATGAACGATCCGGATCGGGCTTTGCAATCCGGATCCCGAACCCTTGTTTTCTGGGGATTGTCTGTTTCGTCACGACAATCCGGATCGCCGTAAATACGATCCGGATCTTCGTCATGTAAAATTCCAGAAAAGGTTAGTTTTTGATTCTTATCACCTTCCAACAGTTTCTAACCTATAAATAGATCTTTTGATTTATTTTCTACAAGCCGTATAATCTTAATAAATCAAAAGACGACCATATAAATCCACATATAGAGAAGAAAGGAAATTAATAGATTTAATCTCATGTTTCTTCATCTATATTGATTGATTTGATTCTAGGTTTTCATACTCATATTTTGAGTTGAATCAAATCAATGAATACTTAGATGGTATTTCCGATCTATCTCTAATCTAAGTATTCGGCGGATCATCACCACCCAAAAACAACGATTTCCCAAATCGGTGCGTGGACTCGCGTGGCCTTGTGGATTCAAGGTGCAACCGCTTTCGTGGATTCGGAGCGAAGTACGTTCGTGGATTCGAGACGTGCTACTGGGTAAAGACCGTGGATTCGGTCAGACGTCGTGGATTCGGCGTTGGACGCTAATCGTGGAGTCGAGCAGCGTTGCGGAGCGAGCGGAGAAGATCAACTAGGAGCGTATGGAAAAAGGTCGAGTCGTCAGTGAGTATGGTATATCACCTTTGTACGTGTTATAATTCTAGTAGATTTCACCGTGTTATCGGTCCCGTGGTTTTTTACTCCGGTTTGGAGTTTTCCACGTAAAAATCTTGCGTGTTATCTTTTATTTCCGCATTGGGTTTTTATTATGCAAAGATTTTTGAGTGTTTATTGTTTACACCTATTCACCCCCCTCTAGGTATTTTTTCCCCTATTTAGATCATATTATACTTAACCCAACATGCTTCTGGAGCTACAACTTGTACCTCAATAACTTGGCATACCACTTCATCCACACGGGCATGGTAGCACATCCACAAGTGCTCCTCGCGCTCCACATCACTCTGGGAGTAAATCCAAATATCCCCGGAGGATCTTGTTACCAATCCAATCAAGTACAGCTGGAGCACAATTCCCTAAATCATAAGAGTGGCAGGGCATTAATCAATCCACTCGGCCTCACTGTGAGCTCGAGATGCCCTACCATGTCCCGAACGCCATCTAGACAAGATCCTCGGCTGTCTGATTCTGAGTAGGTACTCGCATCATACAATAACTGCCTACATATAGCTCCATCAAAAGGTCCTAGATACCACACGGACCTGTCTACACTCGAACCCTAAAAGGACCCTCACAGTCGTGCATCAACGACGTGGAATCACCACCGTGTACCAACGGCGTGGCATCAGGTCAAACAGACCCCTCGATCCATCAGATCCTGCAACTGCGCCATCAGCTCTCTCAGCTCTACAGGCGATATCCAATGAGGTGCTATCAAGGGTGGCGCGGTTCCCCGAACCACGTCAAACGCAAGCTCTATCTCCCTAATCGGCGGCATCATCAACAGCTCAGATGAAATCACACCCGGGATCTCGTGGGAAACAGAGATATCCTTGAATCCTGGTGCCGCCAAAAAGCACCTCTCACACTGTCGCTAAAGCCTGTGTGCTCTAACCGTCTTAACAACCAAACCTCCTCTCGTCTGCCTCGTAGAAAATCGCCGTCCTCTCACTCCTCAGCCAAAACATCCTGTGGCGTTGTGCCAATCACTCTCAAGCACATGGTCAAGATACCGAACTGCCACGATTACCATTAAGTCTGCCGGTAACTCGCAGTCTCAGCTGCACTGGACATGATCCAAAAGTCTCCTCCACATGCACAACACCAACAGACACCTGTACCTCTAGTGCACGTGGTAATAATTCTGCCTCTAGTCAATGCAGGAATACAACATGCTCTAACTCCGGCGGCTGTGATGAAATCACACTTGCAACAACTCCATCCACTGCCGTGGTGCCCTCCAACCGGGCGGCACAGACTCATTCATTCGATGCCGGCGGTTGTCGCTCAATCTGCAAGAAAAAAGTAGACCAAACACAAAGGGAGCACGACCTCTGTCTCTGCTCACACTGAGGCGACGAATAAGGTCCTCCGCAGATAAAAAATCCACGCTACCGCTGCGCCACTCTGATATAGATGTTGATGCGGCCATCGGGGTCTACCCGTTCTCTGGCATCCCAGGAACCCGTCATCTTGGAAAAGAAATCAGAAGTGCCTCTGCCGGCCGATTTGTCCTCCATCACCCGGCGCCAAGCACCAATATCCTGAACTCGCCTCTTGCGGCATATCCCTAACCAAAGGAACTGCAGCGCCACGCTCCATACACAACGGCTACTCTATCGAGGCATCCAAGATCCAAAATCTATACAGGAGGGATCGAATAAACTGGAAGGTATACTGGCGCAATCCACTCCCAGTCTCACATATCCTATGCGCCTCGTCCCTCGAAACCTGGAGCGCGCAGTTCAACAACTGCATAAACTCTCTAGCACATGGAGGCTCTCATTAATCACACCATCACCACCAACCACGACTCTGCGTCCAAAGGCTCCAACTCAATCTTATGAGTCGGGGTGGTTCATCTGCCGAATCTGGCTCAAAAGATCGATTATGTCCCCTCAGCTCACTAGCTGTCAACTATCCACCCTGCCTCGGTGCCTCGATACTAAACATCGGCACAGAGGGGGCTACCTACTCCATCGGTGCCACAAAAATCCCCGCCCATGAGGATACTGCAACCGGGTGGTCTCAGAAGGAAGCACTGTCGAGCTGCCCGCTGCTCCGACAACTGTGTCACTAAAACCAGCTGCTCGCTTGCTCTGCCACTGATAGGCCTCAGACGATCCTGTCATCCGGGTCCGGAGTTCTCTGACCTCAATCTAGGTATCCGGCCCAAAACCAACCGCTCGAGCTCAATCACTATGACAAGATGCCCACGGGTCAAAACCCAGCGTCGGGGAGACACCGCTCTCCACGACGGAACCACAAACAGCACACAAAAGCCACTCGACCCAATCCAGCGAAAGTCTAAAGCATGTTACCCGTTCCACAGCATTATGTTGTCTTCAGCCAACATAATTACTTAGGAGAATAAACATGCCAGTCACTCCTCCCATCCCTTGGGAGAGGTATAAAACTCAATCAGGACTCTCGCTAAAAGTCACGACTCTCACGAAGTCAACCAAGGGTCAAACCATAAGCCTAGGGTTCCTAAGTCCACCACGACCTACAACCTAGGCTCTGATACCACTCTAATCTGTCACGCCCCGGGGTCGAAACTGCGACCCGGGCTCGCCAACAGATCCGCCACCTATGCCAAACCCGCATAGGCGAAGCGTCCTACCTGCAAGAAAAGTACTATAGCTAAACAGATATCAGAGCTATAAATAAAAATCTGCTGTATAAGTAAAAATCAATCACTGTACAACTGGAAATAATACAATAAGTCTGTCTCCCAAAAATGATAATCATACAATATCCTCATGTACAAGCTCATAGCCCAACCGGGAGATATCTCTAATGAATACATCAGTGTACAGTCTCTCAATACATATCATCCTCACTACAACAGTCTCTCAAAAGAGGAAAATAAAACAACTAATCTACTGAAGGTCTCCTCTGAAGGGGTACCGCTACTCTCCAAACATGGGTAGGGATCTAGCTCGCGACTCCCTCGCCTCGATCAACAACCGCAGAATCAGCAACACCCGCTAAGACTCTGCAAAACAAATGAGAGGACGGAAAAAGAAGGGGGAAAACCCCCAAAGGGTGTGAGAACTACACCAAGAAGGGAGTTCTCAGTGGGTACCACCGCCAGTACCGACGGTCTGCCCACCAAGTCCTCAAGAGACAAAAACTAACCAAAGCCGTAAAGACTGAAAAAGAAGGAAGCTGGAGACTCTCAACAGCTATCAAGCCTCTATGCCTGCTAAGCCTGCCTATGCCTGCCGTGCCTGCCTGTGCCTGCCTATGCCTGCCTATGCCTGCCTATGCCTGCTATGCCTGCCATGCCTGCGTGTGCCTGCCTATGCCTGCCTATGCCTGCTATGCCTGCCATGCCTGCCATGCCTGCCATGCCTGCCTATGCCTGCCTATGCCTGCTATGCCTGCCATGCCTGCCTGTGCCCGCCTAGGCCTGCCATGCCTGCCATGCCTGCCTATGCCTGCCATGCCTGCCATGCCTGCCATGCCTGCCTACACCTGCCTATGCCTGCTATGCCTGCCATGCCTGCCTGTGCCTGCCTATGCCTGCCATGCCTGCCATGCCTGCCTATGCCTGCCATGCCTGCCATGCCTGCCTATTCCTGCCATGCCTGCCATGCCTGCCTATTCCTGCCTATGCCACGGTCAACAACTCACAATGACCCTGGGACCACCGTAACCCCAGACGGTTCCCAACAATACTAGCACTGGTCTAAACACAACTACTAGACTCCACTCGGTCTCCCTGACACGAGTGCAACTATAAGGCAAATGTCTGAAATAAACCCAATCTAATGCCACCAGTAGAACTGGTACTGCCTGCTGTGCCTGCCAAATCGGGTATGCCAGCCTACGCATAACACCGATAGGGGATGGGAGTCTCAAGGACTCGAAGTCTGAAAATCGCACACTCCGGATTGGCACTCGAGGGGAGCGACCCACACGAGTAAAGTGCCTCAGTAACAAGTATTGTAAATCAACAGGACTGGATCATGACTCTGATCAAAGCGGGAAAGCCCAACCACTAAAGAAAGCCTCGGTCCTCAATCAGATGCAAAAATACTCAAATAGTGGGAAACTCTGTCCACTAGGGAAATCAGATACCCAATCTGGTGCATAAATAAATGTCCGGTCAACCGCCCAAAATCCGCGGTTGCCGCAAAGCCCCACAACTAATCCACCTTGTCCCAGACACCAAGTCCCGACTACACTACCCAGAACCCCTGCTCGAACCCGAGCAACACAGACCACCTGACTAACAAAGAAGGAGAAAAGGAATACATGGTTTCTCCTAAGTCAAGTTCCAAAAGTAGTGTAGCAGTAAAAGATGGCCTAACTACATGTCCATACAAGCATGCTTTTGTCCTCAGAAACGATAAAAGTGGGTGAAACATATATTAGCAAAACATGCTAAAGTATTCCCACTATGGTATGCCAATCTCACCCAAATAGGCCATTCCTTGCTTACCTTTCGCTCATATCGGTTGTACATCAAATATGCCTGCTGTCAGTCATCGAGGGGTGACATCCCCACAAGTGCACTTATATTTGCTATATCATAATCATTGCCTTATACAGTTACTGATATTAAGCTTACCCACCTGAAGTGTTCAATCCAAGGCAAACCTGGGGTCGGTGAAGAGCGTGGCCACTTGCTCGCATAATCCGCTGAACTCGTATCCACGGTACGTGTCGCGCCACCTCGGCTCCTTGCAGTGTTCCAAAAACACTCGCGAAGCCTCCTGGGTACAACAAAAGGTCCAAAGTTACACTTTATGCTAAAATATCCAAGTATACACCATTTGTTGAAACCAACCCCGAAGATGTGAAATTTTCACCTGCAGAACGGACTCTGAAAAATCCATCAAAAATAATGTCGCGATCGCCGCGTCGAGACCTTCGAAACGAGTACCTGCACGTCAAAATCCGAGTCCCGGAGGCCGAGTTACAAATTCCACAACACGGTGAGCGCGAAAGTCCACAACAAACGCAACTGTAATACTCTGCACAGAAAAGGGGAAAGAAGTATACCTTCGGGCGAATCTCAGAAAATTCCCCGGAAACACGACGGTAATCCTTGTGACGCGTAGATCCAAAGAGTACAAAGGCACGCCTCAATCCGAGCTCGTACAATAAGCTGCACGCAAAACGGTGCACACCGCCGGAGTCCGCACGCAAAACGAAGCACGGCGCCGAAACCCGCGCGCAAAATGGAGTCCGCCCGCAAAACGGAGCACGGCGCCAAAACCCGCGGGCAAAACGGAGTCCGCACGCAAAACGGAGCACGGTGCCGAAACCCGCGCGCAAAATGGAGTCCGCACGCAAAACGGAGCACGCCGTCGGGGTCCGCACGCAAAACGGAGAAGTAAAAATACGGTCCCTAACACAGACAAGAGCAAGGGGTTAATCCAATGTCCAAAAGGACGCTCCAAAACTGTGCCAAAAATACCGCAAAACTAACACGCGGGACCTACCTCGACCGCGTCGCGCCGCCCAACCGTCTCCTTGAAACACCTCGCGCGTTTTGCGAGGTCCACGGCGCACCGCCGTACCCCACAAAATTCCCTCCCTCTCACTCTCTCTCGCTCGGTTGGAGAAGAAGAGAAATGGGAGAAGAAACGGTGCGCGGGGAGGAAAAGGAAGAAGAAGAGAAGAAAGGGAGGAGGGGAGGGCTCCCGTGGACCGGGTCCACGGTGCACCGCCCCAAAGGCCCGCAGCCGGGTGGTCCACCGCACAGGGGCGCGTGCGCCAGGCGCAGGCGCGCGCCCCCTGCGCCACGAGGCACGCGCCACACGGGCGCGTGACACCGCGCCACACCGGGCGCGTGACACCGAGCGGACGTGTGTCCCCCCCCGCGTCCGCGCGGGCGCGAATGGGGGCACGACACGTGGCGCCCCCCCCCCCTCCCCCCCCCGCGTCACCTGCGCAGTCAGGCGCGTTTTCCCAACGCGCCTGTCTGCGTTCCCCCCCTCGCGAAGTACACCCGAGCGCACCTCGGGATTCGCGCGCACCTCGGGATCCGTACCGCGACGCCTCGAGATCCGCGCACGCCTCGAAAAACGCGCGCTCCAACCGGGCTCCGAGAAAAATAAGTAAATAGTCCAATCTCAACGATTTCGCGCGCTGAATCCAAATACGGTGTCCGATTTTCCAAATTCTCATCCGAAAATTTGCCGAAAGCCCCCGAAAAGCCCACTTGATCCAATTTTCACGCTGAGTCCATTCCTAAAGTCCGATTTACCAAATTCCAACTCTAAAAATTGCCAAAGGCATCCGGAGAGGTGATCCTTTATCCAAACTTCGCCCCGAGTCCAATTTTAATATCCAATGCGCGCGAAACCACTTCTAAGCATTCATTGGGGCCATCTGACTACTCTCGTTATCCAATTAACACACCGAGTCCATCAAAAGTGTCCAATTGGTGTACAAACGCCACCGACACGCCACCTAGGCCTCCAGAAGCTGCTGGTCAGCCAGTAATCACCTCGTGGGGATCCACGTCCTCACAATATGAGTCAATCTCTTCCTTGGTCCATTTCGACCTAGGTTTGATGGTGTGAACATCAACAATAACTTCAGTTGGATTTGACCATCCTAACTCGATAGATTGCCACACCCGTTCGTCGATGGAAATTAAAAAGGCTTTCATCCGTACTTTCCAGTAGGCATAGTTTGTTCCATCGAAGAACGGGGGTCTGTTGACGTTTCCACCTTCAACCATTGTTTACAACCCTATTCCCGCTCTGATACCAATTGTTGGGTTATACTTAAAATGAGGATCTAAATAGAAGAAAAACCACCTAGAGGGGGGGTGAATAGGTGTAAACGATAAACACTCAAAAATCTTTGCGTAATAAAAACCCAATGCGGAAATGAAAATAACACGCAAGATTTTTATGTGGCAAACTCCATCACAGGAGTAAAAAACCACGGGACCGATAACACGGTGAAATCAACTAAGATTATAACACGTACAAAGGTGATATAACGCACTCACAAACGACTCATCCTTTTTCCATACGCTCCGAGTTGATCTTCTCCGCTCGCTCCGCAACGCGCCTCGAGTCCACGATTTGCGTCCAACGCCGAATCCACGGCATCCAACGTCGAGTCCACGACGTCTGACCGAATCCACGGTCTCCACCAGGTAGTACGTCTCGATCACACGAACGTACCTCGCTCCGAATCCACGAGAGCGGTAGCACCTTGAATCCATAAGGCCACGCGAATCCACGCGCCGATTTTGGAGAAAATCGTTGTTTTGATGGTGGTGATGATCCGCCGAATACTTAGATCAAAGATAGATCGGAAATGCCATCTAAGTATTCATTAATTTGATTCTACTCAAAATCTGAGTATGAAAACGTAGAATCAAATTAATTAATATAGATGAAGAAACATAGAATTAAATCTAGTTATTTCCTTTCTTCTCTATATGTGGATCTATAAGTTTTTCTCCGTTAATATTTTTCCGTCATTTCCCGAAGTATAAAACTTATTGTAGATTACCCTAAAAGATGAAATTAGGGTTTACTTATAGGTTAGAAACCATTGGAAGAGGATAAGAATCAAAAACTGATTGTAATAGAATTTTTCCCGCACGATGGTCCGGACCGGATTAGGCTCATTCAGGATTGTCGTTGTTTTTCAGAGAATTCCTAAAAAATCAAGGTTCGGGGTTCGGAACGAAATCCTACGGTCCGAACTGTTCATGCAGTTTCTGCAAAATCCACGTTCGGGGTCCGGAACGAAACAGGGATGTTCAGGACTGGATTTGTGCATGAACTAACCAACGTTCGGGGTCCGAACTGTAGTCCCCTGTTCCGGATCCTGAACATATACCATGTCCAGTTTTTTATTTTTATGCGATTAAAAATCCATCCAAGTGTTTCTACATTATAAGAAGTATTCAGATCACCAATAATGTTTAGTTAAACTTACCTGATCCTTTTGAATTCTTCTTTCTTGAGATTGAGGTATATGATCCAAGCTTCTTAATCTTCAATCTTCAAGACTTAAACACTTTCACGAAATACGCCAAAACAGAAATCCTTAACAATAAGGAGTTATCTCTTATGAATTAATAATTATTAATTGATTATGATCCGGATATGGGTTTTATTGTACGTACAAGGGGAAAATCTGTTGTTCCGGAGAGAAAATGAAAAATAAAAGAAATAAATTAATAATAAGATTTATTTATTCCCCGTATATCGAAAGGAAAACCCTAACCGGAGAGAAAAGAAAGAAAGAGGAAAAAGGCAAACCCTAACCGGAGAGAAAAGAAAGAAAGAGAAAAAAGGCGAAACCCTAACCGGAAGAAAAAAAGAAGAGAAAAGGAGAAAGCGGAGGGACCCGATCATCCTCGACGAACGTGCCGAAGCCGGGAGCGTGAACGGATCGCCTTCTCCGACGGATCGCGGTAAGCGATGTTTCTTTTCGGGTTTCGTTTCGGAGTTTTGTTGTAGTCGTTTTGGTTTTTGCCGTTCTTGTTATCACCGCCGCCGCAAAGCCCTAGGGCATCGCTACCGCCATCGCTACCGTCGCCGCGGAGCCCTAGGGCACCGCCGCCGCAGCACCGCGCGCGGTGCCGCGCGGGGCAGGCGCCCAAGCGGCTGCACCGCACGCAGCGTGTGCGCGTGCCGTGCGGGGCTGGAGCCCGCGCGGCCGTCGCCGCACCGCAAGCGGCGCCGCGCGGGGCAGGCGCCCACGCGGCTGCACCGCACGCGGCGCGCGGGCTGGAGCCCGCGCGGCCGCAGCATGCGCCACGCAGGGCTGGCGCCCGCGTGGCCGCGGCAAGCGCCGCGCGGGGCTGGCGCCCGCGCGGCCGCGGCGCATGCCGCGCGGGGCTGGGGCCCGCGCGTCCGCTGCATGCGCCGCGCGGGGCTGGCGCCCGCATGGGGCTGGCGCCCGCATGGGGCTGGCGCCCGCACGGCCGCAGCCCGCGGCAAGCGCCGCGCGGGGCTGGCGCCCGCACGGCCGCAGCATGCGTCGCGCGGGGCTGGCGCCCAAGCGGTCGCTGCGCACGCCGCGCGGGGCAGGTGCCCGCGCGGCCGCGACAAGCGCCGCGCGGGGCTGGCACCCGCGCGGCCGCGGCTTGCGCCGCGCAGGGCGTGCCTGCCTGAATAAACCCAATCAATGGACCGGTAGAGAACCCGGCACTGCCTGCTCTGCTGTCGAACTCAAGAACTCATCTGTGGGAATACTGACCGACTACTGACCGGTACGGTCGCATCCCAAAATTGGTGACAGACCGACTACTACCCGGTACGGTCGTACCCAAAATAAGTAACTGACCGACTACTGTCCGGTACGGTCGCACACTCCGGAGTGGCAGTCGAGGGGAGCGACCCACACGAGTAAAGTATCACTGTAACAAGTATCACGATATCGCAGGACTGGATCACTACTCTGATCAAAGTGGGAAAAATCCATCCACTAAAGAAAGACCCGATCTCAATCTGATGCATAAATAAACATCCGGTCAACCTCCCAAAGTCCGCGGTCACCGCAAAACCCTGCCAAACACAATCCAGCACGACCCATCCTTGACACCAATGTCCCAGCTACACTACCACAAACCCCTGCTCGCACCCGAGCAACACAGACCGCCTGACTAGCAAAGAAGGAGAAAGGAATAACATGGTTTCTCCTAAGTCAAGTTCCAATAAGTAGTGTAGCAGTAAAAGATGGCCTAACTATATATCCATATAAGCATGCAAATGTCCTCAAGGAAATGAAGGGAGTAAAGCATATAATAGATCCACTAGGGTATAAACAACATGCCAGAATCCCTAATGAACTACACATGTCCATAATCCAGGGTCCATCAAAAGAATGATCAGAATAATACCCGCACATAGATATAGCATCCTACTCCATCGAGTAATCATAACATAAAAGACTGTGTGCAACAAGGCATGCTAAAAGATCACTACTATAGTATATCAATCTGCATGATCTAGGCCATTCCACAAGCATTCATCTCAATGCTAAGTATGGTACAATTAAACAAGCATGCTAACAATCATATAGGTTAAATCCCTTAGGTAAGCATTAACTATTCATCATCATGAATATCCAAATCCTGCAAGTCCTCGATAATATTTAACATGAATATTAATTTTGCAATTCCCTTATAGAATCATCCTTCCTAGCTTACCTCACAATAACATACAATGTACCCTAAACATGCATGCATTCTAACATAAGAATTAGAGAACCGTCCACCGGTTCTGGAGATGAAGCAACCAACCTGAAACGTTTTCCGTAGGCAAAGCTGAAGTTGGTGAAGAGCGTGGCCACCTGCTAACAAAATCCACTGAACCCGCATCCTCGGTACATAACGCGCAAGCCTCGCCTCCAAGCAACATCACCCCAACAACGCGACACCAACAACAATCAACATCACACACAATCAATACCCCAAACATACACCAACAGCATTGCTATTTTTCCCAAATAGCACAAAGAAGGGCATTTCTCACCTCCAAACAGTGCTCCAAAAATCCCAAAAAGATCACGGTTGCGATCCTCGCAACGAGTAGCCCCAAAAAGAGTATTTATACACCCCGTTCCGACACCTGTAGGCCAAGATACAACTTAAACGAGGTGGTGCGTCGGCAAACCACAATACTGCGAAAACTGTGGGATACAACCCCAAAGAAGCTTAAATCTCACCTTCAAAGAGTCCTCAGAAATATCCAATAAAAATACGAGCGCGTTCTTCTCGAAGAGTGGATGTCAATCGAGTCCTTAAACGCCTCATTCCGATGCTCGTAGGTCGAGATAGAAAATCGACAAGCCTCCGCTGTCCAAAATCTCACAGCAGAAAAAGGGGTCACCAAAACACCTTGGGAAAAGTGCCAAAAACTCGAAATACGGAGAAGTGATCAACACGAAAAACGAAGCCTTACCTCTCGTGAATGCGCTATCGCGAAATCGGCTCGAAACTCCATTGGGGTGATCCGGTGTGTCTCGCGGACTGAAGAGCGACGGTAAAAGCCAAAAATCCAAGGTGCGTCGATGTGCGCCGCGTCGCAGAAAACGTCGATGCCGCGGCCTCCAAAAATCCTGGAAATCCATCGGAGAGTGGAGAAGAGGAAGGGGAGGAACTTCACTGAAGAACCCGCGCAGAGAAAGGCCTCTGAAAATCCAGAAACCGAGCAACGGAGGGGAGGAATGCCTATTTATACGCTCAACAGAACAAATGAGAAAATGCCGCCCATGTCCAAGGTTGCGGGCGCCCGAATCAATCGGGCGCCAATAGTGCCGCCGTTCCACTGCCCCGCGGAGCGCCCGAATTAATCCGGTTTCGCCACGTCACCCGCCAAATAGCGGACAGCCAAACCAGCCTCCAGCCTCGCGCCGCGTGGCCACCCGCGGACGCCGACGCGTGGCCACCCGCGGACGCCGACGCGTGGCGTGCCCGAGCGCGGGAAACCGCGGTCAGCGCGCGCCCACGTGCGCGCCTGCGCCGCCTCCTGCGCTCTCTGCACGCACGCGCCCCGTGGCCGGCCGCACCCGCTCCGTGGACCGAGTCCACTGCACCGACCAATTCACTGCGGCCACGTGTCCTAAGGCAAACCAACAGGAAGACGACACGTGGCACGACGCTCCCGTGCACCGCGCGCCTGCCCGTGCGCCCGCGCGCCTCCGGCACCTGCCCGCGCCCGCTCCGCCACTGCTCGCCGCCGCCGGCGCTGCCCCCGGCCGCCGGAACAGTGCCCAATGCCTCGAAATCCGTGCCCAGCGTCCGGGCTCCGAAAAATACAAATGAATAGTCCATTTTCATCATTTTCGCACGCTGAATCCAAATCCGCTGTCCGTTTTACCAAATTCCAATTCTAAAAATTACCGAAGGCATCCGAAAAGGTGTTCGTTTGTCCAAACTTCGCGCTGAGTCCAATTTTAATATCCGTTTCGCGCGAAACCACTTCTAAACATTCGATGGGGTCCTCCGATTACCCACGTGATCCATTTTAAGCCCGAAGTCCATCACTTGTGTCCAAATTGTGCACAAACACCACCGACACACCACGTAGGCCTCCGTAAGCTGCCAATTAACCAGTAATCTCATCGCGGGAATCCGGGTCCTCACACCTAGTTTTAAGGTTTTGATGACTTATTTAGGGATTTTTTAGTTGATCTCTATTTCTAATGAAATCTCTTGCATATATCATCTTATTTTCTTGATTAGAACATAAATGATTGCTTTCTATGTGATTAGATTCATGTTTTCTTGCATATATTGCTTGGATCTAATATTTACATCATTTCTTACATCAAGAAATTTTGAAATTTAGGGCTTTTTTGCAAATTGGTTTTGAATGCTAAATCTTCAAAGTTTACATGATTAGAATGTTTGTTAAACATTTTTAAGCCTTTTATGATATTCATATTCAATCAAATCATAATTATGTTCTTTGCAGGATAATGACATTCTCTTGGCTTCTTGCACTTGTGGTTTTGATGGCCACCGGGAGTGGACGTGGTCGTGGACATGGAAAGAAGAAAGCTACAAAACGATCACGTGATGAAGGATCGACAAGCTCTGAATCTGGACGCTCATCGGATTATGAGAAAGAATCAGTGAAAGGAAAGGGAAAAGCACCAATGACTACAAGGAAAAAGAAAGGTGCAGTTTCTCCTCCACGAAGAAGTACCGGTGGACCGGTAATTCGTGAGCGCTCTCAATCTGAACGGCGATCAAAATTTGGTGAAGGTGAACACCACATTAGTGCAAAGCGCCGTGCAATATTTGAGAATAGAACATGTATTAGAGAGCGACATGTTAACTTCAATGAGCTGCATCGAGAAGTTCCAGACTTTGCAAGGCTACTGGAACGGATTCCTATTGAGCCACTTGGTAGAGTTCCAACAAAGATGGGTTTTTGTGTGGAATTACTCAGGGAGTTTTACATGAGAGCAAGTATTCTTCACGAGGATCATGACACCGAGACATTCATATTTGAAATAACAGTTAGAGGTGTCAAGTTTGATATAACTCCTGCAGTAATTAGTGCAAATCTTGGATTGATTGTTGATACATCTGGTCTGCACTATACTGAGGGTGATTTTCAGTATGAAACTCATTGGGATATTATTGTGAATGCTATTTGCAAGCAAGGAACACATACAAACAGGTTGTATGTTGAATCAAAGGATTTAAAGCCGGAATACCACATTCTGTCTTTAATTATTTGCTACAACCTCTTGCCTACATTGGGGACTAAAAGGATTTGATGGGATCGACTTCTTCTTCTTTATTTCCTTGGTCACCCAGAGAGTGTATATGGAATTAACGTCAATATTCCAACCTTATTTGGCAACAAATGGTGCATGTGATTGAAGGATCAAATCGCCGTGAACTACTTCCTAACCTAATTTTGATCACAAGCATATTAGAAGATCACGGAGTGGATATCAAGTGTGTCAAATATGACTATTGTCACGCCCCGGGGTCGAAACTGCGACCCGGGCTCGCCAACAGATCTGCCACCTATGCAAAATCCCGCATAGGCAAAGCGTCTAACCTGCAAAAGATAGTACTATAGCTACGCAAATATCAGAGCGAAAATAAAATGCTGTAAAATAAAATCCAATCACTGTACAATACGAAATAAAGTACAACATCCATCACCTCAAATACAGATAATCCTCATATAATACCCTCAATACAGCATCTCTCAACTCCAAAAGGGAGATAAACTAAAACTATAGTACATCAGTCTCTCCAAATACAAAAGATCCCTCTCAAAGTAAACAATAAAACCCAGCTGACAACTACAAGGAATCTCCAACCAGGGAATACAGATACACTCCTCGGGCGGTATGACTCTAGCTCGTGACTCCCTCGCCTCGAACAACGACCGAAAGATCAGCAACTCCCGCAGAAGACTCTGCAAAACAGGAGGAAGAAAAGAGGAAACAACAATGGGGGTGAGAACCACTAGTAAACCAGTAGCCTCCCCCTGTGGGTAAAGCCTCAAACTCCGGCGTACCCACTAAGTCTACCAGAGGCAAGAAAAGAAATAAGTGGTAAAGCTGTAAACAGAACTGCTGAATAAAGGGAAACCACCACTAGTATGCCTCTAAATGCAATACCGAAAAAATGACTGTGAGGACCTGGTTTTCCCTGATGTGATTACTGGCTGACCAGCAGCTTCTGGGGGGCCTTTGTGACGTGTCGGTGGCGGTTGTACACCAATTGGACACTTTTGTTGGACTCGGAGTGTTAATTGGATCACGAGGGTAGTCAGAGAGCCCCATTTAATGCTTAAAAGTGGTTTCGCGCGCAAAGGATATTAAAATTGGACTCGGGGCGAAGTTTGGATCAAGGAACATCTTCCCGGACGCCTTCGGCAATTTTTAGAGTTGGAATTTGGCAAATTGGACTTCGGATTTGGATTCAGCGCGCGAAAACGATGAAAATGGGCTATTCACTTGCTTTTTCCGGAGTCCGGATGATTCGGCACGTTTTTCGAGGCAAAGTTACTTTTTCGGCACCGGCGGCGGCGGCGTACGGCGGCGGGCAGCGGCGGAGCGCGGCGGAGCAGGCTCTGGCAGGTGCGCGGTCCACCACGGAGGCGTGCACCGGTCGTGGGCCACGTGGCGGCTCCCGGTTGGGCCGGCGCAGCGGGCGCTGTCCACGGGAAAGGCGGGTGTACGGTGGACCGGTGGTGGGACACGTGGCGCACACCGGTTGGCCGGTCCACGTGCACTCGGTCCACGGTGCAGCTGCGGGCGCCTCGGGAAGCGTGCGTGCAGAGGCGTAGGCGGCGGGCGCAGAGCGCACGTGGGCGCGTTGACGGGCGGTTCCCGCGCGTGGGCGGCCACGTGTCGGCGTCTGGTAGCGCCACGTGTCGCATTGTGAGCGGCGGGGGTTGCTGTCGCCTGTTTGGCGGGCGACGTGGAGGCCCAGCTGAGTTCCGGGCTGCTACAGTGCGCGCGGGGGGGGGATTTCGGGCTGCTACAGTGCGCGCCCGAAAGTCCCATGCGCCCGGAAATCCGGACATATTCGGTATTTCCTGAATTGTTTTTGGAGCCTATAAAAGCGATCCGAGCCTTCTTCTTTCCCCTTTTTCCAGCTTTTCCGAGCCTCCTCTCGCCATGGTGCCTTCAGCAAAGATGATCCCAGAGCTTGGATGCATCCTTCTGCAAAGTTTTGAGATTTTTGATGGCACGCTTATCGAGGTTTCCATTTTTACGGCGCGGCGCGATGCTCGTCCATTTGGGTTCCCCTTCGTCGCGTTTCGGTGCGCGAGCTCCCCTGGCCTACTCCGACCACCTTTTCGAGCGATTTCTTCACCGCTGGATCCGCGACGGACAGATCTACGATCTAGGTATTTTCGGTTTTCCCTCATTTCGCGCTTTTCAAGGTGTTTGTTCGAGCTTACTATGACCCCATTTCTGTGATGGAGATTTGGACTGCGGCATGGTCTTTCGGCGATATCTCCGCAACCGGGCATCGTATGGCGACGTGCTTATACACTTTTTTCATCTACTCGACGCAAGGAATATCACAGTATTTTTCTTGGATTTTTCTGAGTTTTGCCCGAAGGTATAGGTTCTTCCCCTTATCTGTAAATGGAATTACAGTTATGTTGCTGTGTAGTTTTGCGCACCAGCACTGTGGAATTTGTAACTCGGCCTACGGGGCTCGGAATTGGACGTGCAGGTACTCGTTTCGAAGGTATCGACGCGAGGATTGCTGCGATATTTTTATGGGATTTTTCTGGGCACTTTCGGCAGGTGAAATAAGCATATCTTTGGGACTGATTTTCTGTGTGTTTGTGCGTGGTTAATTTTGGGAATGAAGGTGTAATGTTGGACCTTATTGTTGTACCCAGGGGTGTTTACATGTGTTGCTGGACCCGATGGATCTGTAGACTTTGATTTCGGGGTACTTTTAGCTGTTTAGAGCCAAGGTTTGCGCGACATGTACCGAGGATGCAGTTCGGCAGAATTTGGACTGTGAGCGTCTACATTCTTCACCGACTTCAGGTTTACCTTGGATTGAGCACTTCAGGTGGGTAAGCTTAATTTAGTAACTGTATAAGATTTCTATATCATAGTGGATGTAAGTGCACATGTGGGGTTATCATCCCTCTATGATTGATAACAGGCGTATTTGATGTGCAACCGATATGAGCGAGAGGTAAGCAAGGAATGACCCACTTGGGTGAGATTGGTATACCATAGTAGGAATGTTTTAGCATGCTTTACTAATATATGCTTCACCCACTTTTATTATTTCTGAGAACAAAGCATGCGTGCATGGACATGTAGTTAGGCCATCTTTTACCGCTGCACTACTTTTGGAACTTGACTTAGGAGAAACCATGTTATCCTCTTCTCCTTCTTTGTTAGTCAGGTGGTCTGTGTTGCTCAGGTTCGAGCAGGGGTTCTGGGTAGTGTAGTCGGGACTTGGCGTCTGGGACAGGTTGGATTAGTTGTGGGGCTTTGCGGCAACCGCGGATATTGGGCGGTTGACCGGACATTTATTTATGCACCAGATTGGGTATCTGATTTCTCTAGTGGATGGGTTTTCCCACTTTGATCAGAGTGATGATCCAGTCCTGCTGATTATGATACTTATGTTACTGGATACTGAGATACTTTACTCGTGTGGGTCGCTCCCCTCGAGTGCCACTCCGGAGTGCGCGGCAGACAGACTTTGAGTCCTTGAGACTCCTTTGCTTCGGTGTTATTCGTAGGCTGGCATACCCGTCGCGGCAGGCAGAGCAGGCAGTACCAGTGTCTACTGGTGGCATTAGATTGGGCTTATTACAGGCTTTTGTTTTTTTGTTGTTGCGCTCGTGTCGGGGGGACCGAGTGGAGTCTAGTGGCGGTGTTTGGATCAGTGCTAGTGTTGTTGGGAACCGTTTAGGGGTACGGTGGTCCCAAGGTCATTGTGGGTTGTTGACCGTTGTAGGGCAGGCATGGCAGGCAGGCAGGCATGGCAGGCATAGTAGGCATAGCAGGCAGGGCAGGCATAGGCAGGCATGGCAGGCAGGCAGGCATGGCAGGCATAGTAGGAATAGCAGGCAGGGCAGGCATAGGCAGGCATGGCAGGCAGGCAGGCATGGCAGGCATAGTAGGCATAGCAGGCAGGGCAGGCATAGGCAGGCATGGCAGGCAGGCAGGCATGGCAGGCATAGTAGGCATAGCAGGCACGGCAGGCATAGGCGGGCATGGCAGGCAGGCAGGCATGGCAGGCATAGTAGGCATAGGCAGGCAGGGCAGGCATAGTAGGCATGGCAGGCATAGGCAGGCAGAGCAGGCATGGCAGGCAGAGCAGGCATGGCAGGCATAGCAGGCATGGCAGGCATAGGCAGGCATGGCAGTCATAGCAAGCTTAGTGGCTTGATAGCTGTTGGGAGGGTCCAGCTTCTTTTTGTCAGTCTTTACGGCTTTGGTTAGTTTTTGTCTTTTGAGGACTTGGTGGGCCGACCGTCGGGTCTAGCGATGGTACCCACTGAGAACTCCCTTTTTGGTGTAGTTCTCACACCCTTTGGGGGTTTTCCCCCTCCTTTTTCCTTCCTCTTCTTTGTTTTTGCAGAGTCTTAGCGGGTGTTGCTGATTCTGCAGTTGTCGATCGAGGCAAGGGAGTCGCGTGCTAGATCCCTACCCGTCGTTGGAGAGTAGCGGTACCCCTTCAGAGGAGATCTTCTGTAGTTTAGTTGTTTCTTTTTCCTCTTTTGAGAGACTGATGTAGTGAGGATATTTCATGTATCGAGAGACTGTACACTGGTGTATTTATTGGAGTTACCTTCCGGTTTGGTTCAGAGCATGTATTTGAGGATATTATATTTTTATTATTCTTTTGGGAGGCGGACATTGTTGTATTATTTCCAGATGTACAGTGATTGATTTTAGTTATACAGCAGATTTTTATTTATAGCTCTGATATCTGTTTAGCTGTAGTACTTTTCTTGCAGGTAGTACGCTTCGCTTATGCAGGGTGGCATAGGTGGCGGATCTGTTGGCGAGCCCGGGTCGCAGTTTCGACCCCGGGGCGTGACAGATTAGAGTGGTATCAGAGCCTAGGTTGTAGGTCATGGTGGACTTAGAAACCCTAGGCTTATAGTTTGACCCTTGGTTGACTTCGTGAGAGTCGTGACTTTTAGCGAGAGTCCTGATTGAGTTTTACCTCTCCCAAGGGACGGGAGGAGTGATTGGCATGTTTATTCTCCTAAGTGATTATGTTGGCTGCAGACAACATAATGCTGTGGAACGGGTGACATGCTTTAGACTTTCGCTGGATTGGGTCGAGCGTTGTTGTGTGCTGTTTTGTGGTTTCGTCATGGCGGGCTGTGTCTCCCCGACGCTGGGTTTTGACCCGTGTGCATCCTGTCATAGCAGTTGAGCTTGAGCAGTTGGTTTTGGGCCGGATACCCGGATTGAGGTCAGAGAACTCCGGACCCAGATGACAGGATTGTCAGAAGCTTATCAGCGACAGAGTGAGCAGATGATATTGGTGACACAGTTGTCGGAGCACTGAATAGCCCCCTCTGTGCCAATGTTTAGTGTCGAGGCACCGAGGCAGGGTGGATAGTTGACGGCAGAGGAGCTGTGGAGCACGATCGATCTATTGAGCCAGATTTGGCAGATGATCCACCCCGACTCGTAAGATTGAGTTTGGAGCCTTTGGAGGCAGAGTCGTGGTTGGTGTTGATGGAGTGATTAATTGAGAACCTCTCTGGGCTAGAGAGTGTATGCAGTTGTTGAACTGCGCGCTCCAGTTTCCGAGGGACGAAGCGCATAGGATATGTGAGTCTGGGAGTGGTTTGCGCCAGGATACCTTTCAGTTTAGTTGGTCCCTCTGTTATGGATTATTGATGCCTCGGTGGAGTAGCCGTCGTGTATGGAGCGTGGCGCTGCAGTTCCTTTGGTTAGGGATCTGCCGCAAGGGGCGAGTGCTGGATATTGGCGCTTGGCGCCGGGTGATGGAGGACAGATCAGCCGGCAGAGGCATTTCTGATTTCTTTCTCCGAGGTATAGGATTTCTGAGATATCAGGGATCGGGTGGACCCTGATGGCAGTATCAGCGTTTGTATCGGAGTAGCGCAGCGGTAGCGTGGATTTGTTATCTGCGGAGGACCCTATTCGTCGCCTCAATGTGAGCAGAGACAGAGGACGTACTCCCTTGTGGATAGTCCTGATTTTCAGGCAGATTGAGCGACAACCACTTACTTTGAGCGGATGCATCTGTGCCGCCCGGTTGGAGGGCGCCACGGTAGTGGATCGAGTGTCGCAGGTAGGATTTCACCACAACAGTCAGAGTTAGAGCATGTTTTATTCTTGCCTGGGCTAGAGGCAGATATGTTACCACGTGCACTAGAGGTACAGGTTTCTGTTGTTGTTGTGCATGTGGAGGAGACTTTTGGATCATGTCCAGTGCAGCTGAGACTGCGAGTACCGGCAGACTTATTGGTAATTGTGGCAGTTGGTGTTTTGACCAGGTGCTTGAGATTGGTTGGCACAGTGCCACAAGATGTTAGACTGCAGAAGAGAGGACTTTGACCTTCTGTGAGGCAGACGAGAGGGGGGCTTGATGGTTGAGATTACCAGAGCATACAGGTTGTAGCGACAGTGTGAGAGGTGCTTTTGGCGGCACCGGGATTCAAGGATATCTCTGTTGCCCACGAGATCCCGGGTGTGATTTCACCGGAGCTGTTTGTGATGCCGCCGGTTCGGGAGATAGAGATTGCGTTTGCCGTGGTTCGGGGAACCGCGCCACCATCGATAGCACCTCATTGGATGTCGCTTGTAGAGCTGAGAGAGCTGATGGCGCAGTTGCAGGATCTGATGGATTGAGGGGTCTGTTTGACCTAGTGCCACGTCGTGGATACACGACTCTGAGGGTCCTTTTATGGTTCGAGGGTAGACAGGTCCGGGTGGTATCTAGGACCTTTTGATGGAGTCGTGCTTCGGCAGTTATAGTATGGTGCGAATACCTGATTGGATTGGTAACAAGATCCTCTAGGGATATTTTTACTCCCAGAGCGACTTGGGGCAAACATGGCTTGTGGTTGTGTCCCTGAGGGTTCCTTTGGATGATAGACCGCGGCTGAGTAGTTCACTCGGATGGTCCAGATTCGGGAGTGACCGAGTGAGGACCTCTCCTTGTTAGGGCTTATTTCCTTATTGGTTAATCGTGTGGGTGTGCTTCGGGTTGCCTTGGTTGAGTTGACACAGGTTGTGGTTTGGTGTGTGTTGCACTGGCGGTTATCTGGTTTCCCTAACTTTGGGATGGAACCCCTTTTGTGTTTCATGTCTCAGCTCCGGAAGTTTATGTTTTGGATTCCTCGCCCGTGATTGACTCGCCCCATTTGAGATCTAGGAATGTTTGGAGTACGAGGGACGTCCGTTGCGAATTCTGGCTCGTGTGATTAGAGGTTGCGCAACCGGGCTATGCCGTACTTGTTGTTGTTGTTGTTGTTGTTGTTGTTGGGAGTAATCACGGGGAGTGAGTGATGATTTAGGAGCTGGAGATGATGATGTTGAGTACTTACCCTTGGTGTTTGCGACTCCTGGTGGAATTGAGCTAGTTTCGAGGACGAAACTTTCTTTAGTGGGGGAGGATGTGAGGACCTGGTTTTCCCTGATGTGATTACTGGATGACCAGCAGCTTCTGGGGGGCCTTTGTGACGTGTCGGTGGCGGTTGTACACCAATTGGACACTTTTGTTGGACTCGGAGTGTTAATTGGATCACGAGGGTAGTCAGAGAGCCCCATTTAATGCTTAGAAGTGGTTTCGCGCGCAAAGGATATTAAAATTGGACTCGGGGCAAAGTTTGGATCAAGGAACATCTTCCCGGACGCCTTCGGCAATTTTTAGAGTTGGAATTTGGCAAATTGGACTTCGAATTTGGATTCAGCGCGCGAAAACGATGAAAATGAGCTATTCACTTGCTTTTTCCGGAGTCCGGATGATTCGGCATGTTTTTCGAGGCAAAGTTACTTTTCCGGCACCGGCGGCGGCGGCGTACGGCGGCGGAGCGCGGCGGAGCAGGCTCTGGCAGGTGCGCGGTCCACCGCGGAGGCGTGCACCGGTCGTGGGCCACGTGGCGGCTCCCGGTTGGGCCGGCGCAGCGGGCGCGGTCCACGGGAAAGGCGGGTGTACGGTGGACCGGTGGGGGGACACGTGGCGCACACCGGTTGGCCGGTCCACGTGCACTCGGTCCACGGTGCAGCTGCGGGCGCCTCGGGAAGCGTGCATGCAGAGGCGCAGGCGGTGGGCGCAGAGCGCACGTGGGCGCGTTGACGGGCGGTTCCCGCGCGTGGGCGGCCACGTGTCGGCGTCTGGTGGCGCCACGTGTCGCATTGTGAGCGGCGGGGGTTGCTGTCGCCTGTTTGGCGGGCGACGTGGAGGCCCAGCTGAGTTCCGGGCTGCTACAGTGCGTGCGGGGGGGGGGATTTCGGGCTGCTACAGTGCGCGCCCGAAAGTCCCATGCGCCCGGAAATCCGGACATATTCGGTATTTCCTGAATTGTTTTTGGAGCCTATAAAAGCGATCCGAGCCTTCTTCTTTCCCCTTTTTCCAGCTTTTCCGAGCCTCCTCTCGCCATGGTGCCTTCAGCAAAGATGATCCCCGAGCTTGGATGCATCCTTCTGCAAAGTTTTGAGATTTTTGGTGGCACGCTTATCGAGGTTTCCATTTTTACGGCGCGGCGCGATGCTCGTCCATTTGGGTTCCCCTTCGTCGCGTTTCGGTGCGCGAGCTCCCCCGGCCTACTCCGACCACCTTTTCGAGCGATTTCTTCGCCGCTGGATCCGCGACGGACAGATCTACGATCTAGGTATTTCGGTTTTCCCTCATTTCGCGCTTTTCAAGGTGTTTGTTCGAGCTTACTGTGACCCCATTTCTGTGATGGAGATTTGGACAGCGGCATGGTCTTTCGGCGATATCTCCGCAATCGGGCATCGTATGGCGACGTGCTTATACACTTTTTTCATCTACTCGACGCAAGGAATATCACAGTATTTTTCTTGGATTTTTCTGAGTTTTGCCCGAAAGTATATGTTCTTCCCCTTATCTGTAAATGGAATTACAGTTATGTTGCTGTGTAGTTTTTGCGCACCTGCACTATGGAATTGTAACTCGGCCTACGGGGCTCGGAATTGGACGTGCAGGTACTCGTTTCGAAGGTATCGACGCGAGGATTGCTGTGATATTTTTACAGGATTTTTCTGGGCACTTTCGGCAGGTGAAATAAGCATATCTTTGGGACTGATTTTCTGTGTGTTTGTGCGTGGTTAATTTGGGAATGAAGGTGTAATGTTGGACCTTATTGTTGTACCCAGGGGTGTTTACATGTGTTGCTGGACCCGATGGATCTGTAGACTTTGATTTCGGGGGTACTTTTAGCTGTTTAGAGCCAAGGTTTGCGCGACATGTACCGAGGATGCAGTTTCGGTAGAATTTGGACTGTGAGCGTCTACACTCTTCACCGACTTCAGGTTTACCTTGGATTGAGCACTTCAGGTGGGTAAGCTTAATTTAGTAACTGTATAAGATTTCTATATCATAGTGGATGTAAGTGCACATGTGGGGTTATCATCCCTCTATGATTGATAACAGGCGTATTTGATGTGCAACCGATATGAGCGAGAGGTAAGCAAGGAATGACCCACTTGGGTGAGATTGGTATACATAGTAGGAATGTTTTAGCATGCTTTACTAATATATGCTTCACCCACTTTTATTATTTCTGAGAACAAAGCATGCGTGCATGGACATGTAGTTAGGCCATCTTTTACCGCTGCACTACTTTGGAACTTGACTTAGGAGAAACCATGTTATCCTCTTCTCCTTCTTTGTTAGTCAGGTGGTTTGTGTTGCTCAGGTTTCGAGCAGGGGTTCTGGGTAGTGTAGTCGGGACTTGGTGTCTGGGACAGGTTGGATTAGTTGTGGGGCTTTGCGGCAACCGCGGATATTGGGCGGTTGACCGGACATTTATTTATGCACCAGATTGGGTATCTGATTTCTCTAGTGGATGGGTTTTCCCACTTTGATCAGAGTCATGATCCAGTCCTGCTGATTATGATACTTATGTTACTGGATACTGAGATACTTTACTCGTGTGGGTCGCTCCCCTCGAGTGCCACTCCCGGATGTGCGCGGCAGACAGACTTTGAGTCCTTGAGACTCCTTTGCTTCGGTGTTATGCGTAGGCTGGCATACCCGTCGCGGCAGGCAGAGCAGGGCAGTACCAGTGTCTACTGGTGGCATTAGATTGGGCTTATTACAGGCTTTTGTTTTTTTTGTTGTTGCGCTCGTGTCGGGGGGACCGAGTGGAGTCTAGTGGCGGTGTTTGGATCAGTGCTAGTGTTGTTGGGAACCGTTTAGGTGTACGGTGGTCCCAAGGTCATTGTGGGTTGTTGACCGTTGTAGGGCAGGCATGGCAGGCAGGCAGGCATGGCAGGCATAGTAGGCATAGCAGGCAGGGCAGGCATAGGCAGGCATGGCAGGCAGGCAGGCATGGCAGGCATAGTAGGCATAGCAGGCAGGGCAGGCATAGGCAGGCATGGCAGGCAGGCAGGCATGGCAGGCATAGTAGGCATAGCAGGCAGGGCAGGCATAGGCCAGGCATGGCAGGCAGGCAGGCATGGCAGGCATAGTAGGCATAGCAGGCAGGGCAGGCATAGGCAGGCATGGCAGGCATGCAGGCATGGCAGGCATAGTAGGCATAGGCAGGCAGGGCAGGCATAGTAGGCATGGCAGGCATAGGCAGGCAGAGCAGGCATGGCAGGCATAGGCAGGCAGAGCAGGCATGGCAGGCATAGCAGGCATGGCAGGCATGGTAGTCATAGCAAGCTTAGTGGCTTGATAGCTATTGGGAGGGTCCAGCTTCATTTTGTCAGTCTTTACGGCTTTGGTTAGTTTTTGTCTTTTGAGGACTTGGTGGGCCGACCGTCGGGTTCTAGCGATGGTACCCACTGAGAACTCCCTTTTTGGTGTAGTTCTCACACCCTTTGGGGGTTTTCCCCCCTCCTTTTTCCTTCCTCTCCTTTGTTTTTGCAGAGTCTTAGCGGGTGTTGCCGATTCTGCAGTTGTCGATCGAGGCAAGGGAGTCGCGTGCTAGATCCCTACCCGTCGTGGAGAGTAGCGGTACCCCTTCAGAGGAGATCTTCTGTAGTTTAGTTGTTCTTTTTCCTCTTTTGAGAGACTGATGTAGTGAGGATATTTCATGTATCGAGAGACTGTACACTGGTGTATTATTGGAGTTACCTTCCGGTTTGGTTCAGAGCTTGTATTTGAGGATATTATATTTTATTATTCTTTTGGGAGGCGGACATTGTTGTATTATTTCAGATGTACAGTGATTGATTTTAGTATACAGCAGATTTTATTTATAGCTCTGATATCTGTTTAGCTGTAGTACTTTTATTGCAGGTAGGACGCTTCGCTTATGCAGGGTGGCATAGGTGGCGATCTGTTGGCGAGCCCGGGTCGCAGTTTGGACCCCGGGGCATGACAAGGACTGTAGAATGCATCAGGAAACAGTATCTGTCCAAAGAAACTCAATCTAGCCACCATAAAAACTGCTACTCTGCCTGCTCTGCTGTCTCAAGTATCTGCTACCAATCGGTTACTCACTGACCGATGCTCACGTCTGGCACTCACTGGCCAATATATCAATCGCCTACTTGGAGTGGCCTCGAGGGGAGCAACCCACCGAGTAAAGTAACCATGTCACCAATATCACAGTATCTCTGTCAGTATCCTCAATATAGCAGGACTGGATCATGACTATGATCAAAGTGGGAAAATCCGTCCACTTAAGAAACCCCAATCAGATGCAATAGTACCATCAGTGGAAAGTCCATCCACTAGGGAATCTGATACCCAATCTGATGCAATAGTAACACATCCGGTCAACCGCCCAATGTCCGTGGTCGGCGCGACACCCCACAAATCCAAGATCTGCTAAAGTAATCAACATCTGGCCAACCGCCTAAGTTCGCGGTTACCACAATGACCCACAATCCACATCTAGTAAAATAATCAATATCCGGTCAACCGCCTACTGTCCGCGGTTGCCGCAATCACCCACAAACCCAACATCAAGTATATCCTGTCTCCACCCCTAAGGTCCCGGCTACACTATCCCAAACCCTACGCGAACCCGAGCAACATGACTCAAAAGTCTAAATGAGAAGGAGAAAGGAAACAATCATGGTTTCTCCTAGTCAGTCCCAATATGATAGTGTAGCAATACATAGTGGCCTATCTAGATGTCCATACAAGCATGCAAGAGTCCTCATGCAAGATGAAAGAGAGAATATCACATAACAGTTCCCACATGTGTATCAAATAGTAAATCCCATGATATAACCATCATGCTAATATCAACATCAACTGCACATGTATATATCCCTAATCCCCTAATAAATCCCAAAGTAGTACCCCGCACATAGATATGTCATCATGTCCCAATAATAATCCATTTAACCAACTTTTATAAAATCTATGTGCTAACAGGGCATGTTAATTATCACTATTAAAAATGTTCCCAGCAATCATGTTTCCACAACAATTGTATCCCAATAATATTCCCAACGATGCTATGTCCACAAAATTAATCTCAATGATAGGCTCGCATTTATATCATTCCATCATGCATGGTAATCAATTCATATGTTCCCATAGAGGGCTTCTCTAGTAAACTTAGTGAGCAAGTCAGAGTAGAGGTATGCAACAACCACCCACCTCGATCGTAGAGCACGCAAAGCCAGCCCAAATACGCCCTCACATTTCAGGTAACACCGGCACACTGCACGGTATCCAAACGGCGTACAATTTAATCCAAAAGCACAATAACCCGCTGTCCAAAAACCAATCCCAAAAATGGC
>CM055066.1:36195723-36241828 GCA_029204045.2 Tillandsia leiboldiana
GGTTTTTGGTGCCTATAAAAGCGATCCGAGCCTTCTTCTTTCCCCTTTTCCAGCTTTTCCGAGCCGCTCTCGCCATGGTGCCTTCAGCAAAGATGATCCCAGAGCTTGGATGCATCCTTCTGCAAAGTTTTGAGATTTTTGATGGCGCTTATCGAGGGTTTCCATTTTTACGGGCGGCGGATGCTCGTCCTTGGGTTCCCCTTCGTCGCGTTCGGTGCGCGAGCTCCCCTGGCCTACTCCGACCACCTTTTCGAGCGATTTCTTCACCGCTGGATCCGCGACGGACAGATCTACGATCTAGGTATTTTCGGTTTTCCCTCATTTCGCGCTTTTCAAGGTGTTTGTTCGAGCTTACTATGACCCCATTTCTGTGATGGAGATTTGGACTGCGGCATGGTCTTTCGGCGATATCTCCGCAACCGGGCATCGTATGGCGACGTGCTTATACACTTTTTTCATCTACTCGACGCAAGGAATATCACAGTATTTTCTTGGATTTTTCTGAGTTTGCCCGAAGGTATAGGTTCTTCCCCTTATCTGTAAATGGAATTACAGTTATGTTGCTGTGTAGTTTTGCGCACCAGCACTGTGGAATTTGTAACTCGGCCTACGGGCTCGGAATTGGACGTGCAGGTACTCGTTTCGAAGGTATCGACGCGAGGATTGCTGCGATATTTTTATGGGATTTTTCTGGGCACTTCGGCAGGTGAAAATAAGCATATCTTTGGGACTGATTTTCTGTGTGTTTGTGCGTGGTTAATTTTGGGAATGAAGGTGTAATGTTGGACCTTATTGTTGTACCCAGGGGTGTTTACATGTGTTGCTGGGACCCGATGGATCTGTAGACTTGATTTCGGGGTACTTTTAGCTGTTTAGAGCCAAGGTTTGCGCGACATGTACCGAGGATGCAGTTCGGCAGAATTTGGACTGTGAGCGTCTACATCTTCACCGACTTCAGGTTACCTTGGATTGAGCACTTCAGGTGGGGTAAGCTTAATTTAGTAACTGTATAAGATTTCTATATCATAGTGGATGTAAGTGCACATGTGGGGTTATCATCCCTCTGATTGATAACAGGCGTTTTGATGTGCAACCGATATGAGCGAGAGGTAAGCAAGGAATGACCCACTTGGGTGAGATTGGTATACCATAGTAGGAATGTTTTAGCATGCTTTACTAATATATGCTTCACCCACTTTTATTATTTCTGAGAACAAAGCATGCGTGCATGGACATGTAGTTAGGCCATCTTTTACCGCTGCACTACTTTTGGAACTTGACTTAGGAGAAACCATGTTATCCTCTTCTCCTTCTTTGTTAGTCAGGTGGTCTGTGTTTGCTCAGGTTCGAGCAGGGGTTCTGGTAGTGTAGTCGGGATCTTGGCGTCTGGGACAGGTTGGATTAGTTGTGGGGCTTTGCGGCAACCGCGGATATTGGGCGGTTGACCGGACATTTATTTATGCACCAGATTGGGTATCTGATTTCTCTAGTGGATGGGTTTTCCCACTTTGATCAGAGTGATGATCCAGTCCTGCTGATTATGATACTTATGTTACTGGATACTGAGATACTTTACTCGTGTGGGTCGCTCCCCTCGAGTGCCACTCCGGAGTGCGCGGCAGACAGACTTTGAGTCCTTGAGACTCCTTTGCTTCGGTGTTATTCGTAGGCTGGCATACCCGTCGCGGCAGGCAGAGCAGGCAGTACCAGTGTCTACTGGTGGCATTAGATTGGGCTTATTACAGGCTTTTGTTTTTTTGTTGTTGCGCTCGTGTCGGGGGGACCGAGTGGAGTCTAGTGGCGGTGTTGGATCAGTGCTAGTGTTGTTGGGAACCGTTTAGGGGTACGGTGGTCCCAAGGTCATTGTGGGTTGTTGACCGTTGTAGGGCAGGCATGGCAGGCAGGCAGGCATGGCAGGCATAGTAGGCATAGCAGGCAGGGCAGGCATAGGCAGGCATGGCAGGCAGGCAGCATGGCAGGCATAGTAGGAATAGCAGGCAGGGCAGGCATAGGCAGGCATGGCAGGCAGGCAGGCATGGCAGGCATAGTAGGCATAGCAGGCAGGGCAGGCATAGGCAGGCATGGCAGGCAGGCAGGCATGGCAGGCATAGTAGGCATAGCAGGCACGGCAGGCATAGGCGGCATGGCAGGCAGGCAGGCATGGCAGGCATAGTAGGCATAGGCAGGCAGGGCAGGCATAGTAGGCATGGCAGGCATAGGCAGGCAGAGCAGGCATGGCAGGCAGAGCAGGCATGGCAGGCATAGCAGGCATGGCAGGCATAGGCAGGCATGGCAGTCATAGCAAGCTTAGTGGCTTGATAGCTGTTGGGAGGGGTCCAGCTTCTTTTTGTCAGTCTTTACGGCTTGGTTAGTTTTTGTCTTTTGAGGACTTGGTGGGCCGACCGTCGGGTCTAGCGATGGTACCCACTGAGAACTCCCTTTTTGGTGTAGTTCTCACACCCTTTGGGGGTTTTCCCCCTCCTTTTTCCTTCCTCTTCTTTGTTTTTGCAGAGTCTTAGCGGGTGTTGCTGATTCTGCAGTTGTCGATCGAGGCAAGGGAGTCGCGTGCTAGATCCCTACCCGTCGTTGGAGAGTAGCGGTACCCCTTCAGAGGAGATCTTCTGTAGTTTAGTTGTTTCTTTTCCCTCTTTTGAGAGACTGATGTAGTGAGGATATTTCATGTATCGAGAGACTGTACACTGGTGTATTTATTGGAGTTACCTTCCGGTTTGGTTCAGAGCATGTATTTGAGGATATTATATTTTTATTATTCTTTTGGGAGGCGGACATTGTTGTATTATTTCCAGATGTACAGTGATTGATTTTAGTTATACAGCAGATTTTTATTTATAGCTCTGATATCTGTTTAGCTGTAGTACTTTTCTTGCAGGTAGTACGCTTCGCTTATGCAGGGTGGCATAGGTGGCGGATCTGTTGGCGAGCCCGGGTCGCAGTTTCGACCCCGGGGCGTGACAGATTAGAGTGGTATCAGAGCCTAGGTTGTAGGTCATGGTGGACTTAGAAACCCTAGGCTTATAGTTTGACCTTGGTTGACTTCGTGAGAGTCGTGACTTTTAGCGAGAGTCCTGATTGAGTTTTACCTCTCCCAAGGGACGGGAGGAGTGATTGGCATGTTTATTCTCCTAAGTGATTATGTTGGCTGCAGACAACATAATGCTGTGGAACGGGTGACATGCTTTAGACTTTCGCTGGATTGGGTCGAGCGTTGTTGTGTGCTGTTTTGTGGTTTCGTCATGGCGGGCTGTGTCTCCCCGACGCTGGGTTTTGACCCGTGTGCATCCTGTCATAGCAGTTGAGCTTGAGCAGTTGGTTTTGGGCCGGATACCCGGATTGAGGTCAGAGAACTCCGGACCCAGATGACAGGATTGTCAGAAGCTTATCAGCGACAGAGTGAGCAGATGATATTGGTGACACAGTTGTCGGAGCACTGAATAGCCCCCTCTGTGCCAATGTTTAGTGTCGAGGCACCGAGGCAGGGTGGATAGTTGACGGCAGAGGAGCTGTGGAGCACGATCGATCTATTGAGCCAGATTTGGCAGATGATCCACCCCGACTCGTAAGATTGAGTTTGGAGCCTTTGGAGGCAGAGTCGTGGTTGGTGTTGATGGAGTGATTAATTGAGAACCTCTCTGGGCTAGAGAGTGTATGCAGTTGTTGAACTGCGCGCTCCAGTTTCCGAGGGACGAAGCGCATAGGATATGTGAGTCTGGGAGTGGTTTGCGCCAGGATACCTTTCAGTTTAGTTGGTCCCTCTGTTATGGATTATTGATGCCTCGGTGGAGTAGCCGTCGTGTATGGAGCGTGGCGCTGCAGTTCCTTTGGTTAGGGATCTGCCGCAAGGGGCGAGTGCTGGATATTGGCGCTTGGCGCCGGGTGATGGAGGACAGATCAGCCGGCAGAGGCATTTCTGATTTCTTTCTCCGAGGTATAGGATTTCTGAGATATCAGGGATCGGGTGGACCCTGATGGCAGTATCAGCGTTTGTATCGGAGTAGCGCAGCGGTAGCGTGGATTTGTTATCTGCGGAGGACCCTATTCGTCGCCTCAATGTGAGCAGAGACAGAGGACGTACTCCCTTGTGGATAGTCCTGATTTTCAGGCAGATTGAGCGACAACCACTTACTTTGAGCGGATGCATCTGTGCCGCCCGGTTGGAGGGCGCCACGGTAGTGGATCGAGTGTCGCAGGTAGGATTTCACCACAACAGTCAGAGTTAGAGCATGTTTTATTCTTGCCTGGGCTAGAGGCAGATATGTTACCACGTGCACTAGAGGTACAGGTTTCTGTTGTTGTTGTGCATGTGGAGGAGACTTTTGGATCATGTCCAGTGCAGCTGAGACTGCGAGTACCGGCAGACTTATTGGTAATTGTGGCAGTTGGTGTTTTGACCAGGTGCTTGAGATTGGTTGGCACAGTGCCACAAGATGTTAGACTGCAGAAGAGAGGACTTTGACCTTCTGTGAGGCAGACGAGAGGGGGGCTTGATGGTTGAGATTACCAGAGCATACAGGTTGTAGCGACAGTGTGAGAGGTGCTTTTGGCGGCACCGGGATTCAAGGATATCTCTGTTGCCCACGAGATCCCGGGTGTGATTTCACCGGAGCTGTTTGTGATGCCGCCGGTTCGGGAGATAGAGATTGCGTTTGCCGTGGTTCGGGGAACCGCGCCACCATCGATAGCACCTCATTGGATGTCGCTTGTAGAGCTGAGAGAGCTGATGGCGCAGTTGCAGGATCTGATGGATTGAGGGGTCTGTTGACCTAGTGCCACGTCGTGGATACACGACTCTGAGGGTCCTTTTATGGTTCTAGGGTAGACAGGTCCGGGTGGTATCTAGGACCTTTTGATGGAGTCGTGCTTCGGCAGTTATAGTATGGTGCGAATACCTGATTGGATTGGTAACAAGATCCTCTAGGGATATTTTTACTCCCAGAGCGACTTGGGGCAAACATGGCTTGTGGTTGTGTCCCTGAGGGTTCCTTTGGATGATAGACCGCGGCTGAGTAGTTCACTCGGATGGTCCAGATTCGGGAGTGACCGAGTGAGGACCTCTCCTTGTTAGGGCTTATTTCCTTATTGGTTAATCGTGTGGGTGTGCTTCGGGTTGCCTTGGTTGAGTTGACACAGGTTGTGGTTTGGTGTGTGTTGCACTGGCGGTTATCTGGTTTCCCTAACTTTGGGATGGAACCCCTTTTGTGTTTCATGTCTCAGCTCCGGAAGTTTATGTTTTGGATTCCTCGCCCGTGATTGACTCGCCCCATTTGAGATCTAGGAATGTTTGGAGTACGAGGGACGTCCGTTGCGAATTCTGGCTCGTGTGATTAGAGGTTGCGCAACCGGGCTATGCCGTACTTGTTGTTGTTGTTGTTGTTGTTGTTGTTGGGAGTAATCACGGGGAGTGAGTGATGATTTAGGAGCTGGAGATGATGATGTTGAGTACTTACCCTTGGTGTTTGCGACTCCTGGTGGAATTGAGCTAGTTTCGAGGACGAAACTTTCTTTAGTGGGGGAGGATGTGAGGACCTGGTTTTCCCTGATGTGATTACTGGATGACCAGCAGCTTCTGGGGGGCCTTTGTGACGTGTCGGTGGCGGTTGTACACCAATTGGACACTTTTGTTGGACTCGGAGTGTTAATTGGATCACGAGGGTAGTCAGAGGAGCCCCATTTAATGCTTAGAAGTGGTTTCGCGCGCAAAGGATATTAAAATTGGACTCGGGGCAAAGTTTGGATCAAGGAACATCTTCCCGGACGCCTTCGGCAATTTTTAGAGTTGGAATTGGCAAATTGGACTTCGAATTTGGATTCAAGCGCGCGAAAACGATGAAAATGAGCTATTCACTTGCTTTTTCCGGAGTCCGGATGATTCGGCATGTTTTTCGAGGCAAAGTTACTTTTCCGGCACCGGCGGCGGCGGCGTTACGGCGGCGGAGCGCGGCGGAGCAGGCTCTGGCAGGTGCGCGGTCCACCGCGGAGGCGTGCACCGGTCGTGGGCCACGTGGCGGCTCCCGGTTGGGCCGGCGCAGCGGGCGCGGTCCACGGGAAAGGCGGGTGTACGGTGGACCGGTGGGGGGACACGTGGCGCACACCGGTTGGCCGGTCCACGTGCACTCGGTCCACGGTTGCAGCTGCGGGCGCCTCGGGAAGCGTGCATGCAGAGGCGCAGGCGGTGGGCGCAGAGCGCACGTGGGCGCGTTGACGGGCGGTTCCCGCGCGTGGGCGGCCACGTGTCGGCGTCTGGTGGCGCCACGTGTCGCATTGTGAGCGGCGGGGGTTGCTGTCGCCTGTTTGGCGGGCGACGTGGAGGCCCAGCTGAGTTCCGGGCTGCTACAGTGCGTGCGGGGGGGGGGATTTCGGGCTGCTACAGTGCGCGCCCGAAAGTCCCATGCGCCCGGAAATCCGGACATATTCGGTATTTCCTGAATTGTTTTTGGAGCCTATAAAAGCGATCCGAGCCTTCTTCTTTCCCCTTTTTCCAGCTTTTCCGAGCCTCCTCTCGCCATGGTGCCTTCAGCAAAGATGATCCCCGAGCTTGGATGCATCCTTCTGCAAAGTTTTGAGATTTTTGGTGGCACGCTTATCGAGGTTTCCATTTTTACGGCGCGGCGCGATGCTCGTCCATTTGGGTTCCCCTTCGTCGCGTTTCGGTGCGCGAGCTCCCCCGGCCTACTCCGACCACCTTTTCGAGCGATTTCTTCGCCGCTGGATCCGCGACGGACAGATCTACGATCTAGGTATTTCGGTTTTCCCTCATTTCGCGCTTTTCAAGGTGTTTGTTCGAGCTTACTGTGACCCCATTTCTGTGATGGAGATTTGGACAGCGGCATGGTCTTTCGGCGATATCTCCGCAATCGGGCATCGTATGGCGACGTGCTTATACACTTTTTTCATCTACTCGACGCAAGGAATATCACAGTATTTTTCTTGGATTTTTCTGAGTTTTGCCCGAAAGTATATGTTCTTCCCCTTATCTGTAAATGGAATTACAGTTATGTTGCTGTGTAGTTTTGCGCACCTGCACTATGGAATTTGTAACTCGGCCTACGGGGCTCGGAATTGGACGTGCAGGTACTCGTTTCGAAGGTATCGACGCGAGGATTGCTGTGATATTTTTACAGGATTTTTCTGGGCACTTTCGGCAGGTGAAATAAGCATATCTTTGGGACTGATTTTCTGTGTGTTTGTGCGTGGTTAATTTTGGGAATGAAGGTGTAATGTTGGACCTTATTGTTGTACCCAGGGGTGTTTACATGTGTTGCTGGACCCGATGGATCTGTAGACTTTGATTTCGGGGTACTTTTAGCTGTTTAGAGCCAAGGTTTGCGCGACATGTACCGAGGATGCAGTTTCGGTAGAATTTGGACTGTGAGCGTCTACACTCTTCACCGACTTCAGGTTTACCTTGGATTGAGCACTTCAGGTGGGTAAGCTTAATTTAGTAACTGTATAAGATTTCTATATCATAGTGGATGTAAGTGCACATGTGGGGTTATCATCCCTCTATGATTGATAACAGGCGTATTTGATGTGCAACCGATATGAGCGAGAGGTAAGCAAGGAATGACCCACTTGGGTGAGATTGGTATACCATAGTAGGAATGTTTTAGCATGCTTTACTAATATATGCTTCACCCACTTTTATTATTTCTGAGAACAAAGCATGCGTGCATGGACATGTAGTTAGGCCATCTTTTACCGCTGCACTACTTTTGGAACTTGACTTAGGAGAAACCATGTTATCCTCTTCTCCTTCTTTGTTAGTCAGGTGGTTTGTGTTGCTCAGGTTCGAGCAGGGGTTCTGGGTAGTGTAGTCGGGACTTGGTGTCTGGGACAGGTTGGATTAGTTGTGGGGCTTTGCGGCAACCGCGGATATTGGGCGGTTGACCGGACATTTATTTATGCACCAGATTGGGTATCTGATTTCTCTAGTGGATGGGTTTTCCCACTTTGATCAGAGTCATGATCCAGTCCTGCTGATTATGATACTTATGTTACTGGATACTGAGATACTTTACTCGTGTGGGTCGCTCCCCTCGAGTGCCACTCCGGAGTGCGCGGCAGACAGACTTTGAGTCCTTGAGACTCCTTTGCTTCGGTGTTATGCGTAGGCTGGCATACCCGTCGCGGCAGGCAGAGCAGGCAGTACCAGTGTCTACTGGTGGCATTAGATTGGGCTTATTACAGGCTTTTGTTTTTTTGTTGTTGCGCTCGTGTCGGGGGGACCGAGTGGAGTCTAGTGGCGGTGTTTGGATCAGTGCTAGTGTTGTTGGGAACCGTTTAGGTGTACGGTGGTCCCAAGGTCATTGTGGGTTGTTGACCGTTGTAGGGCAGGCATGGCAGGCAGGCAGGCATGGCAGGCATAGTAGGCATAGCAGGCAGGGCAGGCATAGGCAGGCATGGCAGGCAGGCAGGCATGGCAGGCATAGTAGGCATAGCAGGCAGGGCAGGCATAGGCAGGCATGGCAGGCAGGCAGGCATGGCAGGCATAGTAGGCATAGCAGGCAGGGCAGGCATAGGCAGGCATGGCAGGCAGGCAGGCATGGCAGGCATAGTAGGCATAGCAGGCAGGGCAGGCATAGGCAGGCATGGCAGGCATGCAGGCATGGCAGGCATAGTAGGCATAGGCAGGCAGGGCAGGCATAGTAGGCATGGCAGGCATAGGCAGGCAGAGCAGGCATGGCAGGCATAGGCAGGCAGAGCAGGCATGGCAGGCATAGCAGGCATGGCAGGCATGGTAGTCATAGCAAGCTTAGTGGCTTGATAGCTATTGGGAGGGTCCAGCTTCATTTTGTCAGTCTTTACGGCTTTGGTTAGTTTTTGTCTTTTGAGGACTTGGTGGGCCGACCGTCGGGTCTAGCGATGGTACCCACTGAGAACTCCCTTTTTGGTGTAGTTCTCACACCCTTTGGGGGTTTTCCCCCTCCTTTTTCCTTCCTCTCCTTTGTTTTTGCAGAGTCTTAGCGGGTGTTGCCGATTCTGCAGTTGTCGATCGAGGCAAGGGAGTCGCGTGCTAGATCCCTACCCGTCGTTGGAGAGTAGCGGTACCCCTTCAGAGGAGATCTTCTGTAGTTTAGTTGTTTCTTTTTCCTCTTTTGAGAGACTGATGTAGTGAGGATATTTCATGTATCGAGAGACTGTACACTGGTGTATTTATTGGAGTTACCTTCCGGTTTGGTTCAGAGCTTGTATTTGAGGATATTATATTTTTATTATTCTTTTGGGAGGCGGACATTGTTGTATTATTTCCAGATGTACAGTGATTGATTTTAGTTATACAGCAGATTTTTATTTATAGCTCTGATATCTGTTTAGCTGTAGTACTTTTCTTGCAGGTAGGACGCTTCGCTTATGCAGGGTGGCATAGGTGGCGGATCTGTTGGCGAGCCCGGGTCGCAGTTTGGACCCCGGGGCATGACAATGACTGTATGAATGCATCAGGAAACAGTATCTGTCCAAAGAAACTCAATCTAGCCACCAGTAAAAACTGGTACTGCCTGCTCTGCTGTCTCAAGTATCTGCTAACCAATCGGTACTCACTGACCGATGCTCACTGTCTGGCACTCACTGGCCAATATATCAATCGCCTACTCTGGAGTGGCCTCGAGGGGAGCAACCCACACGAGTAAAGTAACCATGTCACCAATATCACAAGTATCTCTGTCAAGTATCTCAATATAGCAGGACTGGATCATGACTATGATCAAAGTGGGAAAATCCGTCCACTTAAGAAACCCCAATCAGATGCAATAGTACTCAATAAGTGGGAAAGTCCATCCACTAGAGGAATCTGATACCCAATCTGATGCAATAGTACACATCCGGTCAACCGCCCAATGTCCGTGGTCGGCGCGACACCCCACAAATCCAAGATCTGCTAAAGTAATCAACATCTGGCCAACCGCCTAAGTTCGCGGTTACCACAATGACCCACAATCCACAATCTAGTAAAATAATCAATATCCGGTCAACCGCCTACTGTCCGCGGTTGCCGCAATCACCCACAAACCCAACATCAAGTATATCCTGTCTCCAACCCTAAGGTCCCGGCTACACTATCCCAAACCCCTACTCGAACCCGAGCAACATGACTCAAAAGTCTAAATGAGAAGGAGAAAGGAAACAATCATGGTTTCTCCTAAGTCAAGTCCCAATATGATAGTGTAGCAATAAATAGTGGCCTATCTAGATGTCCATACAAGCATGCAAGAGTCCTCATGCAAGATGAAAGAGAGAATATCAAATAACAGTTCCACATGTGTATCAAATAGTAAATCCACATAGATATAACCATCATGCTAATATCAACATCCAACTGCACATGTATATAATCCCTAATCCATAATAAATCCCAAAGTAGTACCCGCACATAGATATGTCATCATGTCCCAATAATTAATCCATTTAACCAACTTTTATAAAATCTATGTGCTAACATGGCATGTTAATTATCACTATTAAAAATGTTCCCGCAATCATGTTTCCACAACAATTTTATCCCAATAATATTCCCAACATGCTATGTCCACAAAATTAATCTCAAATGATAGGCTCACATTTATATCATTCAATCATGCATGGTAATCAATCAATATGTCCAATAGAGGGCTTCTCTAGTAAACTTAGTGAGCAAGTCAGAAGTAGAGGTATGCAACAACCACCCACCTCGATCGTAGAGCACGCAAAGCACAGCCCAAATACGCCCTCACTTCAGGTAAACACGGCACACTGCACGGTAATCCAAACGGCGTACAATTAATCCAAAAAGCACAATAACCCGCTGTCCAAAAACCAGTCCCAAAAATGGCTAAATTTCACCTGCGAGATGAACTCAGAAAAATCCAGAAAAATAACTGCTGCGATTGTCGCGTCGAGCCAATCGAAACGAGTACTCGCACGTTCCGATCCAATACCAGTAGTCCAAGATAAAAATAAAACACCGCTGCGTGCTCAAAACTTCCCACAGCAAAAATCCTGTAGCATTCTGTGAAGAAAAGTGAGATTATCACCTTTGCAGCAACCTCCAAAAATCCCAAAAAAATCACCTCTGTGCTCCTCGTGACGAGTAGATCAAAATTGAGTACTTATACGCCTTGGTACAATGCCCGTAGACCGAGATATAAAATCGACAAGCCTCCGCTGTCCAAAATCTCACAACAGAAAAGGGGTCACAAAAACACCTCAGGAACTGTGCCAAAAACTCGAAACGGAGCAAAGTGATCAACACAAAAAACGAAGCCTTACCTCGTAGGAACGCGCTGCCGTAGAAATCGCTCAAAACTTCCTCTAGGTTTGCCCACAGTGAATTTTTGACTGAACTGTGACGGAAACGGGACGAAATGGGGGAAAATCGAGGCGTACTGTAAAATCGATATCGCCGTTGCCGAGTCACGAAAAATTCTGGAAATCCACCAGAAAATCAAAAACTAACAGAGGAGCAACTTTTGTAAAGGACTCTCCCTCTCATTCCCTCACTAAGCTTCGGAAAAAAGGAGAGAAAGAAAGGAAGGTGGAGGTAAATATATAGGCCCAAAATCTTTTGGGAAAATTTTCTCCATGTCCCAAGAATTGGGCGCCCGGACCGTTTCGGGCCCGCACAGTGCGGCCCGAAAGCCAGCCTGTTAAGGATTTTAGTTTTGGCGTATTTCGTGAAAGTGTTTAAGTCTTGAAGATTGAAGATGAAGAAGCTTGGATCATATACCTCAATCTCAAGAAAGAAGAATTCAAAAGGATCAGGTAAGTTTAACTAAACATTATTGGTGATCTGAATACTTCTTATAATGTAGAAACACTTGGATGGATTTTTAATCGAATAAAAATAAAAAACTGGACATGGTATATGTTCAGGATCCGGAACAGGGGACTACAGTCCGGACCCCGAACGTTGGTTGGTTCATGCACAAATCCAGTCGTGAACATCCCTGTTTCGTTCCGAACCCCGAACGTGGAGTTTGCTGAAATCGCATAAACAGTCCGGACCGTAGGATTTCGTTCCGGACCCCGAACCTTGATTTTTCAGAAATTCTCTGAAAAATAACGACAGTCCTGAACGAGCCTAATCCAGTCCGGACCGCCGTGCGGGAAAAATTCTGTTACAATCAGTTTTTGATTCTTATCCTCTTCCAATGGTTTCTAACCTATAAGTAAACCCTAATTCTATCTTTTATGGTAATCCACAATAAGTTTTATACTCCGGGAAATGACGAAAAAATATTAACGGAGAAAAACTTATAGATCCACATATAGAGAAGAAAGAAAATAACTAGATTTAATTCTATATTTCTTCATCTATATTAATTAATTTGATTCTAGGTTTTCATACTCAGATTTTGAGTAGAATCAAATTAATGAATACTTAGATGGCATTTCCGATCTATCTTTGATCTAAGTATTCGGCGGATCATCACCACCAACAAAACAACGATTTTCCCCAAAATCGGCGCGTGGATTCGCGTGGCCTTGTGGATTCAAGGTGCAACCGCTCTCGTGGATTCGGAGCGAGGTACGTTCGTGTGATCGAGACGTACTACCTGGTGGAGACCGTGGATTCGATCAGACGTCGTGGACTCGACGTTGGACGCTGTGGATTCGGCGTTGGACGCAAATCGTGGATTCGAGGCGCATTGCGGAGCGAGCGGAGAAGATCAACTCGGAGCGTATGGAAATTGGATGAGTCGTCTGTGAGTGCGTTATATCACCTTTGTACGTGTTTAATCTTAGTTGATTTCACCGTGTTATCGGTCCCGTGGCTTTTTACTCCTGTGATGGAGTTTTCCATGTAAAAATCTTGCGTGTTATTTTTCATTTCCGCATTGGGTTTTATTACGCAAAGATTTTTGAGTGTTTATCATTTACACCTATTCACCCCCCTCTAGGTGTTTTTTTCCCCTATTTAGATCTATATTAGAGTTGACCCAACAATTGGTATCAGAGAGGGAATAGGGTTGTAAACAATGGTTGATGGTGGAAACATCAACAGACCCCCTTTCTTCGATGGAACAAACTATGCCTACTGGAAAGTACGGATGAAAGACTTTTTAATTTCCATCGACGAACGGGTGTGGCAATCTATCGAGTTAGGATGGTCAAATCCAACTGAAGTTATTGTTGATGTTCACACCATCAAACCTAGGTCGAAATGGACCAAGGAAGAGATTGACTCATCTTCTTACAATGGCAAAGGAATTAACGCCTTATTTAATGCTTTGTCACAAACTGAGTTCTCTCGCGTCTCGGCATGTGAGACTGCGAAAGAAATCTGGGATGTTCTACAAGTTACACATAAGGGAACAAACCTTGTGAAGATTCAAAAACTGCAAATGCTTACAAGCAAGTTTAACTCTATTTTCATGGCAGAAAATGAATCGTTCACAGATTACTATACGCGATTGCAAGACATCGTGAATACATGTTGTGAGGACCCGAATTTTCGCGAGAGAATTACTGTTGGACAAACAGAGCTTCTATAGTGTGTTTAGCAGCTTTTGGAGGCCTTTGCTGTGTGCTGGAGGTGTTTGCGCACGAATCGGACCTCAGAAATGGACCCAGCACGAAATTTGGATTAAGTTTACCTGTCCGAATGCCTTCGACAAATTTTAGAAGTGGAATTTGGCAAAACAAACTTCAAATTTGGATTCAGCGCGCGAAAATGGTGAAAATGGGCTATTTACATGTATTTTTCGGAGCCCGGATGTGCAAACACGGATTTCGATGCAGTTTTACTGTTCCGGCGGCCGGGGTGGTGCCGGCGGCGGCGGGCAGGCGGCGGAGCACGGCGGCGCAGGCGCGGGCAGGCGCGGGCGCGGTCTACAGAGATGGGTGTGCCACGTGGCGGCTCCCCATTGGGCGCGCTGGAGACACGTGTCGGCTTTGGATTCGACGGGTGCATCAGGTTCATGCACCGGGCGCAGCGAGTGTTGGCGATGACACGTGGCGCGCAGTGATTGGCCAGTCAACGCACGCGCGACAGGCGGCCGGGCGCGGCACACGATGGACCGCCCGGGCCACGTGTCGCCCACTCATTGGCGGGCGCACTGACCCGGCGGATCCGGCGTGAACCGCGGCCCACGGTTCCCGCCGTGGAACGCGACGCCACGCGGCGCGCCGCGATTGGCGGGCGCGCGTGGACCGGGCACGCGGGACGCCGGGCGCGGTGGCGTGGCGCGCTGGGAGTGTTTCGGGCTTGAACAGTAGCTGTTTTGGGCCGGATTCGGGCGCCCGAATCCGGCGCCCGAATCCGGATCTTTGGTGGGCTGGGCTGGGCCTATAAATACCCCTCCTCTCTCTCTTTTTCTGCTTTTTCTGAGTCTTAGAGAGGGATTGAGAGGGAGAGGCCCTTAGGAAACTTGTTCCTTGTGATGTTTTTGATCTTGTGGTGGATCCCCTGGATTTTTGGAGGCTCGACAGCGGCGATCTTGGTTTTACAGTGCGCCTCGACGTTTCCCGTTTTTGGCCCGTTTCCGTCGCGGTTCAGTCAGAAATTTCCTTTGCGCAAACCAGGAGGAATTTTTGGACGATTTCTTCGGCAGTGTGTTCCTAAGAGGTAAGTCTTCGATTTCCGTGTTCATCACTTTGCCTCATTTTAGATTTTTAGCACGGTTCCCGAGGTATCTTCTGACCCCTTGTACCGTTGTTAGGATTTGGACAGCGGAGGAGTATTCTTGTGATTTCTCGGTCTACGGGCATCAGAATGAGGCATATGAGGACTCGATTGACATCTACACTTCGTGAGAAACGAACCCGTATTTTTATCGGAATTTTTGGAGGAATCTTTGAAGGTGATAATTAAGCTTCTTTAAGACTAAGTGTCTGCAGGCTTGTGCTCGTGAAGGTTTTGACATATGGCGATGTTCTAATTATTTCTTGACCTACAGGTGTCGGATTTGGACATGCAAGTACTCGTTTCGATTGGCTCACCGCGAGGATCGCAACGGTTATTTTTCTAGAATTTTCTGAGGGCATATCGCAGGTGAAAATTGACTATCTTGTGGACTGTTGTGCAGACAGCGGCATTGTGTTAATTGTAGGATTAATTTGTACACCGTGTTGGTTGTTGTTGCAGTGTTCGCAGTGAGCCGGGATTTTCTTTGAGAGAGGGCGAGTTTGAAGTGGTGTTTCATGTACTTCGCGATCGAGGTGGGTGGTTGCTATATCCCTCTATTCTGACATGCCCACTAGGAATATTAGAGAGATCCTTTCATTGGACATATTGAATGATCACCTAATGGACATGCATGCTTAAATTACAATAATTGTGAGCCTATCATATGGAAAATACTATGGTGGAACTCTGATAGTGGCTGGGACTTATACATGTTTACATGGACATAACATTAGCACTAACCTTGCATGTGGAATGTACTTTTACGTTGGGATAATATGAAATGTCTAGTGGGAGGGTACCACTTGAGGAACTTTTGGACATGCATAGGTGGATGATTTATGTGAGGGTAAATTGTGGATTATAGACATGTGTGGTTGGACAATGATTTAGCATGATGATTATATCCATGCGGAGCTATTAATTGATACACATGTGGAACCACTATTTGTCACACTTTCTTTATCTTTCATGAGGACATAAGCATGCTTGTATGGTCATCTAGATAGGCCACTATTTGTTGCTACACTATTATATTGGAACTTGACTTAGGAGAAAACATGCTTGCTTCTTTCTCCTTATTCTTTAGTCAGGTGGTTCTTGTTGCTCGGGTTTGAGCAGGGGTACGGGATAGTGTAGCCGGGACCTTGGGGTCAGGGACAGTTGGTATTTGATTATGGATTAGGGGTTATTGCGGCTACCGCGGATATTAGGCGGTTGACCGGATGATTACTTACGCATCAGTTTGGGGATCGGGTTCCCCCTTAGTGGATGGGATTTCCCACTTTGATCAGAGTCGCGATCCAGTCCTGCTATAGTAAGATATTGAGTTCCCCTCTAGAGCGTTGGGGAGTTCCCCTCTAGAGCGCGGGGGTCAGACAGAGATTGAGTTTGTTATCACACCGGCGCGGCTTTATATGCCCGGTGATACTTTCCTCGTGTGGGTCGCTCCCCTCGAGTTCCCCTGCGGAGTGTCGGGGTCATGTAGCGTTCCCTCTAGAGGGTTGGAGAGTTCCCCTCTAGAGCGTGGGGTCAGATAGTTTTCGATAGTTTTTGCCATCACATCGACGCGGTTATTGCCCGATGATGAGGGCGACAGCAGGCAGGCCAATGAATAAACATGTAAGATCTCTATGTCATCTAGCATAGGATAAATATATCCGTCTACCATATGCTAAGTCTCCAACTCACCAAAAATGTACAATAACCACAAGATCTAGGCCATTCCTTGCTTACCTCTTGGTCATATCGGGTGTACATTAAATATGCCTGCCATCAGTCACAGAGGGGTGACATCCCCACAAGTGCGCTTACATTCACCCTAACATAAAAGCCTTATCATTCCTTACACAGTTACCAATATTAAGCTTACCCACCTGAAGTGCTTAAACCAAGGCAAACCTGAGGTCGGTGAAGAGCGTGGCCATTTGCTAATAACAACAGCTGAACCCGTATCCACGGTACATGTTGCGCAAACCTCAGCTCCTAGCAGTGCTCCAAAACACTCGCGAATACCCCCTGGATACGACAATAAGGCCAAAAGTTACACTTTAATCCCAAAAATTAACCACGTACACACGATATGAAAATCAGTCCCAAAGATGCCATTATTTCACCTGATGAAAGCGCCCTGAAAATTCCAATAAAAATATCACTGCGATCATCGCGTCGAGACCTTCGAAACGGGTACCTACACGTCCAATTCCGAGACCCGTAGGCCGAGTTACAAATTCCACAGTACAGGCGCGTAAAAACTCACAACCACACAACCGTAATATTCTGCACAGTAAAAGGGGAAACAGTATACCTTCGGGTAAGCCTCAGAAAAATCCCAGAAAAATACGATGATAATCCTCACGACGAGTAGATGCAAAAAGTGTACAGGCTCGTCTCGATCCGATGCTCGAGTGCGGAGATAAAAATCCGACAAGCCTCCGCTATCCAAAAATCCACCAGCAAAACAGTGGCTCAGAAATGCCTCGTAAACTATGCCAAGAACTCAAATCGGGACGAATTGACCAACAAGAGAATCGAAGGCGTTCCTCTCGTGAACGCGCTGCCACAAAAATCAGCTCTAAATACCATCGGGGTGATCCAGGGTGCCTCGCGGACCGAAAACAGACGGTGGAAGCCAAAATCCAAGAAATGTCTCAGTGCGCCGCGTCGCAGAAAGCGCGCAAATCGAGGCCTCCAAAAAAATCTAAAACTCCATCGAAGAGTGGATGAGAGCTAGAGAAACATTTTTCCTTCAAGGCTCAGAGGGAGAAAAGCTCGGGAAAAGACCCGAAATCACAGCCAAAGGGGGGTATTTATAGCCTCCACAAAACAATTCCAAAAATACTATCCATGTCCCCTCTTTCGGGCGCCCGGAAATTTCGGGCTGCTACAGTGCTGCCAAAATGTACCCCAAATCGTCAAAGCCCGAATCATCCCTGGAGCGCCACGTGTCCCAGAACAGCAAACACCGAATCGGGCCAATCCCTGTGTGCCACGTGGCACGCCGCACAGCGCACAGCGGCGCCAGTCGCTGCGGTCGCGCCACGTGGCGCCGACCGCACCTGCCCCGCGCACGCCGCCCCGGCTGACCCGGGCGTACGGCCACCTGCCCACCGTATGGCCACCTGCCCCGGTCACCTGCTCCGCTCCTTGCGTGGACCGCGTGCACAACACCGCTCCAACCACAAGCTGCCAAGTGTCCCCCGCCGGTCCATGCACCAGGCCGCGCATCCCATGGACCGCGCGCGCGAACGCCCGCCACTCCCGGGCCGCCACGCGTCCTCCCGCGGTGCACGCCTGCCCCGTGGACTGAGCGCCCAGCGCCGCTGCCCGCCGCCGCGCTCCGCCGCTGCCCGCGCCGCCGGCGCTGCCCTCCGCCCGCCGAAATAGTGTCCCTGCCTCGAAAATTGTGCCAAGTCATCTGGGCTCCGAAAAATACAAGTAAATAACCTATTTTTACCGTTTTCGCACGCTGAATCCAAATCCGTTGTCCGTTTTGCCAAATTCCAATTCTAAAATTTGTCGAAGGCATCCGGAAGGGCGTTTTTAATCCGAATTTCGCACTGAGTCCAATTTTGATGCCCGATTCGCGTGAAACCACTTCTAAACAATCGACGGGGGGCCTCTGATTACCCACGTGATCCATTTAACACCCGGAGTCCATCACTTATGTCCAATTGGTGCACCAACACCGCCGACACGCTACACAGGCCTCCAGAAGCTGCCAGTCACACTGTAGAAAGCCCTGCAGAGATCCGGGTCGCCACATCCTCCCCCACTAAAAGAAAGTTTCGTCCTCGAAAGTAAAGCAACTCACAAGGAGTCTAAAAAACCCTGGTTAGGTACTCAACACCGCCGTCTCCAGCTCCCAAGTCACCTGTCACTCCCGTGATTACTCCTCAACAACAACAACAACCAGTACGGTATGGCCCAATTGCATAATTCTCTCATCTCACGAGCCAGAATTCGCAACGGGCGTCCCTCGTACTACCAATACTCTTAGCTCTCAAGTGGTGCGAGTCAATCACGGGCGAGGGATCCAAAAGCAAAACACTCCGGAGCTGAGACGTGAAAAACCAAAGGGGCTCCAACAAAAGGCTGGGGGAAAAGAAAATAACCACTTAGTGCAACATGTACCAAACCACATCCTGAGTCAGCTCAACCAAGGCAATCCGAAACATACCCACGTTGTTATCCAATAAGGAAAAGAGCCCTAACAAGGAGGGGTCCTCACTTGGTCACTCCCGAATCTTGACCACCTGAGTGAACTACTAAGTCGCGGTCTATCATCCAAGGGAACCCTCAGGAACACAACCACGAGCTATGTTTGCCTCAATAGTCCACACAGCGCCAGCCGTGGAATCATCAAACTCAACCCCCCGACAGCTCTCCTTCTCCAGGTATCTGCCATCACAGTGGCCCTGTCGGGGAAATTTAGAATGTTCAACAATAACCCAACGGTAAATCCACAGTCACTATGGAAAGTATCACTACAACTCACAATCCATCTCCCATCACAGGAGATGCTAAAATCGGCGCTGGTATTAGTCTCATCATCCATTCGTCCAGCTCTGCTGGCACTGCCCAGTCCAAGACACTTCTCATCTCATCAATAACTGTGGGTCTCGGCCAGTCTCGAATAGCATCCATTTTGGCCGGATTTCCACCGCCGCCCCTATGGCTAGAATATGGAGTCCAAGAAGATAAGCTCTCGAAGCTAAAACTTGCATCACAACAACTTGGCATATAGCTTTTTCCTCACAGATCTTGTCATACCATCGACAAGTGCTCCACAAGCTCTAAATCACACAGGAAGGGGGCTACAATCAAAATATCCCTGGAGAATACCGTCATCAATCCGTTCAAGTCCAGCTGGAACCAAAATTCCTCAATCTTAAAGGCGACAGGCATTAGTCATTCCATTTGGTTTCACTGTACTCATAATGCCCCTACCGTGTCCTGAACACCATCTTGGCAAAACACTCAGCTGTATGATTCCAAAATCTGTACATGCATCAGCCGAACAACTGCCGGAGTATAACTCCATCAAAAGGTCCTGAATAATACCCGGACCTGCCTGTGCTCAAACCACAAAAGAGCTCTCACAGTCGTGTATCAACGACGTGGCATCACTACCGTGTATCAACGGCGTGGCACGAGGTCAAACAGACCCTCGATCCATCAGATCCCTGCACTTGTGCCATCAACTCTCCCAGCTCTTACCGATAATATCCATGAGGTGCTATTGAGGTTGGCGCGGTTTCCAGAACCACGTCAATCGCAATCTCAATCTCCCTAACTGGCGGCATAATCGTCGGCTCGAGTGCACTCACATTCGGGATCTCGCAGCGATAGGAATATCCTTTAATCCCGGTGCCGCCATAAGCTCCTCTCACACTGTCGCTATAACCTGTGTGCTCGAACTGTCTCAACAAACAAGCCTCGCTTGTCTGCCTCGCAGAAGTTCATAGCCTTCTCTCTCCGCAGTCAAACATCCTGTGGCGCTGTGCCAACCAATCCCAAGCACTGGGTCAAAACACCGAACTGCCACCCAAACCAATAGGTTTGTCGGTATAACTCATGGTCTCAACGGCACTGGACATAATCCACAAGCCTCCTTCACATGCACAACACCGATAGTAACCTGTACCTCTAGTGCACGTGGTAACAACTTTGCCTCTAGTCCATGCCGGAATGCGAAGTGCACTAACTCTGACTGCTGTGATGAAATCACACCTGCAACAACCCGATCCACTGTCGTGGCGCCCTCCAACCAGGCGGCACAAACTCATCCACTCGATGCAAGCGGTCGTCGCTCAGTCTGTCATAACATATCTAAACCAATCACAAAGATAGCACGACCTCTGTCTCTGCTCACACTGAGGCAACAGATGCGGTCCTCCGCAGACAACAAAACCACGCTACCGCTGTGCTACACTGATAGAGATGCTGATGCTGCCATCGGGGTACACCCGATCTCCGACATCTCAGAAATCCATTATTGCAACCGTCATATGACAAAACACAATTAATTCACACAATTCCTTATACAACTATCCTTACTAAGCTCACCCCTCAATCACATATATTAAACCCCAAACATGCAAGTTATCGATCACAAAGGGTAACATTCCCTTGGGTAAGCTTTACATTAACCGTCCACAAGGATATCCACCATCCATGAAAGCAAAATGAAAATGCCTCTGTCGGCCGATCTGTCCTCCATCACCTAGCGCCAAGCGCCAATATCCAGAACTCACCTCTGGTGGCAGATCCCTATCCAAGGAACTGCAGCGCCACACTCCATACACAACGCCTACTCCATCGAGGCATCCAAAATCTGTAACGGGGAAAACCGAAAGAGCTGAAAGGTATCCTGGCGCAATCTACTCCCAGCCACACATATCCTATGCGCCTCGTCCCTCGAACCTGGAGTGCGCAGTTCAACAACTGCATAAACTCTCGGCACAAGGAAGCTCTCAAATAGTTTCTCCATCACCACCAACCACGATTCAGCCTCCCACGGCTCCAAGCTCAAACCTATCAATCGGGGTGGTTCGACCGCCAAAACTGGCTCAGTAGACCGATCAAGACCCACAGCTCAATCTGCTGTCAGCTATCCACCCTGCCTCGGTGCCTCGACACTAAACATTGGCACGGAGGGGGCTACTCACTCCATCGGTGCCACAGCAATCCCCGCCCCTGAGGATACTGCAACCGGGTGGTCTCAGAGGGAAGCACTGTCGAGCTGCCCGCTACTCCGACAACTTTGTCACTAAAACCAGCTGCTCGCTCACTCTGCCGCTGATAAGCCTCTGACAATCCTGTCATCTGGGTCTGGAGTTCTCTGACCTCAATCCAGGTATCCGGCCCCCAAACCCATCGCTCAAGCTCAACTGCTATGACAGGGTGCACACGGGTCAAAACCCAGCGTCGGGGAGACACAGCTCGCCACGACGAAACCACAAAACAACACACAACAGCGCTCGACCCAATCCAGCGAAAGTCTAAAGCATGTCACCCGTTCCACAGCATTATGTTGTCTGCAGCCAACATAATCACTTAGGAGAATAAACATGCCAATCACTCTTCCCGTCCCTTGGAAGAGGTATAAAACTCAATCAGGACTCTCACTATAAATCACGACTCTCACGAAGTCATCCTAGGGTCAAACCATAAGCCTAGGGTTTCTAAGTCCACCATGACCTACAACCTAGGCTCTGATACCAACCTAATCTGTCACGCCCCGGAGTCGAAACTGCGACCCGGGCTCGCCAACAAATCCGCCGCCTACGCAAAACCCCGCATAGGCGAAGCATCCTACCTGCAAAAAAAGTGCTACAGCTAACAGATATCCGAGCTATAAGATAAAACTGCTGTAAAAATAAAATCAACCACTGCACAACTGGAAAATAATACAACAATGTCTGCCTCCCAAAAATGATAATTGTACAATATCCTCAAATCTTAAAACTCATAGCTCAACAGGGAGGTATCTCCAATAAATACATCAGTGTACAGGCTCTCAATACATATCATATCCTCACTACATCAGTCTCTCAAAAGAGGAAAATAAAATAGACAATCTACTGCAGGTCTCCTCTGAAGGGGTACCGCTACTCTCCAACGACGGGTAGGGATCTAGCTCGCGACTCCCTCGCCTCGATCAACAACCGCAGAATCAGCAACACCTGCTAAGACTCTGCAAAACAAAGGAGAGGAAGGAAAAAGGAGGGGGAAGACCCCCAAAGGGTGTGAGAACTACACCAAAAAGGGAGTTCGTAGTGGGTACCACCGCCAGACCCGACGGTCTGCCCACTAAATCCTTAAGAGACATAAACTAACCAAAGCCGTGAGAACTGAACAAGAACGCTGATGACGCTCAACAGCTACCATGCCTCCATCTAAATGCTCAAGAGGGGAGAATCAAAGAATGGTATGCAACCACTAGCACATAAAGTGCACAATCGACCCAATCGAGCTGACTGCCACATCTGGTCCAGTCAAACCTGCGCCCACCTACAACCACCTCCCACTGACGGGCAGGAATTACGTAGGGCGTCCAAACGGACTAACTCGCTATCGAATAGTGGCTCATGCAGGTTATAGTCGAAATCCACGCTCTCTCTCAGAACGGATAGACTCAACATGCTCAACCTCACACACAACGGTCAAAGTACTCTCAACGACACGGGACCACCGTCAAACCAAACGGCTCCCAACAACACTAGCACTGGTCTAAACACAGCTACTAGACTCCACTCGGCCCCCAGGCACGAGTGCAACAATAAAAGAATCTGACCGAACAAACCCAATCGAATGAACCGGTATAAAACCCGGCACTGCCTGCTCTGTCATCAATCTCACGAACTCAGTATCTCCACTGTCCAAATGACCGGAACCCAACACGGTCTGACTGGAACCCAACACGGTCTAAAGCCTACTCCGGAGTGGCACTCGAGGGGAGCGACCCACACGAGTAAAGTATCTCTGTCATCAGTATCACAAGTATCTCTATATAGCAGGACTAGATCATGACTATGATCAAAGTGGGAAAGCCCAACCACTAAAGAAGACCCCGGTCCTCAATAGGATGCAAAAGTACTCAAATAGTGGAAAACTCTGTCCACTAGAGAAATCTCATACCCAATTTGATGCATAAATAAATATCCGGTCAACCGTCTAATATCCGCGGTTGCCGTAATACCCTGCCGTCTATAATCAGGTCCTATAACTGACCTCCGGTCAACCGCCCAAAGTCCGCGGTCACCGCAACACCCTGCCAGCCGTAATCCAGCACTACCCGTCCCTGACACCCATGTCCCGGCTACACTACCCCAGACCCCTGCTCGCACTCGAGAAACACAGACCGCCTGACTAACAAAGAAGGAGAAAAGAAAAAGCATGGTTTCTCCTAAGTCAAGTTCCAATAAGTAGTGCAGCAGTAAAAGATGGCCTATCTAGATTCCATTCAAGCATACTTTTGTCCTCAGGAACGATAAAAGAGAGTGAAACATATGGTAGCAAAGCACGCTAAAGTAATCCTACTATGATATACCAATCTCACACAAGTAGGCCAATGAATAAACATGTAAGATCTCTATGTCATCTAGCATGGGATAAATATATCCGTCTACCATATGCTAAGTCTCCAACTCACCCAAAATGTACAATAACCACAAGATCTAGGCCATTCCCTGCTTACCTCTTGGTCATATCGGGTGTACATTAAATATGCCTGCCATCAGTCACAGAGGGGTGACATCCCCAGAAGTGCGCTTACATTCACCCTAACATAAAAGCCTTATCATTCCTTACACAGTTACCAATATTAAGCTTACCCACCTAAAGTGCTTAAATCAAGGCAAACCTGAGGTCGGTGAAGAGCGTGGCCATTTGCTAATAACAACAGCTGAACCCGTATCCACGGTACATGTCGCGCAAACCTCGGCTCCTAGCAGTGCTCCAAAACACTCGCGAATACCCCCGGATACGACAATAAGGCCCAAAGTTACACTTTAATCCCAAAAATTAACCACATACACACGATCTGAAAAATCAGCCCCAAAGATGCCATTATTTCACCTGTTGAAATTGCCCTGAAAATTCCAATAAAAATATCCCTGCGATCGTCGCGTCGAGACCTTCGAAACGGGTACCTACACGTCCAATTCCGAGCCCCGGAGGCCGAGTTACAAATTCCACAGTACAGGCGCGTAAAAACTCACAACCACACAACTGTAATATTCTGCACAGTAAAAGTGGGAAACAGTATACCTTCGGATAAGCCTCATAAAAATCCCAGAAAAATACGATGATAATCCTCACGACGAGTAGATGCAAAAAGTGTGCAGGCTCGTCTCGATCCGACGCTCGAGTGCGGAGATAAAAATCCGACAAGCCTCCGCTATCCAAAAATCCACTAGCAAAACAGTGGCTCAGAGATGCCTCGTAAACTGTGCCAAGAACTCAAATCAAGACGAAGTGACCAACATGAGAATCGAAGGCGTACCTCTCGTGAACGCGTTGCCATAAAAATCAGCTCCAAACACCATCGGGGTGATCCAGGGTACCTCGAGGACCGAAAAGTGACGGTGGAAGCCAAAATCCAAGAAATGTCGCAGTGCGCCGCGTCGCAGAAAGCGCGCAAATCGAGGCCGCCAAAAAAATCTGAAACTTCATTGAAGAGTGGAGGAGAGAGAGAGAAACATTTTTCCTTCAAGGCTCAGATGGAGAAAAGCTCGGGAAAAGGCCCAAAATCACAGCCAAAGGGGGGTATTTATAGCCTCCACAAAACAATTCGAATAATACTATCCATGTCCCCTCTTTCGGGCGCCCAGAAATTTCGGGCTGCTACAGTGCCGCCAAAATATACCCCAAACCGTCAAAGCCCGAATCAACCCTGGAGCGCCACGTGTCCCAGAACAGCAAACACCGAATCGGGCCAATCCCTGTGTGCCACGTGGCACGCCGCACAGCGCACTGCGGCGCCAGTCGCTGCGGTCGCGCCACGTGGCGCCGACCGCACCTGCCAAGCACACGCCGCCCCGGCTGACCCGGGCGTACAGCCACCTGCCCGCCGTACGGCCACCTGCCCCGGTCACCTGCTCTGCTCCTTGCGTGGACCGCGCGCACAACACCGCTCCAACCACAAGCTGCCAAGTGTCCCCCGCCGGTCCATGCACCAGGCCACGCATCCCATGGACCGCGCGCGCGAACGCCCGCCACTCCTGGGCCGCCACGCGTCCTCCCGCAGTGCACGCCTGCCCCGTCGACCGAGCGCCCAGCGCCGCTGCCCGCCGCCGCGCTCCGCCGCTGCCCGCGCCGCTGGCGCTGCCCTCCGGCTGCCGGAACAGTGTCCCTGCCTCGAAAATCGTGCCAAGTCATTCGGGCTCCGAAAAATACAAGTAAATAGCCCATTTTCACCGTTCTCGCGCGCTGAATCCAAATCCGTTGTCCGTTTTGCCAAATTCCAATTCTAAAATTTGTCGAAGGCATCCGGAAGGGCATTATTAATCCGAATTTCGCACTGAGTCCATCTTTGATGCCCGATTCACGCGAAACCACTTCTAAACAATCGACGGGGGGCCTCCGATTACCCACGTGATACATTTAACACCCGGAGTCCATCACTTATGTCCAATTGGTGCACCAACACTGCCGACACGCTACACAGGCCTCCAGAAGCTGCCAGTCACACTGTAGAAGCCCTGCAGAGATCCGGGTCGCCACACCCCTGCCCTTGGACCCTTCGTCAAAGTTGGAGATCTTCGTGTTGCGCATCTCCTGGCAGAGGCCCGGAATTTTTGGAAGCCGCGGCGTCGACGACTTCGGCATCGTAGCACAGAGCGACGATCTTTCATTGGGGGCCCATTATCGTCGCAGTTCGGTCTGAGAGGTCCATAGAGCTACTCCAATAGTATTTTTGGACGATTTTTGTGGTATCGCATTCACGGGAGGTACGACTTCGATTTTCGTGTTAATTGCCTTGCTTGATTATGAGTTCGTGGCACGATTTTTGAGACATTTCTAAGCCACTATTTTGCTGGTGGAGTTTATGGACAGCAGCCCCTTGCCGGAATTTTATCTCCGCGCTCGAGCGTCGGATCGAGACGGGCCTGTACACTTTTTGCATCTACTCGTCGCAAGGATTATCGTCGTATTTTTTCGGGATTTTTCTGAGCATTTCCCGAGGTATACTATTCCCTTTTTATCTGTGCAAGAGTTTACAGTTGTGTGGTTGTGATTGTTTGCGCACCTGTACTGTGAAATTTGTAACTCGGCCTACGGGGCTCGGAATTGGACGTGCAGGTACTCGTTTCGAAGGTCTTGACGATACGATCGCTGTGATATTTTTATTGGAATTTTCTAGGCAAGTTCAGCAGGTGAAAATTTCATATTTAGGGGACTGTTCCCAGCAGATTTGTGATACTTGGATTTTATGGAATTAAGTGTAACTTTGGATTGTATTTTTGTACCCAGGAAGTATTGATCAGTGTTCCTGTACTGTTGGATTAGTGAGTGAGTAGAGATATCTGTTTCTGGGCATTTTCAGCTGTATGACTCCGGACAGTTAGCACCTTCAGGTGGGTGGCTTTGCTTTCAGGATCTATGGACTGCACACTAATTCTATTATGTGTAGGAACAAGCATGATAGGAGTAGTGTGTTGTTAGCATGCTAGTCTGTGAAAGTTGTTATTCCGGTTAAATTCTGATGATCTTGTGATGCTTTATTTCCTACAACTTGTTAATTATTGATATCTTGGAACTTGACCTAGCACCCCCGCCATATGCGGCATGTTCAGCCAGACTGTAGAAAACTTCAACTTGGGCTAGGTTGTTATTGCTTTAGACATTCCCACATCACTATTCTATATTTCATTCTGGACTTAGCTTTTCCTCGCCCGGGTTGTGGGCCGAGAGGTCGGATTGTTGTAGGATGCTTTTTACACTCGTGTCTGGGGACCGAGTGGAGTTGATAGCAGTATGTAGATCAGATTTCTTTGGGAGAGTGACAGTGGTCATAGATCAGGGTTCTTTGGGAGCCGTCAGTGTGACAGTGAGTCTTGGCTGTGTGGTTTTCCAGCCTGTGAGTGAGACAGTATTTTGTTGGTTTTAGCCGATCTTGTTGATCGAGGATTTGGATCATAGCCTGCATGAGCCACATTTGAGCTCGACAGAGATGCGCGGATACTTTGCTCGGTGGGGTCGCGCCCCTCGAGTGCCACTTCGGAGTAGGCGAGACCGGGTTGTTGTACCGGCATTGAGAGTGATACTTGGACCGGGTTGTTGTATCGGCATTGAGATTGAGCTATATGCTGGGTTGTTGTACCGGCGTGAGATTGAGCTCTTCTATCGCGATTTGTCGACGCATTTGTCCCTCTGGCTGAGCCAGTTTTGGCAGTCACGGACACCGTCCCTCTGGCTGAGCCAGTTTTGGCAGTCATGGACGCCCTACGTAAGTCCGGTCCTCCGGGATGTAATGGTAGTAGGTAGGCGCAGGTTTGGCTGGACCCGATGTGGCAGTCAGTTTAGATTGGGTGATCTGAGTTGAGAGTTAGTTGTCGCATCATGTTCTTTCTGTTCCACTCTTTGAGCATCTAGATAGAGGCATAGTAGCTGTAGAGTTTACTTTTCCAGCTTTTCCTTACAGCACTGCATATGTTACTTTATGCCTCTAGTAGACTTAGTGGGCAGATCGTCGGGCTTGTTGGCGGCACCCACTGAGAACTACTGTGGGAAGTAGTTCTCACACCCGCCGTGGGGTATTTTTCCCCAGGGACTTCTGCTCAGGTTCCTGCTGCTCCAGTTGCTGATTCTGCTCCTTCTGACCGAGGTGAGGGAGTCGCGAGATAGATCCCTTCCAGTCATCCTCTGAGAGAGAGTAGATGTACCCCTTACCAGTTTCTGAGAGTGTTATGTTGAGCGACCCTTGTAGTGAGGTATCGAGTTGTACCTTTCCTTTACTGTTGAGAGAGACTTATATTTTTTGTTGAGGACTTTGTTGTATTTTTTTGGAGTTGTAGTTGTTTATATATCTTTATTTCCGCATTTTACATTTTCAGCTCTGATATCTGTTAGTGTAGATGATTCTTTTGCAGGTTAGATGCTACGTCTATACGGGGCTGTTGGGTTATGTATAATTGGATCTAAATAGGGGAAAAAACACCTAGAGGGGGGTGAATAGGTGTAAACAATAAACACTCAAAAATCTTTGCGATATAAAACCCAAAGCGGAAATAATAAATAACACGCAGAGATTTTTACGTGGAAACTCCAAACCGGAGTAAAAAACCACGGGACCGATAACACGGTGAAATCCACTAGAATTAAACACGTACAAGGTGATATACCGTACTCACAGACGACTCAACCTTTTCCATACGCTCCTAGTTGATCTTCTCCGCTCGCTCCACGACGCTTCTCGAATCCACGATCTGCGTCCAACGCCGAATCCACGGCGTCCAACGTCGAGTCCACGACGTCCGACCGAATCCACGGTCTTCACCCAGTAGCACGCTTCGAATCCATGAACGTACCTCGCTCCGAATCCACGAGAGCGGTAGCACCTTGAATCCACCAGGCCACGCGAGTCCACGCGCCGATTTTGGGATAAATCGTTGTTTTTTTGGGTGGTGATGATCCGCCGAATACTTAGATTAGAAATAGATCGGAAATACCATCTAAGTATTCATTGATTTGATTCTACTCAAAATGTGAGTATGAAAACCTAGAATCAAATCAGTCAATATAGATGAAGAAACATAGGATAGAATCTATGATTTCCTTTCTTCTCTATATGTGGATCTTAGGTCGTATAAAAGATGACGGCTTTTAGGTTTAGCGGCTTCTTTTTGGATTAGCCCTAGAAAAAGAATTATAGGGTCTATTTATAGGTTAGAAACCCTTGGATGAAGATAAGGATCAAAAACTATCCTTTTCTGGAATTTTATATGACGACGATCCGGATCGGAGTTCGGCGATCTGGATTGCAGTAGCGAGAAAAACAGTTTCCAGAAAAATGAAGGTTCGGGATCCGGATCGAAGTGCCTGATCCGGATCGTTCATACAGTTCACCAAACATCAACGTTCGGGATCCGGATTGAAAAGCCTGATCCGGATCGTTCAAATAAAATGGTAAACCCAGTGTTCGGGATCCGGATCAAAGGAAGCTACGATCCGGATTGAACTGGTGTATGAACGAACAACCTTCGGGATCCGGATTGCAAAGTCTGATCCGGATCCTGAACATGCCCCATGTCCAGTTTTTGATATTTATGCAATTACAAGTTCATCCAAGTGTTTCTACACTATAAGAAGTATTCGGATCACCAAAGATATTAAGTTAAACATACCTGATCCTTTTGAATTCTTCTTTCTTGAGATTGAGTTATATGATCCAACCTTCTTTACCTTCAATCTTCAAGACTTAACCGAATTCACGAAATACGCCAACTTAAATTCCGTAACAATCTCCCCCTTTGGCGGTTTCGTGACAAAATATAGATCCACTCAAGAAAATTCAAAAAGATATTTTTGTTGCTATCACCATACAACAAAAATTTACAATGGAGATCCAAAATAAAATACATGAGTTAAACTCCTAAAACAGACTCTAGACTTAGACATCTGTACTCTCTGCAAAAGAAATCATTCTTGACAAAAGAAATCGTTAGATACCTCAAGAATTTTATATCATTCAAAAACCACATACAGAGATGAAGTTTATACTCATTTATACTTACCATGACATTTATACATTCAGATATGTAATTTGATCATAGTTAAAACACCAACATATCTTCTATGCAATCAAAATCCAAATGTCATGTTAGTGAACATCAACTTGTTAGTTATATTACATGCCCAAATAGTTAGTCGAATAGTTAGTCGGGGCATGCATTCAAACACAAATGAAAACCGAAAGTTGAAGTTCTACTTACCTTTCAAGTTGAGGTTATACTTACCTCCATAGTTTCAAGTTTCTCACAAACATTGTATCATTGTTTATACTTCTCTCTCCCCATTTTTGTCACAAAAGTTAGCCAAAAATTAACAAAATGGAGAGAATAGTTAACAGTTCAAGTACCAAAAGTTTGAGAATTAAAACTAAAACTTAAAAACCTGCACAAGAGAAAAGTTAAAAATCTGAAGTTCCTGCACAAGAGAATTATTAGACAAACGATTAAAGCATCTGAATCTGAGTCATCCGAGGCGCTGTATCCCATTTTCGAGAACAATTTCTGCATTAACTTCTTCATTGGCGATACCGTCTTAGTTAATGTGATTTGGGATGCTGTGATTATTTCGAGTTCTTCGGAGATTCGCCTCTGCTCTTTGGTGAGTTGCTCCTGTTCAAAAGACAGTCTCTGTTGCTGTTTTTAGACGGAGGTTACTGATGCTTCATCATCTGCTCCTGGTGCTTGATGTGAAGGCGAGGCAGAGGTGCCTGCACAAGGTTTCTTTGTAGAGGAAGGAGTCGAAGTGACATGAGGCAATTTGTGAAGTGACTTCACAATTGTTGATTCATCTATCATCCCCCAACAGTGTTGATATGATGTCGAGCTGATATCAATCTTAAACTTTTTCAAGATCCTCATGATGATCAATGGGAATGGAAGTCGTTCAGTAGGATGAGGATGCTTAATATATCTAGACATTCTATTCCAAATTATGTACGGGATGTTCATGTTCAACCCTACGGCCTCAGAAGGATGACCTAGGAGATATAAGAACAGCATTCTATCCCATCTCAATACCTTTGTCTGCAAGTTAGGGAGAATGTTGTAACACGTGATGAAGTTAAGAAATCGGTACTCAAGCCGAAGTTGTTTGGATTTTATAGATTTACCATCTGCTGATTCAGTTCCTTCCAAACAAATTCCTTCTATCACGGTTTGCCACATGGCATTCGTCAAACTTCTTCCCATCAAATAGTTGAACCCCGATCTGTTTGATTCCATTCCTAGTACCTCGCCGATTAACTGCGGAGCAATTGTGAGTCTCATCCCTTGGATGTTTGTGTAGAATTGCATCGAACCAAGTTCATCTTCCTGAAGATGTCTTGCATTTGTGTAAAAGGTTCTTACACGATACAAACAATATCCAAGTAATTCCGGGAATCGGCAGACTTGAATAAGATTAGTTCGTTCAATTAAAATCCCAAACTCTGGTGAGTGATTTCAGAGAGCTTCAATGTTGACATGTCGTTCACCGATGCATTCACGATGTTCAAAAGCTCTAAGGCGATCAGTGTTAACGAACACTTCTTCCATGCGAGGCGGGGAGTCAGGAGCTATTGGTTTGCTAACATCAGCATTTCGTGCTCGTCCAAAGCGTCGAGCTAGTCTCTTCCTCTTCACCGAGATGGATGGGGCAGTCATAGGTGCTTTTCCAGTGTCCATTGCAGTTTTTCCTTTCGAAACAACAGAGGTTTTCTGTGTCGATTTTACAGGATGTGTTTCATCATCTGACAACTCATCCCAATTGACTTCATCCTTTTCTGGTTCAGATTCTGAATCTTCAAGATGAACACATTCTCCTTTACCAAACGGTTTCTTTGCACTCTTTAATTTATTGGTTGCTCGAGTATGTACCATCACAACAAGAAGAACTATGATCCATGTGAATGCCATTGCTGAAATTGCTTGTGAGAAGAAATCCTGTGAGCAACACCTCAAGAACACGAAAAAATTGTTAATTTTCAAAAATTAGAAAAATTGTACCCAAACAATCATTATCGTGTAGAGAGACTAAGAATCAAATTAGTTTTGCAAAAGGAATTTTAAAAATAGATCAATCGCATGATTTTGAAAAATTCCCATTGTATGCCCTAAAACCGAAATTTTTAAAATCGAAGTCCAAAAATCCGTTTATCATTGGAATACCTAGCATATAATCAAAACTAATCTACCCAGAGTTCTTATTTCAAAAGAAATTTGATCAAAAACCATCCACAAATGAAATAGATACAAGAATTTCATCACGTTTTGAGGAAGAATATGAAAAACTGTGAAAAATCGAGATTTTGATCAGTAAAACTTACTTGGAATCGAAGAACTTGAGTTTGAAAGCTTCCAAGATGGATGAATTCTAGAGAGAGAAGCTCTGGAAACTTTGGAACAAAATATTGGAGTAAAAGAAATCAAAACCCTTTTGTTCTATATAAAACCCTAGCCGCGATCCGGATCAGTTCGTGATTTCGATCCGGATCGGCTACCCGCAGAGAAAATCTGCGTTCGGGAGCCGGATCGGCAAGTCCAATCCGGATCGTCTGCCCGTAGAAGAATATCTGCGTTCGGGATCCGGATCGGCAGGTCCAATCCGGATCGGCTCCAACTTTTTCTTTAGAAAATTTCAGAGAAATTCTAGAAAAACCAGAAAAAGATTGTAAGCACTTTCGTGTATCAACTTTAAACGAAAATCATCGTTTCATACAACAAGAAATAGATTATGCCAAATCTATCAATAACATCCAACAAATGAAACAAAAATTTATAAAAATTAAATCCCTTAAAGTTGAACAACTTCAATTACATCTAACTTGATCTTATGAGTAATGCCTTTATCAAATCATCAATTCGGTAAAGAAAATGAAATACAAAGATCAATAGATGTCTAAAATCCCAGATAAGTTAGATAATATATCTAGTCAATTTATTGAAGAGAGTGGCTCTTTGAGCATCTTTCATTAAAATTTCCACCTTATACCAACCTTGAAATTTTGACAGAGTCAAGTATTTCAACATGCATTTTATTTAATCAAACTTGAAGAACCTTGCTTGGTATACATGTGGTAGCTGCACACAGTACTTGGACGACCGAGGTGGTAGCTCTTTCCTCCATGTGGTGGTAGTTTTCACACTCCTCATTGGGATGTAACTCTTTCCACATCTTTTGAGCATAATACTTTTTCTTTGACTCCCCCTCAACTGGCTATCAATTATTTAAGATATAAAGTATTCAGCCAAATATTGATCTCGATTTCATACTCGACTAAACAGTCAAATAAGATAAAAACTATACCAAGAGATCATCGAGAGAGAAATTGACTTTGATCAAAACAAAGATGATTTAATTGACATAAATAATCATTGCATCAAATGAAATATTACTATATCTAAAGCATAATAGATTTCTAAATATATAAAAGGATGCAGTTAAAGTCAATCAAAACTAATGCTCAATTAATGTTCTATGTCTAAGCATAGATGATGAACAAAAACACAAAAACAAAACCTAACCTAAACAAAAGTTTCAAAAAGAGGTTATTTCAAGGAAAGCATTCCAATTGCTTTACGCAAATGAATAAAACGTTTTTGATCCAAAGGTTTTGTGTCACGCCCCGAGGGTTTTCGTTCAGCGGAAACAGTACACAAAAACGGTCATTTGGCTCGAAATAAACCCCTTTTTTTTTTTGAAAAGCTCTCTTCCTCGGTGCGTGCCCAGACCCGCCGCATACACAGGGTCACTCTGCACACGGACAGAGTCTCCCCTGTATATGCACGGCGTCGCGATCAGTACAGTCTCCAAACACAAACCATAATTCAATCACAACAGTTCAGCGTTCATTCATACAAACATACAAGTATTACAACTAAAGCATTTTCATGGCCGGTTGGTTTGAAAGGATAAATCCACAATTGTTAAAAACGGCGCCCACTCGACGCCTAGAATATTTTGAAAAACGGTTTCGAAAGCCACATAAAACCACAGGGTTTTTGAAAACAGTGCCCACACGACACTCAGGTTTGGAAATCCCTTTTTAAAGATCCATAAATCCACAAGGTTTGAAAACAGTGCCCACACGACACCTAGATTTTGAAAGCGGTTTTCGCAATTCCTTTTGGGTTTGTTTTTTTTTCTTTTTCTGTTTGAAAGCGGCCAACAAAGAGAGAAAGGAAGGTTTATTAAATAATCAGAAGTTGCCGACATCCTACCGACCCCACGAGGGTATCGAGAACCACACATAAGACTACCGTAATAAATGGAAAGCGTCAGTAAGGAGGAAAATACAATACGGGGTCTCCGTAGACCCGAAAACTCCAGCCTCGGCCTCACCGTCGCCTATCACTCTCCCCGGAAGGATCCTGTCATAGAGTGGGAAGTCAGCGACAATATAGAATAATAAAGAAAGCAGGAAAAAGAAGTGCGCCCAACAATAAACTATCCGGAGCAACATCCTCCCAAACTAGGAATAACCACGCACACCTGCATAACCTAATCCGGGCACCTACCCCGGCGTCCCCACCGAGCACCTACCTCGGTAAACCACGTCGGGCACCTACCCCGACGGGTCACACCGCTCGCACCTCGGCGCATCAAACCCCCCACCTGCGGGGGCCCCCCACTACGTCACCTCGTGGGTTTACACGGGTCATAGACCGCTTTTCCGGAAAAGCACACCCTTAGCGGTGGCCAAACCGCGGGTGCGCGTGCTGCAGCCTCGAGCCAAGTAACCAACAATAATAGTATACGAGATAATAGTGACATAAGGACTACCAGATTAGTGTCAACAAGTACCTTGCAATTCTTCTTAATTTAACATAAAACAAAATAACTTGAATTGTTTAAAGTTGAAGTACAACTGTCAGGAACCCGACGTTTGATCCCAAAATAAAACCCACCTCAAACACGAAGAAAGAGACGTGTGGAAACTCCAACCAAAATACCCTCGCCGCGCGCCCGAGAAGCTACAACAAAATGTATTCGTTAAAAACATCGTCGTGGTTTAAAACACTCAAAAACGGGGCGAAACGGGCTAAAAACGGAGCTTCTGGACCCTTTTTCTGAAAACGGGTGCACGGGTCCAGGCGTGGACCGGGTCCACGACGGCGGGCGGCAGTGGCGCGGGCCGGGAGCACGCGGCGGCAGTGGACCGGGGCGTCTTGGGCCGGGCCGCGCACGGCCAGGAGCGCGCGCCGGGTCCACGGTTTCCCGCGGCGGCAGTGCGAACCGAGTGCACGCCCAGGGCGTGCACCGCGCGGCCTGGCGCACGGCCCTGTGCGCCGGGTCTGCGCCCCCGGGCCTCGATGGCGTGCACCGGGTGCACGCCGGCTTGTGTGGACCGCGGCCAGAAATCCCCTCCCTTGAACAGTGATTTCGGCTCCGGTTGCGACCCCGCGATCACGGCGGCTCCGGCGGTGACCCCGTGAACACGGTGACGGCGGCGGCGGCCTCCCGTTTAACCACGGCGGCGGCGGCCTCTCGTTTGGTCCCCAAAATCGCCTCGCACGCGGCACGAGACGAAGGAAAACCCACCCCGACACTACAAAGGATTTTCCTCCCCCTTGCTCGAAACAAGAAATAGCAAGAAAATAAATTCACCGCTTACCTTGGTCGCGGCGTCGGGGTTGCAAGAAGAGGGATCGTCCCGGGGGTGTGCGATCGTTCCTCCTCTCCTCGATCGCTTCGCCGTAGATCCCCGCACCAATCAATCGCAGGGAGAAGAGGAAGAGGAAGGGGAAGCAGTTCCTCGTCCGCGTTCGGCTACGGTTCGTCCAAGGTGGGGGTAGCAGAGAGTTATGAGGGTCGAACCCTAATTCCCCAACCGGAACGAATTAATTAGCTGGTCTGGCGCAATAGGGGCTTAACCCAAAATCCCCAAACTACCAAAAATTTAAACGATCGTGAAGCGGATAGCGGGAAGAAATAAACCCAAAACCCCGGTCAACAGGAAATGAGGATTTCGAGTTCGAACCTGGGTTCGGCGTGCCTCGAAAATCGTGCCGGTCGCCTGGGCTGCTAACAAACTTCCGGAATTTATTGTGGGAGAATCCGGAGTCCGAAAATAAATCCGGTCGCGCCGCCGCGCTCCGTTTCGAGATCTCTAACGCCTAAAAATACCCGCGAGCCCCGACGGTCTGCCAAGAAGAGAAGAAGAACAAGATCACGCACCGGACCCCTCAAGCGCACAAGATGCAAATAAAACCCCAAATAAAGAACACCAAAAAAAAAGAACACTAAACCAGCGGTTACTACACCCCTCACCTCTTAAAAACGAGTTTCGTCCCCGAAACTCAATCCTGGGTTGCGGTGAAGAGATTGGGGTAGCACTCCCTCATTTTCGACTCCGACTCCCACGTCGCTTCTCGCTCCTCGTGGTTGCTCCAGAGCACCTTCACGTAGGGAATGGCTCGGTTTCTCAGCGTTTTACTTTCCCTTGCTAGTATCCGCACTGGGGTTTCCTCGAAGCTTAGATCCTCTTTCAACTCTAGTGCAGAGACGTCCAGAACATGTGACGGGTCAGAGAGGTATCTTCTGAGCATCGAGACGTGGAACACGTCGTGGACACGGTCGAGGTTAGGTGGTAGGGCAAGGCGGTAAGCCACCGGGCCGATGCGCTCCAGGATCTCGAATGGCCCAACAAATCGCGGGCTCAGCTTGCCCTTCAGTCCGAAGCGTTTGATCCCCCTGGTTGGCGAAACACGCAAGAGCACGTGATCTCCCACTTGGAATTCCAAGTCGCGTCGCCTACGGTCTGCGTAGCTTTTCTGTCGACTCTGGGCGGTGAGTAGGCGCTGTCGAATGAGTCGTATCTTTGCTTCAGTTTCTTCCACTAAATCGGGTCCCAAGAACTTCCGCTCTCCCAAGTCGTCCCAACAGATCGGGGATCGACAACGTCTTCCATATAAGGCTTCGAAGGGTGCCATCTGTATGCTGGCCTGGTGGCTGTTGTTGTAGGCAAATTCCACGAGGGGCAAGTAGCGTGACCAACCGTCTCCCCAGTCAAGTACACAGACGCGTAGCAGGTCCTCTAGGGTCTGAATCACCCGCTCAGACTGTCCGTCTGTCTGGGGGTGGAAGGCTGTGCTAAACTGCAGTCTCGTCCCTAAAGCCCGCTGTAGGCTTTGCCAGAACTTTGAAACAAAACACGTGTCCCTGTCTGAGGTAATGGATGCTGGAACTCCATGTAGCCTCACGATCTCGCTGAGGTAAACTTGGGCTAGTCGGTCCCGGGTCCACGTCGTATGAATCGGTAGGAAGTGCGCTTACTTGGTTATGCGGTCTACAACAACCCAGATCGTGTCGTGGCCCTGCTGCGAGCGTGGGAACCCCGTGACAAAATCCATGGTGATTTGATCCCACTTCCATTCTGGCACTGGCAGCGGCAGTAGTTTTCCTGCGGGTCGCTGGTGTTCCGCCTTGACCTGTTGACACACTAGGCAGTGGGCTACGTGTCGTGTCACATCCATCTTCAATTTTGGCCACCAGAAGGTCTGCTTAAGGTCCCTGTACATCTTCGTACCCCCCGGATGCACCGCATAAGGGGCGCGGTGTGCCTCAGTTAAGATTTCCTCCTTTAACTCTTTCGAATCTGGCACGCAAATCCGCCCACGGAAACGTAGGGTGCTGTCGGCTTCCGTTGAAAAGTCGTTCTCTTGGTCGGGGAGGATCTTGTTTCGCACGAGCTGCAAGTAAGGGTCAGTCTGTTGCCCTTCCCGAATCCTCTCGAGCAGTGTTGGCTTGACTACCAAGGTTAGCAGTCGTGCTACCGTGCCCGCCGGTACCACTTCTAATTTCATACTCGCAAACTCCGCGATCAAGCTATCCTGCTCAGTTAACCCGCCTGCAGGTGTTGCTTCTTGTTGTGCTTTTCTACTCAACGCGTCTGCTACCGCGTTGGCTTTCCCGGGGTGGTATTGGATTGTCAGGTCATAATCCTTTAGTAGCTCCAACCACCGTCTCTGCTGCAAGTTCAGCTCCTTCTGGGTAAACAGGTATTTCAGACTTTGGTGGTCCGAAAATACAGTACAGTGGACGCCAAAGAGGTAGTGTCTCCAAAGCTTCAAAACGAATACCACTGCGGCCAGCTCCAAGTCGTGCGTCGGATAGTTCTTCTCGTATTCTTTTAGTTGCCTGGAAGCATAGGCTATCACCTTCCCTTGTTGCATCAACACACCTCCAAGGCCGATCCTTGACGCGTCGCAATACACTTCGTAGTCCTCTCCGGGGTTCGGTAGTACAAGTACTGGTGCACTGGTTAGCCTTCGTCTTAATTCTTCGAAGCTCTCCTGACGTCGAGCCGTCCAAATGAACTTCTCCCCTTTTCTGGTCAAACGGTTCAGGGGGGCGGCTATCTTCGAAAAGCCCTCGACGAAGCGTCGGTAGTATCCTGCCAGGCCCAAAAAGCTGCGGATCTCAGTCACTGTGGTTGGCGGCTGCCAGCTGAGTACAGCTTCCACTTTCTTGGGGTCCACTGCAATTGCTTCTGCTGAGATTACATGTCCTAGGAAGCCCACTTCACGTAACCAAAATTCACATTTCTTGAGTTTCGCGAACAGTTTCTGGTTCCGAAGGGTCTGGAGAATCGTTCGCAAATGATCCTCGTGCTCCTCGTCGGTGGTCGAATAGATCAGGATGTCGTCGATGAAGACCACCACGAACCGATCAATGTAAGGTCTGAAGATGTGGTTCATCATATCCATAAATACCGCGGGGGCGTTTGTCAGTCCGAAGGGCATAACCGTAAACTCATAGTGTCCATATCGGGTCCGGAAGGCAGTCTTTGGTATGTCCTCGTCCCGCACTCGAAGTTGGTGGTAGCCCGATTGCAGATCAATTTTGGAGAAAACCTTCGCTCCCCGCAGTTGATCGAAGAGGTCGTCGATTCTGGGCAGGGGATACTTGTTCTTTATTGTAACCTTGTTGATTCCCCTGTAGTCGATGCAGAGTCGTAAGCTTCCGTCCTTCTTTCGCACAAAGAGCACTGGTGCTCCCCAGGGCGACACGCTCGGCCTGATAAATCCCTTGTCCAAGAGATCTTCAAGTTGTGCCTTGAGCTCCTTCAGTTCCGCGAAGGCCATTCGGTAGGGTGCCTTCGTAATTGGCTGCGTGCCCGGTAGCAGTTCTATTGGGAACACCACCTCCCGCTCGGGGGGCATCCCGGGCAGTTCCGTCGGGAAAACATCAGGAAAATCCCTTACTACCGGGATGTCCGACGGCGTCCCCGAGAGTCCGGTGATCATGTCCACCGACGCCAAGTAGGCCACGCACCCACCCTCTACCAGTCTCCTGGCTCGTGCCGCTGAGATGACCGCTGGGAAGAGATGCTCTTGCACGCCAGATACGCATTTTTAGGGAAACTTGGCTCTTGAAGTTGCACCATCCGCTTCTCGCAGTCGATAAGCACTTGGTACCTTGAGAGCCAGTCCATGCCCAATACAACGTCGTACTCCTTCAGGGGAATTACCACCAAATCCCAAGGGCAAGGCAGTCGCCCTAGTTTAATCGGGCAGGTGGCCACCAAACTGGTCGCCTCCAGTGTCCCACCCGCCGTCTGGACCGTCATAGGGCTTTGGAGAGGTGTCTCCCCAAGGTCATGCATAAACACGTAGTTATAAGAGATGAAAGAGTGTGTTGCTCCAGTATCAAAAAGGGTTCTTGCACGGGAATTTGAAACAGAAGTAATACCTGCAAGCACATCCGCTGGTGGATCCGACTCCTGGCGGGTCATTGAGTAAACCCTCCCGCCTGCCTGCGTTTGCCTCTCCCCCTCTCGCCGTGGTGCAGGGGGTCTAGAAGTTGACCCCATAGGGGCCTTTCCTCGTCCAGATAGCTGTGGTGCCGGTGCCGAAGCTGCTGAGGTAACCGCTCCCTGGATCAAGGGGCAGTTGTGGCGGTAGTGCCCCTGTTTACCGCAGCGGAAGCAATGATCATTACGCTGGGGGCAAGCGGACACTTGGTGCGCTCCCCCGCATATCACACAAGGCCTATCTCCCGGCCTAGGCCCTCCTGCCGGCGCGCCCCGAGGTCCTGTCTGCGGTCTCCACCGTTTGGGGGGTCGGCTCCCATTCGATGAGCCTCCCCCCGGGCTTTGCTGTTGTCGTTTCCGGTCCTCCTGTCGCGCCGAGTTCTCCCTTCTGGCGCGAGTGACTGCAAACCCGCGCTCCACCGTAGTGGCCCTGTCGACCACTTTCTGAAAGGTGTGCAAGTCAGCCGCTTGCACCACCTCGAAAATGTTGCTCCGCAAGCCATCGACGAAGAGTTGCGCCTTGTGGGACTCGTCCCTCACGACGAACGGAACACAGTTAGCTAGTCTCACGAATTCACGCTGATACTCCATGACTGTCCTGCTCCCCTGCTGGATGTGGTTCAAGTCATCCTCCAACTTCTTTTTGACGCTGTTGGTGAAGAAAGCGCCAAACAGCTCCTGTTTGAACGTCATCCAGGATGGGAGTGCGGTACGTGTGGTAGGGTCGGGGCGTACTGTCTTCCACCACAAGCGGGCATTCCCTCCCAAGCAGTGGACCGCTAAGGGAACCCGCTCGTGGTCCTCCATGAGTAAGTCTTCAAACAGTTTTTCCATTGACCCCACCCAGTTCTCGACGACCCAAGGGTCGGTCGTCTCTCCGTCGAACACGGGCGGGTCGTACTTCTTGAAGTCGGCCAGGTTGGCCCGTACCCGCTCTCGCTCAGTCAGCCCAGCTGTCCCCTCCCCCGCGGCGGCGGCAGCCACGGTAGGGGAAGGTGTAACCATAGTCTCTTCCAGCGTAACCCTGCTGGTGGTCCCGGCGCCGGTGCCGTAGTCGCCGCCGGCGGCGCCGCTGCTGGCGCATTTGGCCCCTGCGGAGGGACCGGGGCGGCCGTCACTGTCGCAGCCTGCTGTCGTTGCGTCAGCTGACGCACGTGGTCCGTGAGGGTGGCCAGTTGCCCCGCCATCTCCCTCATTTGCTGCCGCAGGAGCTGATTCTCCGCGGCCGCCGACGTCGTGGCATCTGCTCCGGTGTCCTCGGTGGATGATCTAGTACGGGCCATGTCTGCCCACACAAAAAGAAGGTCAGCTTTAGCCTTTGCTAATAAACAACGGACCGCCAATCAAGAGAAAGGACTCAGACTCTCCCCCCACCCCGATCACTCACGTCCTAACCTCCTAAGTCCCATCCATTTATTCAATTGCAGTCCAGTGAGGTATTCCCACGGATGTCGGCATCAACTGTTGTGATTGATCAACAAAAAAAAAAAAAGTCTCTGATGCCATCTTAATCTGTCACGCCCCGAGGGTTTTCGTTCAGCGGAAACAGTACACAAAAAAGGTCATTTGGCTCGAAATAAACCCCCCTTTTTTTTTGAAAAGCTCTCTTCCACGGTGCGTGCCCAGACCCGCCGCATACACAGGGTCACTCTGCACACGGACAGAGTCTCCCCTGTATATGCACGGCGTCGCGATCAGTACAGTGTCCAAACACAAACCACAATTCAATCACAATAGTTCAGCGTTCATTCATACAAACATACAAGTATTACAACTAAGCATTTCATGGCCGGTTGGTTTGAAAGGATAAATCCACAATTGTTAAAAACGGCGTCCATCGACGCTTAGAATATTTTGAAAAACGGTTTCGAAAGCCACATAAAACCACAGGGGTTTTTGAAAATAGTGCCCACACGACACTCAGGTTTGGAAATCCCTTTCTAAAGATCCATAAATCCACAAGGTTTGAAAACAGTGCCCACACGACACCTAGATTTTGAAAGCGGTTTTCGCAATTCCTTTTGGGTTTGTTTTTTTTTCTTTTTCTGTTTGAAAGCGGCCAACAAAGAGAGAAAGGAAGGTTTATTAATAAGAAGAAGTTGGCCGACATCCTACCGACCCCACGAGGGTATCGAGAACCACACATAAGACTACCGTAATAAATGGAAAGCGTCAATAAGGAGGAAAATACAATACGGGGTCTCCGTAGACCCGAACACTCCAGCCTCGGCCCTCACCGTCGCCTATCACTCTCCCCGGAAGGATCCTGTCACAGAGTGGGAAGTCAGCGACAATATAGAATAATAAAGAAAGCAGGAAAAAGAAGTGCGCCCAACCATAAACTATCCGGAGCAACATCCTCCCAAACTAGGAATAACCACGCACCACTGCATAACCTAATCCGGGCACCTACCCCCGGCGTCCCCAACCGAGCACCTACCTCAGGTAAAACCACGTCGGGCACCTACCCCGACGGGTCACACCGCTCGCACCTCGGCGCCTCAAACCCCCCACCTGCGGGGGCCCCCCACTACGTCACCTCGTGGGTTTACACGGGTCATAGACCGCTTTTCCGGAAAAGCACACCCTTAGCGGTGGCCAAACCGCGGGTGCGCGTGCTGCAGCCTCGAGCCAAGTACCAACAATAAATAGTATACAGATAATAGTGACATAAGGACTACCAGATTAGTGGTCAACAAGTACCTTGCAATTCTTCTTAATTAACATAAAACAAAATAACTTGAATTGTTTAAAGTTGAAGTACAACTGTCAGGAACCCGACGTTTGATCCAAAATAAAACCCACCTCAAACACGAAGAAAGAGACGTGTGGAAACTCCAACCAAAATACCCTCGCCGCGCGTCCGAGCAGCTACAACAAAATTTATTCGTTAAAAAACATCGTTGTGGTTTAAAACACTCAAAAACGGGGCGAAACGGGCTAAAAACGGAGCTTCTGGACCCTTTTTCTGAAAATGGGTGCACGGGTCCAGGCGTGGACCAGGTCCACGACGGCGGGCGGCAGTGGCGCGGGCCGGGAGCACGCTGGCGGCGGTGGACCGGGCGTCTTGGCCGGGCCGCGCACGGCCAGGAGCGCGCGCCGGGTCCACGGTTTCCCTCGGCGGCAGTGCGAACCGGGTGCACGCCCAGGGCGTGCACGCGCGGCCTGGCGCACGGCCCTGTGCGCCGGGTCTGCGCCCCCGGGCCTCGATGGCGTGCACCGGGTGCACGCCAGGCTTTGTGGACCGCGGCCAGAAATCCCCTCCCGTGAACAGTGATTTCGGCTCCGGTTGCGACCCCGCGATCACGGCGGCTCGGCGGTGACCCCGTGAACACGGTGACGGCGGCGGCGGCCTCCCGTTTAACCACGGCGGCGGCGGCCTCCCTTTGGTCCCCAAAATCGCCTCGCACGTGGCACGAGACGAAGGAAAACCCACCCCGACACTACAAAGGATTTTCCCTCCCCCTTGCTCGAAACAAGAAATAGCAAGAAAATAAATTCACCGCTTACCTTGGTCGCAGCGTCGGGGTTGCAAGAAGAGGGATCGTCCCGGGGGGTATGCGATCGTTCCTCCTCTCCTCGATCGCTTCGCCGTAGATCCCCGCACCAATCAATCGCAGGGAGAAGAGGAATAGGAAGGGGAAGCAGTTCCTCATCCGCGTTCGGCTACGGTTGTCCAAGGTGGGGGTAAGCAGAGAGTTTATGAGGGTCGAACATCTAATTCCCCACCAGAACGAATTAATTAGGCTGGTCTGGCGCAACAGGGGCTTAACCCAAATCCCCAAACTACCAAAAAGTTAAACGATCAGCGAAGCGGATAGCCGGAATAAATAAACCCAAAACCCCGGTCAACAGGAAGATGAGGATTTCGAGTTCGAACCTGGGTTTCGGCGTGCTCGAAAATCGGCCGGTCGCCTGGGGCTGCTAACAAACTTCCGGAATTTATTGTGGAGAATCCGGAGTCGGAAAATAAATCCGGTCGCGCCGCCGCGCTCCGTTTCGAGAGCTCTAACGCCTAAAAATACCCGAGCCCCGACGGTCTGCCAAGAAGAGAAGAAGAACAAGATCACGCACCGGACCCCTCAAGCGCACAAGATGCAAATAAACCCCAAATAAAGAACACCAAAAAAAAAAGAACACTAAACCAGCGGTCACTACATTTTGTTAACAAGTCAGCTAATTGATCTTCAGTTGAAATGTAGAAAATTTGAAGAACATTTGATTCAACTAGCTCTCTAAGAAATGATATCTAAGTTCAATGTGTTTTGTTCTAAAGTGCAACACAGGGTTTTTTTGAAATGTTTATAGCACTAGTGTTGTCACATAAAACAGTTACCGAAGTTGCTGAAATCCGGAAGTCGCTCAACACGCTTTTCATCCAAATGAGTTGAGTTGAACAACTACCCGCTGAGATGTATTCCGCTTCGGCAGTCGAGAGTGCAATGCAGTTTGCTTTTTACTATGCCATGCAACAAGGCAATAGCCAAGATAAAAACATGCACCACTCGTACTTTTCCGATCATCCACAGATCCTGCCCAATCGGTATCTGAGTATCCAATAATATCTAGACTTGTTCCCATAGGATACCAATTCCGAAATTAATGGTTCCTTTGATGTACCGGATGATCCTTTTCACCGCTTTCAGGTGGACCTCCTTTGGTGCTGATTGATATCTCGCGCAATCCCAACACTAAAGGATATATCCGGGCGACTAGCTGTGAGGTAAAGTAGACTTCCAATCATGCTGCGATAAAGTTTCTCGTCTACATTCTCACTAAGAGATTCACTTCCAATCCCTTATTGCTAGTTCCCATAGGAGTAGGAAAATCTTTAGAATCTTCTAATCCGAATTTCTTTACCAACTCCTTTGCATACTTGGATTGACACAGATGGATGCCTTCACCATTTTGTTTCACTTTGCAATCCAAGAAAGTATGTCAATTCGCCCATCATAGACATCTCAAATTCGCTTTCCATGGTTTTCTGCGAATTTAGAAGCATCATTGTCCTTTGTTGCTCCAAAACAATGTCATCGACATAGATTTGTGCAACAATGAAGTTATTTTGATAATGCTTCACAGAGAGTCCTGTCTGCTCCCCCTCGAGTATAGCCCTTCTCCAAAAGGTGCTTTGTCAACCTTTCGTACCACGCTCGCGGTGCTTGTTTTAAAACGTAAAGAGCCTTTTTCAAATGAAAAACATGGTTAGGTAGTTTACATCTACAAAACCTTTCGGTTGAGCCACATAAACTTCCTCATTTAAAACCCATTTAAAAACGCGCTCTTAACGTCCATTGAAAGAGTTTTATTTTAAAGTGACAAGCAATAGCGAGTAAGATACGAATGGACTCGAGTCTAGCTACAGGGCGAACGTTTCATCAAAGTCTATACCTTCTATTTGAGAGTAGCCTTGAGCAACTAAACATGCTTTGTTCCTGATGATGGTACCATCCTCATTTTTCTTGTTCTTGAAAATCCATTTAGTACTGATCACATTGTGTTGCTTCAGAGGCGTCGTTAATTCCCAGACTTTGTTGCGTTCAAACTGATGGAGCTCTTCCTGCATTGCTTCAATCCAGTAGTCATCCTGAAGAGCTTCATCGACATTCTTTGGTTCGATCATGGAAACGTAACAGGCAAATCCACAAACCAGCTGTCTCCGAGTTTTGACTCCTTCTTGTGGGTCTCCAATGATGTTTGATTCAGGATGATCCTTGGAGATGCGTAACGTTTGATGTAATGGAGTACTCGGAGGTATATGAGATGATTCCTGCACATCAGATAGACTTGAAGAACCATTAGATGCATCATTAATATTGGAAGTATTATCATGAGAAGATGCACTTACAGGAGTATCATCATAAGAGAGATATCAGGGGTAGATTTATCAGATGCAAAGTGGAAAGCTTCATCTACTTTAACATTTATAGATTCTACATCGTTTTAGATTCCAAGTTAAATACCCGATATGCTCTACTATTTGTAGAATACCCCAAGAAAATTCCTTCGTCACTTCGAGAGTCAACTTTCCAAGATTTTCGCGGTCACGTAAATGTAACACCGACTCCCGAAGATACGAAAATATTTGATGTTGGGTTTTCTACAACACCATAGTTCATATGGTGTATTTAACGTCCCCGGGCGCAAATAATCGATTATAACATAGATTGCAGTGTTCACAGCTTCAGCCCAAAAATGTAGCGGTAAATTCCGGCTGTGAAGCATAACACGTGCCATCTCTTGAACAACCCGTTTTTTGCGCTCGACAACACCATTCTGTTGAGGTGTATAGGGTGCTGAGAATTCATGCTTAATGCCGTTGGAAGTGCAAAAATCAATGAATTTAGAATTTATGAATTCTCCACCTCTATCACTTCTAACACGAATGATCTTTTCATTCTTTTCAATCATAATACGAAGGCAAATCTCGTGAAAAGAATCAAAAGTATCAGCTTTCTCTTTTAAAAATGATACCCAAGAATACCTAGAGAAATTATCAACCAATAAGAAATATACCC
>CM055066.1:36241928-36293107 GCA_029204045.2 Tillandsia leiboldiana
AAGCATTCCAATTGTTTACGCAAATGAATAACACGTTTTGTGATCAAGGTTTTGTGTCACGCCCCGAGGGTTTTCGTTCAGCGAAAACAGTACACAAAAACGGTCATTTGGCTCGAAATAAACCCCTTTTTTTTTTTGAAAGCTCTCTTCCTCGGTGCGTGCAGACCCGCCGCATACACAGGGTCACTCTGCACACGGACAGAGTCTCCCCTGTATATGCACGGCGTCGCGATCAGTACAGTCTCCAAACACAAACATAATTCAATCACAACAGTTCAGCGTTCATTCATACAAACATACAAGTATTACAACTAAAGCATTTTCATGGCCGTTGGTTTTGAAAGGATAAATCCACAATGTTAAAAACGGCGCCCACTCGACGCCTAGAAATTTTGAAAAACGTTTTCGAAAGCCACATAAAACCACAGGGTTTTGAAAACAGTGCCCACACGACACTCAGGTTTGGAAATCCCTTTTTAAAGATCCATAAATCCACAAGGTTTGAAACAGTGCCCACACGACACCTAGATTTTGAAAGCGGTTTTCGCAATTCCTTTTGGGTTTGTTTTTTTTTCTTTTTCTGTTTGAAAGCGGCCAACAAAGAGAGAAAGGAAGGTTTATTAAATAATCAGAATTGCCGACATCCTACCGACCCCACGAGGGTATCGAGAACACATAAGACTACCGTAATAAATGGAAAGCGTCAGTAAGGAGGAAAATACAATACGGGGTCTCCGTAGACCCGAAAACTCCAGCCTCGGCCTCACCGTCGCCTATCACTCTCCCCGGAAGGATCCTGTCACAGAGTGGGAAGTCAGCGACAATATAGAATAATAAGAAAAAGGAAGGAAAAAGAAGTGCGCCCAACAATAAACTATCCGGAGCAACATCCTCCCAAACTGGGAATAACCACGCACACCTGCATAACCTAATCCGGGCACCTACCCCGGCGTCCCCACCGAGCACCTACCTCGGTAAACCACGTCGGGCACCTACCCCGACGGGTCACACCGCTCGCACTCGGCGCCTCAAACCCCCCACCTGCGGGGGCCCCCCACTACGTCACTCGTGGGTTTACACGGGTCATAGACCACTTTTCCGGAAAAGCACACCCTTAGCGGTGGCCAACCGCGGGTGCGCGCGTGCTGCAGCCTCGAGCCAAGTAAGTAACCAACAATAATAGTATACGAGATAATAGTGACATAAGGACTACCAGATTAGTGTCAACAAGTACCTTGCAATTCTTCTTATTTAACATAAAACAAAATAACTTGAATTGTTTAAAGTTGAAGTACAACTGTCAGGAACCCGACGTTTGATCCCAAAATAAAACCACCTCAAACACGAAGAAAGAGACGTGTGGAAACTCCAACCAAAATACCCCTCGCCGCGCGCCGAGAAGCTACAACAAAATGTATTCGTTAAAAACATCGTCGTGGTTTAAAACACTCAAAACACGGGGCGAAACGGGCTAAAAACGGAGCTTCTGGACCCTTTTTCTGAAAACGGGTGCACGGGTCCAGGCGTGGACCGGGGTCCACGACGGCGGCGGCAGTGGCGCGGGCGGGAGCACGCGGCGGCGGTGGCGGAGGGACGGGGCGTCTTGGGCCGGGCCGCGCACGGCCAGGAGCGCGCGCCGGGTCCACGGTTTCCCGCGGCGGCAGTGCGAACCGGGTGCACGCCCAGGGCGTGCACCGCGCGGCCTGGCGCAAGCCCTGTGCGCGGGTCTGCGCCCCGGGCCTCGATGGCGTGCACCGTGGTGCACGCCGGCTTGTGTGGACCGCGGCCAGAAAATCCCCTCCCGTGAACAGTGATTTCGGCTCCGGTTGCGACCCCGCGATCACGGCGGCTCCGGCGGTGACCCCGTGAACACGGTGACGGCGGCGGCGGCCTCCCGTTTAACCACGGCGGCGGGCCTCCGTTTGGTCCCCAAATCGCCTCGCACGCGGCACGAGACGAAGGAAAACCCACCCGACACTACAAAGGATTTTCCTCCCCCTTGCTCGAAACAAGAAATAGCAAGAAAATAAATTCACCGCTTACCTTGGTCGCGGCGTCGGGGTTGCAAGAAGAGGGATCGTCCCGGGGGGTGTGCGATCGTTCCTCCTCTCTCGATCGCTTCGCCGTAGATCCCCGCACCAATCAATCGCAGGGAGGAAGAGGAAGAGGAAGGGGAAGCAGTTCCTCGTCCGCGTTCGGGTACGGTTCGTCCAAGGTGGGGGTAGCAGAGAGTTATGAGGGTCGAACCCTAATTCCCCAACCGGAACGAATTAATTAGCTGGTCTGGCGCAACAGGGGCTTAACCCAAAATCCCCAAACTACCAAAAATTTAAACGATCGCGAAGCGGATAGCGGGAAGAATAAACCCAAAACCACGGTCAACAGGAAATGAGGATTCGAGTTCGAACCTGGGTTCGGCGTGCCTCGAAAATCGTGCCGGTCGCCTGGGCTGCTAACAAACTTCCGGAATTTATTGTGGAGAATCCGGAGTCGGAAAATAAATCCGGTCGCGCCGCCGCGCTCCGTTTCGCGAGCTCTAACGCCTAAAAATACCCGCGAGCCCGACGGTCTGCCAAGAAGAGAAGAAGAAAAAGATCACGCACCGGACCCCTCAAGCGCACAAGATGCAAATAAAACCCCAAATAAAGAACACCAAAAAAAAAACACTAAACCAGCGGTTACTACACCCTCACCTCTTAAAAAACGAGTTCGTCCCCCGAAACTCAATCCTGGGTTGCGGTGAAGAGATTGGGGTAGCAATCCCCTCATTTTTCGACTCGACTCCACAGTCGCTTCTCGCTCCTCGTGGTTGCTCCAGAGCACCTTCACGTAGGAATGGCTCGGTTTTTCTCAGCGTTTTACTTTTCCCCTTGCTAGTATCCGCACTGGGGTTCCATCGAAGCTTAGATCCCTCTTTCAACTCTAGTGCAGAGACGTCCAGAACATGTGACGGGTCAGAGAGGTATCTTCTGAGCATCGAGAAGTGGAACCACGTCGTGGACACGGTCGAGGTTAGGTGGTAGGGCAAGGCGGTAGCCACCGGGCCGATGCGCTCCAGGATCTCGAATGGCCCAAAAATCGCGGGCTCAGCTGCCCTTTCAGTCCGAAGCGTTTGATCCCCCCTGGTTGGCGAAACACGCAAGAGCACGTGATCCTCCCACTGGAATTCCAAGTCGCGTCGCCTACGGTCTGCGTAGCTTTTCTGTCGACTCTGGGCGGTGAGTAGGCGCTGTCGAATGAGTCGTATCTTTGCTTCAGTTCTTTCCACTAAATCGGGTCCCAAGAACTTCGCTCTCCCAAGTCGTCCCAACAGATCGGGGATCGACAACGTCTTCCATATAAGGCTTCGAAGGGTGCCATCTGTATGCTGGCCTGGTGGCTGTTGTTGTAGGCAAATTCCACGAGGGGCAAGTAGCGTGACCAACCGTCTCCCCAGTCAAGTACACAGACGCGTAGCAGGTCCTCTAGGGTCTGAATCACCCGCTCAGACTGTCCGTCTGTCTGGGGGTGGAAGGCTGTGCTAAACTGCAGTCTCGTCCCTAAAGCCCGCTGTAGGCTTTGCCAGAACTTTGAAACAAAACACGTGTCCCTGTCTGAGGTAATGGATGCTGGAACTCCATGTAGCCTCACGATCTCGCTGAGGTAAACTTGGGCTAGTCGGTCCCGGGTCCACGTCGTATGAATCGGTAGGAAGTGCGCTTACTTGGTTATGCGGTCTACAACAACCCAGATCGTGTCGTGGCCCTGCTGCGAGCGTGGGAACCCCGTGACAAAATCCATGGTGATTTGATCCCACTTCCATTCTGGCACTGGCAGCGGCAGTAGTTTTCCTGCGGGTCGCTGGTGTTCCGCCTTGACCTGTTGACACACTAGGCAGTGGGCTACGTGTCGTGTCACATCCATCTTCAATTTTGGCCACAGAAGGTCTGCTTAAGGTCCCTGTACATCTTCGTACCCCCCGGATGCACCGCATAAGGGGCGCGGTGTGCCTCAGTTAAGATTTCCTCCTTTAACTCTTTCGAATCTGGCACGCAAATCCGCCCACGGAAACGTAGGGTGCTGTCGGCTTCCGTTGAAAAGTCGTTCTCTTGGTCGGGGAGGATCTTGTTTCGCACGAGCTGCAAGTAAGGGTCAGTCTGTTGCCCTTCCCGAATCCTCTCGAGCAGTGTTGGCTTGACTACCAAGGTTAGCAGTCGTGCTACCGTGCCCGCCGGTACCACTTCTAATTTCATACTCGCAAACTCCGCGATCAAGCTATCCTGCTCAGTTAACCCGCCTGCAGGTGTTGCTTCTTGTTGTGCTTTTCTACTCAACGCGTCTGCTACCGCGTTGGCTTTCCCGGGGTGGTATTGGATTGTCAGGTCATAATCCTTTAGTAGCTCCAACCACCGTCTCTGCTGCAAGTTCAGCTCCTTCTGGGTAAACAGGTATTTCAGACTTTGGTGGTCCGAAAATACAGTACAGTGGACGCCAAAGAGGTAGTGTCTCCAAAGCTTCAAAACGAATACCACTGCGGCCAGCTCCAAGTCGTGCGTCGGATAGTTCTTCTCGTATTCTTTTAGTTGCCTGGAAGCATAGGCTATCACCTTCCCTTGTTGCATCAACACACCTCCAAGGCCGATCCTTGACGCGTCGCAATACACTTCGTAGTCCTCTCCGGGGTTCGGTAGTACAAGTACTGGTGCACTGGTTAGCCTTCGTCTTAATTCTTCGAAGCTCTCCTGACGTCGAGCCGTCCAAATGAACTTCTCCCCTTTTCTGGTCAAACGGTTCAGGGGGGCGGCTATCTTCGAAAAGCCCTCGACGAAGCGTCGGTAGTATCCTGCCAGGCCCAAAAAGCTGCGGATCTCAGTCACTGTGGTTGGCGGCTGCCAGCTGAGTACAGCTTCCACTTTCTTGGGGTCCACTGCAATTGCTTCTGCTGAGATTACATGTCCTAGGAAGCCCACTTCACGTAACCAAAATTCACATTTCTTGAGTTTCGCGAACAGTTTCTGGTTCCGAAGGGTCTGGAGAATCGTTCGCAAATGATCCTCGTGCTCCTCGTCGGTGGTCGAATAGATCAGGATGTCGTCGATGAAGACCACCACGAACCGATCAATGTAAGGTCTGAAGATGTGGTTCATCATATCCATAAATACCGCGGGGGCGTTTGTCAGTCCGAAGGGCATAACCGTAAACTCATAGTGTCCATATCGGGTCCGGAAGGCAGTCTTTGGTATGTCCTCGTCCCGCACTCGAAGTTGGTGGTAGCCCGATTGCAGATCAATTTTGGAGAAAACCTTCGCTCCCCGCAGTTGATCGAAGAGGTCGTCGATTCTGGGCAGGGGATACTTGTTCTTTATTGTAACCTTGTTGATTCCCCTGTAGTCGATGCAGAGTCGTAAGCTTCCGTCCTTCTTTCGCACAAAGAGCACTGGTGCTCCCCAGGGCGACACGCTCGGCCTGATAAATCCCTTGTCCAAGAGATCTTCAAGTTGTGCCTTGAGCTCCTTCAGTTCCGCGAAGGCCATTCGGTAGGGTGCCTTCGTAATTGGCTGCGTGCCCGGTAGCAGTTCTATTGGGAACACCACCTCCCGCTCGGGGGGCATCCCGGGCAGTTCCGTCGGGAAAACATCAGGAAAATCCCTTACTACCGGGATGTCCGACGGCGTCCCCGAGAGTCCGGTGATCATGTCCACCGACGCCAAGTAGGCCACGCACCCACCCTCTACCAGTCTCCTGGCTCGTGCCGCTGAGATGACCGCTGGGAAAGAGATGCTCTTGCACGCCAGATACGCATTTTTAGGGAAACTTGGCTCTTGAAGTTGCACCATCCGCTTCTCGCAGTCGATAAGCACTTGGTACCTTGAGAGCCAGTCCATGCCCAATACAACGTCGTACTCCTTCAGGGGAATTACCACCAAATCCCAAGGGCAAGGCAGTCGCCCTAGTTTAATCGGGCAGGTGGCCACCAAACTGGTCGCCTCCAGTGTCCCACCCGCCGTCTGGACCGTCATAGGGCTTTGGAGAGGTGTCTCCCCAAGGTCATGCATAAACACGTAGTTATAAGAGATGAAAGAGTGTGTTGCTCCAGTATCAAAAAGGGTTCTTGCACGGGAATTTGAAACAGAAGTAATACCTGCAAGCACATCCGCTGGTGGATCCGACTCCTGGCGGGTCATTGAGTAAACCCTCCCGCCTGCCTGCGTTTGCCTCTCCCCCTCTCGCCGTGGTGCAGGGGGTCTAGAAGTTGACCCCATAGGGGCCTTTCCTCGTCCAGATAGCTGTGGTGCCGGTGCCGAAGCTGCTGAGGTAACCGCTCCCTGGATCAAGGGGCAGTTGTGGCGGTAGTGCCCCTGTTTACCGCAGCGGAAGCAATGATCATTACGCTGGGGGCAAGCGGACACTTGGTGCGCTCCCCCGCATATCACACAAGGCCTATCTCCCGGCCTAGGCCCTCCTGCCGGCGCGCCCCGAGGTCCTGTCTGCGGTCTCCACCGTTTGGGGGGTCGGCTCCCATTCGATGAGCCTCCCCCCGGGCTTTGCTGTTGTCGTTTCCGGTCCTCCTGTCGCGCCGAGTTCTCCCTTCTGGCGCGAGTGACTGCAAACCCGCGCTCCACCGTAGTGGCCCTGTCGACCACTTTCTGAAAGGTGTGCAAGTCAGCCGCTTGCACCACCTCGAAAATGTTGCTCCGCAAGCCATCGACGAAGAGTTGCGCCTTGTGGGACTCGTCCCTCACGACGAACGGAACACAGTTAGCTAGTCTCACGAATTCACGCTGATACTCCATGACTGTCCTGCTCCCCTGCTGGATGTGGTTCAAGTCATCCTCCAACTTCTTTTTGACGCTGTTGGTGAAGAAAGCGCCAAACAGCTCCTGTTTGAACGTCATCCAGGATGGGAGTGCGGTACGTGTGGTAGGGTCGGGGCGTACTGTCTTCCACCACAAGCGGGCATTCCCTCCCAAGCAGTGGACCGCTAAGGGAACCCGCTCGTGGTCCTCCATGAGTAAGTCTTCAAACAGTTTTTTCCATTGACCCCACCCAGTTCTCGACGACCCAAGGGTCGGTCGTCTCTCCGTCGAACACGGGCGGGTCGTACTTCTTGAAGTCGGCCAGGTTGGCCCGTACCCGCTCTCGCTCAGTCAGCCCAGCTGTCCCCTCCCCCGCGGCGGCGGCAGCCACGGTAGGGGAAGGTGTAACCATAGTCTCTTCCAGCGTAACCCTGCTGGTGGTCCCCGGCGCCGGTGCCGTAGTCGCCGCCGGCGGCGCCGCTGCTGGCGCATTTGGCCCCTGCGGAGGGACCGGGGCGGCCGTCACTGTCGCAGCCTGCTGTCGTTGCGTCAGCTGACGCACGTGGTCCGTGAGGGTGGCCAGTTGCCCCGCCATCTCCCTCATTTGCTGCCGCAGGAGCTGATTCTCCGCGGCCGCCGACGTCGTGGCATCTGCTCCGGTGTCCTCGGTGGATGATCTAGTACGGGCCATGTCTGCCACACACAAAAAGAAGGTCAGCTTTAGCCTTTGCTAATAAACAACGGACCGCCAATCAAGAGAAAGGACTCAGACTCTCCCCCCACCCCGATCACTCACGTCCTAACCTCCTAAGTCCCATCCATTTATTCAATTGCAGTCCAGTGAGGTATTCCCACGGATGTCGGCATCAACTGTTGTGATTGATCAACAAAAAAAAAAAAGTCTCTGATGCCATCTTAATCTGTCACGCCCCGAGGGTTTTCGTTCAGCGGAAACAGTACACAAAAAAGGTCATTTGGCTCGAAATAAACCCCCCTTTTTTTTTGAAAAGCTCTCTTCCACGGTGCGTGCCCAGACCCGCCGCATACACAGGGTCACTCTGCACACGGACAGAGTCTCCCCTGTATATGCACGGCGTCGCGATCAGTACAGTGTCCAAACACAAACCACAATTCAATCACAATAGTTCAGCGTTCATTCATACAAACATACAAGTATTACAACTAAAGCATTTTCATGGCCGGTTGGTTTGAAAGGATAAATCCACAATTGTTAAAAACGGCGTCCACTCGACGCTTAGAATATTTTGAAAAACGGTTTCGAAAGCCACATAAAACCACAGGGTTTTTGAAAATAGTGCCCACACGACACTCAGGTTTGGAAATCCCTTTCTAAAGATCCATAAATCCACAAGGTTTGAAAACAGTGCCCACACGACACCTAGATTTTGAAAGCGGTTTTCGCAATTCCTTTTGGGTTTGTTTTTTTTTCTTTTTCTGTTTGAAAGCGGCCAACAAAGAGAGAAAGGAAGGTTTATTAAATAAGAAGAAGTTGCCGACATCCTACCGACCCCACGAGGGTATCGAGAACCACACATAAGACTACCGTAATAAATGGAAAGCGTCAATAAGGAGGAAAATACAATACGGGGTCTCCGTAGACCCGAAAACTCCAGCCTCGGCCTCACCGTCGCCTATCACTCTCCCCGGAAGGATCCTGTCACAGAGTGGGAAGTCAGCGACAATATAGAATAATAAAGAAAGCAGGAAAAAGAAGTGCGCCCAACCATAAACTATCCGGAGCAACATCCTCCCAAACTAGGAATAACCACGCACACCTGCATAACCTAATCCGGGCACCTACCCCGGCGTCCCCACCGAGCACCTACCTCGGTAAACCACGTCGGGCACCTACCCCGACGGGTCACACCGCTCGCACCTCGGCGCCTCAAACCCCCCACCTGCGGGGGCCCCCCACTACGTCACCTCGTGGGTTTACACGGGTCATAGACCGCTTTTCCGGAAAAGCACACCCTTAGCGGTGGCCAAACCGCGGGTGCGCGTGCTGCAGCCTCGAGCCAAGTAACCAACAATAATAGTATACGAGATAATAGTGACATAAGGACTACCAGATTAGTGTCAACAAGTACCTTGCAATTCTTCTTAATTTAACATAAAACAAAATAACTTGAATTGTTTAAAGTTGAAGTACAACTGTCAGGAACCCGACGTTTGATCCCAAAATAAAACCCACCTCAAACACGAAGAAAGAGACGTGTGGAAACTCCAACCAAAATACCCTCGCCGCGCGTCCGAGCAGCTACAACAAAATTTATTCGTTAAAAACATCGTTGTGGTTTAAAACACTCAAAAACGGGGCGAAACGGGCTAAAAACGGAGCTTCTGGACCCTTTTTCTGAAAATGGGTGCACGGGTCCAGGCGTGGACCAGGTCCACGACGGCGGGCGGCAGTGGCGCGGGCCGGGAGCACGCGGCGGCGGTGGACCGGGGCGTCTTGGGCCGGGCCGCGCACGGCCAGGAGCGCGCGCCGGGTCCACGGTTTCCCGCGGCGGCAGTGCGAACCGGGTGCACGCCCAGGGCGTGCACCGCGCGGCCTGGCGCACGGCCCTGTGCGCCGGGTCTGCGCCCCCGGGCCTCGATGGCGTGCACCGGGTGCACGCCGGCTTGTGTGGACCGCGGCCAGAAATCCCCTCCCGTGAACAGTGATTTCGGCTCCGGTTGCGACCCCGCGATCACGGCGGCTCCGGCGGTGACCCCGTGAACACGGTGACGGCGGCGGCGGCCTCCCGTTTAACCACGGCGGCGGCGGCCTCCCGTTTGGTCCCCAAAATCGCCTCGCACGTGGCACGAGACGAAGGAAAACCCACCCCGACACTACAAAGGATTTTCCCTCCCCCTTGCTCGAAACAAGAAATAGCAAGAAAATAAATTCACCGCTTACCTTGGTCGCAGCGTCGGGGTTGCAAGAAGAGGGATCGTCCCGGGGGTATGCGATCGTTCCTCCTCTCCTCGATCGCTTCGCCGTAGATCCCCGCACCAATCAATCGCAGGGAGAAGAGGAAGAGGAAGGGGAAGCAGTTCCTCATCCGCGTTCGGCTACGGTTGGTCCAAGGTGGGGGTAGCAGAGAGTTATGAGGGTCGAACTCTAATTCCCCAACCAGAACGAATTAATTAGCTGGTCTGGCGCAACAGGGGCTTAACCCAAAATCCCCAAACTACCAAAAATTTAAACGATCGCGAAGCGGATAGCCGGAAGAAATAAACCCAAAACCCCGGTCAACAGGAAATGAGGATTTCGAGTTCGAACCTGGGTTCGGCGTGCCTCGAAAATCGTGCCGGTCGCCTGGGCTGCTAACAAACTTCCGGAATTTATTGTGGGAGAATCCGGAGTCGGAAAATAAATCCGGTCGCGCCGCCGCGCTCCGTTTCGAGAGCTCTAACGCCTAAAAATACCCGCGAGCCCCGACGGTCTGCCAAGAAGAGAAGAAGAACAAGATCACGCACCGGACCCCTCAAGCGCACAAGATGCAAATAAAACCCCAAATAAAGAACACCAAAAAAAAAGAACACTAAACCAGCGGTCACTACATTTTGTTAACAAGTCAGCTAATTGATCTTCAGTTGAAATGTAGAAAATTTGAAGAACATTTGATTCAACTAGCTCTCTAAGAAAATGATATCTAAGTTCAATGTGTTTTGTTCTAAAGTGCAACACAGGGTTTTTTTGAAATGTTTATAGCACTAGTGTTGTCACATAAAACAGTTACCGAAGTTGCTGAAATCCGGAAGTCGCTCAACACGCTTTTCATCCAAATGAGTTGAGTTGAACAACTACCCGCTGAGATGTATTCCGCTTCGGCAGTCGAGAGTGCAATGCAGTTTTGCTTTTTACTATGCCATGCAACAAGGCAATAGCCAAGATAAAAACATGCACCACTCGTACTTTTCCGATCATCCACAGATCCTGCCCAATCGGTATCTGAGTATCCAATAATATCTAGACTTGTTCCCATAGGATACCAAATTCCGAAATTAATGGTTCCTTTGATGTACCGGATGATCCGTTTCACCGCTTTCAGGTGAACCTCCTTTGGTGCTGATTGATATCTCGCGCAAATCCCAACACTAAAGGATATATCCGGGCGACTAGCTGTGAGGTAAAGTAGACTTCCAATCATGCTGCGATAAAGTTTCTCGTCTACATTCTCACTAAGAGATTCACTTCCAATCCCTTATTGCTAGTTCCCATAGGAGTAGGAAAATCTTTAGAATCTTCTAATCCGAATTTCTTTACCAACTCCTTTGCATACTTGGATTGACACAGATGGATGCCTTCACCATTTTGTTTCACTTGCAATCCAAGAAAGTATGTCAATTCGCCCATCATAGACATCTCAAATTCGCTTTCCATGGTTTCTGCGAATTTAGAAGCATCATTGTCCTTTGTTGCTCCAAAAACAATGTCATCGACATAGATTTGTGCAACAATGAAGTTATTTTGATAATGCTTCACAAAGAGAGTCCTGTCTGCTCCCCCTCGAGTATAGCCCTTCTCCAAAAGGTGCTTTGTCAACCTTTCGTACCACGCTCGCGGTGCTTGTTTTAAAACGTAAAGAGCCTTTTTCAAATGAAAAACATGGTTAGGTAGTTTACAATCTACAAAACCTTTCGGTTGAGCCACATAAACTTCCTCATTTAAAAACCCATTTAAAAACGCGCTCTTAACGTCCATTTGAAAGAGTTTTATTTTAAAGTGACAAGCAATAGCGAGTAAGATACGAATGGACTCGAGTCTAGCTACAGGGGCGAACGTTTCATCAAAGTCTATACCTTCTATTTGAGAGTAGCCTTGAGCAACTAAACATGCTTTGTTCCTGATGATGGTACCATCCTCATTTTTCTTGTTCTTGAAAATCCATTTAGTACTGATCACATTGTGTTGCTTCAGAGGCGTCGTTAATTCCCAGACTTTGTTGCGTTCAAACTGATGGAGCTCTTCCTGCATTGCTTCAATCCAGTAGTCATCCTGAAGAGCTTCATCGACATTCTTTGGTTCGATCATGGAAACGTAACAGGCAAATCCACAAACCAGCTGTCTCCGAGTTTTGACTCCTTCTTGTGGGTCTCCAATGATGTTTGATTCAGGATGATCCTTGGAGATGCGTAACGTTTGATGTAATGGAGTACTCGGAGGTATATGAGATGATTCCTGCACATCAGATAGACTTGAAGAACCATTAGATGCATCATTAATATTGGAAGTATTATCATGAGAAGATGCACTTACAGGAGTATCATCATCAAGAGAGATATCAGGGGTAGATTTATCAGATGCAAAGTGGAAAGCTTCATCTACTTTAACATTTATAGATTCTACAATCGTTTTAGATTCCAAGTTAAATACCCGATATGCTCTACTATTTGTAGAATACCCCAAGAAAATTCCTTCGTCACTTCGAGAGTCAAACTTTCCAAGATTTTCGCGGTCACGTAAAATGTAACACCGACTCCCGAAGATACGAAAATATTTGATGTTGGGTTTTCTACAACACCATAGTTCATATGGTGTATTTAACGTTCCCGGGCGCAAATAAACTCGATTAATAACATAGATTGCAGTGTTCACAGCTTCAGCCCAAAAATGTAGCGGTAAATTCCGGCTGTGAAGCATAACACGTGCCATCTCTTGAACAACCCGGTTTTTGCGCTCGACAACACCATTCTGTTGAGGTGTATAGGGTGCTGAGAATTCATGCTTAATGCCGTTGGAAGTGCAAAAATCAATGAATTTAGAATTTATGAATTCTCCACCTCTATCACTTCTAACACGAATGATCTTTTCATTCTTTTCAATCATAATACGAAGGCAAATCTCGTGAAAAGAATCAAAAGTATCAGCTTTCTCTTTTAAAAATGATACCCAAGAATACCTAGAGAAATTATCAACCAATAAGAAAATATACCATTTACCTCCCAAGGATGGTTGACGTGTCGGCCCCATAAGATCCATATGCAATAATTCTAAGGGCCGTTTGGTACCGACGTGATTCAAGGATGAAAGAAGAATTCACCTTTGCGTACCCAAACCTTTCGAGTTTTGGTGTACGTCGGAAATGATTGTGAAGTTGATACCTTTGGTGAAAGCGTCTTGTTTGATCCGTCGCTTTTCCTTGACGTCGTTGTCTTGTTTGATGAACTACCGAGGCTCTTTTCCTTCAAAGAATTTGCATTTGATTTCCGAGGAATCACCCTTTTGGTCGTCGTTGCAAGAAGTGCTTGAGTTGACCGTTTGGCTCCCATCTTGCAATTTCTCCTTATGTGCCCTGCAAAATTACAACGAAAACATACCTTAGTGCTTGACGATTCCGAGGAGGGTGAAGTAGGCTTGTTGTCGTTGCTTGTCGTGAATTCCGGTGTCGGAGGAGGAGATACCGACTGAGGCACAAAAACTGTCCCAACCGAACTAAAATTGTCTTCAGTTCGATTGTATCCGAGGCCGAACTTGTTTGATTGACCAAGACCAAGAAGCTTATCCAACTTACTCCTTCCTGATGAAAATCGCTGTAAGTCATCCTTGAGTTGGAGAATGGTCTCTGTCATTTCCAATTTTTCCTGTCGAGCCTCGCCGTTGAGCTTCAAGAAGTAATTCTCTTTGTTCACCATATCTATATAATTCTTCTCGAGTTGCTCATTGGACTCTTGAAGGGAAACATTTGCTTTTATCAGATTATCCCTTTCCACTTCAAGATCGGTCGAGAGAGAAGTTACCCTTTTTACTTCTTCTTCGAGATCCTGCAATCTCCCTCTCAACCCCTTTTTTTGCTTAGCCAGTTTCTTTGAATCCCTCAAAAGTCTGTGGTAGGCTAGAGCAAAATCTTCACCTTCCGAATTATCCGATTCATCGTCCGTTGCAATCTTTTCAACAGTGGAGTTGGACAATGACTCGGATGTACTTGCCATTAAGCACATGAAGGGTGAAGATGTGGACGCGTGGAACGCCGTTGCGTTATCTTCTTCATCACTTGACGATGACTCATTTGACGATGAGGTGTCATCCCAAGTGACGGCTTGCATCGCCTTCTTCTTTGACGGATTCTTATTTGGACATTCCGTTGAGATATGGCCGTATCCTCGGCACTTGAAGCATTGGACTTGTCCTTCTGTGCTTTTCTTATCCTTAGAAAAACCCTCTTGCTTTCTTGACTTGTAACTTGAAGAACCCTTGCCTTTCTTCCACTTTCCGAAGGATGGAGTTTTGCTTGAATTACCCCTTCAAAAATTTCGGCGAAACTTCCTTGTCAAGAGAGCGAGCTGCTTCTCAAAGTCCTCCATAGATAGGTTCTCGTCATCGCCTGAGGAGGATGAATCCGCGTCTTCTTCTTTTGTTGTTTTCAACGCATAACCTGAAGACTTAGAAGAGGATGCCTTTCCCGAAGAATAATTAGTAGGAAATGTCATTTCATATGTTTGTAAAGAACCAACTAATTCTTCTACACGGATTTCGTCCGGGTGTTTAATAGTTTCAATGGCTGTAACCTTGGAACGAAATCTTTCATGAAGAGTTCTTAATATTTTTCTTACAACTTTAAATTCTGGAATCTTCTCTCCCAAGTTAGCACATGAGTTTACGATGTCTTGCAATCGTGTGTAATAGTCTGTGAACGATTCATTTTCTGCCATGAAAATAGAGTCAAACTTGCTCGTAAGCATTTGCAGTTTCTGAATCTTCACAAGGTTAGTTCCCCTCATGCGTAACTTGAAGAACATCCCAGATTTCTTTCGCAGTCTCACATGCCGAGACGCGAGAGAACTCTGTTTGAGACAAAGCATTAAATAGAGCATTAATCCCTTTGCCATTGTAAGAAGAAAAATCTATCTCTTCCTTGGTCCATTTCGACCTAGGTTTGACGGTGCGAACATCACCAATAAATTCAGTTGGATTAGACCATCCTAATTCAAATGATTGCCACACCCGTTCGTCGATGGAAATTAAAAAGGCTTTCATCCGTACTTTCCAGTACGCATAATTTGTTCCATCGAAGAACGGAGGTCTGTTGATGTTTCCACCTTCAACCATTGTTTACAACCCTATTCCCGCTCTGATACCACTTGTTGGGTTATGTATAATTGGATCTAAATAGGGGAAAAAACACCTAGAGGGGGGTGAATAGGTGTAAACAATAAACACTCAAAAATCTTTGCGATATAAAACCCAATGCGGAAATAATAAATAACACGCAGAGATTTTTACGTGGAAAACTCCAAACCGGAGTAAAAAACCACGGGACCGATAACACGGTGAAATCCACTAGAATTAAACACGTACAAGGTGATATACCGTACTCACAGACGACTCAACCTTTTCCATACGCTCCTAGTTGATCTTCTCCGCTCGCTCCACGACGCTTCTCGAATCCACGATCTGCGTCCAACGCCGAATCCACGGCGTCCAACGTCGAGTCCACGACGTCCGACCGAATCCACGATCTTCACCCAGTAGCACGCTTCGAATCCACGAACGTACCTCGCTCCGAATCCACGAGAGCGGTAGCACCTTGAATCCAACAGGCCACGCGAGTCCACGCGCCGATTTTGGGATAAATCGTTGTTTTTTTGGGTGGTGATGATCCGCCGAATACTTAGATTAGAAATAGATCGGAAATACCATCTAAGTATTCATTGATTTGATTCTACTCAAAATGTGAGTATGAAAACCTAGAATCAAATCAGTCAATATAGATGAAGAAACATAAGATAGAATCTATGATTTCCTTTCTTCTCTATATGTGGATCTTAGGCCGTATAAAAGATGACGGCTTTTAGGTTTAGCGGCTTCTTTTTGGATTAGCCCTAGAAAAAGAATCATAGGGTCTATTTATAGGTTAGAAACCCTTGGAAGAAGATAAGGATCAAAAACTATCCTTTTCTGGAATTTTACATGACGACGATCCGGATCGGAGTTCGGCGATCCGGATTGCAGTAGCGAGAAAAACAGTTTCCAGAAAAACGAAGGTTCGGGATCCGGATCGAAGTGCCTGATCCGGATCGTTCATACAGTTCACCAAACATCAACGTTCGGGATCCGGATTGAAAAGCCTGATCCGGATCGTTCAAATAAAATGGTAAACCCAGTGTTCGGGATCCGGATCAAAGGAAGCTACGATCCGGATTGAACTGGTGTATGAACGAACAACCTTCGGGATCCGGATTGCAAAGTCTGATCCGGATCCTGAACATCTCCTTTGTCCAGTTTTTGATATTTATGCAATTACAAGTTCATCCAAGTGTTTCTACACTATAAGAAGTATTCGGATCACCAAAGATATTAAGTTAAACATACCTGATCCTTTTGAATTCTTCTTTCTTGAGATTGAGTTATATGATCCAACCTTCTTTACCTTCAATCTTCAAGACTTAACCGAATTCACGAAAATACGCCAACTTAAATTCCGTAACAGGGGCTTCCCGTATGGGCGGCGGATCTGTTGGCGAGCCCGGGTCGCAGTTTCGACCCCGGGGCGTGACAGATTAGAGTGGTATCAGAGCCTCGGATGTAGGTCACCGAGGACTTAGAAACCCTAGGCTTGTGGTTGGACCCTAGGATGACTCACGTGAGAGCCGCAATTTTTAGCGAGAGTCCCGATTGGGTTTCTAAGTCTCCCGAGCGGATTGGGATGAGTGATTGACATGTCTTCCTTCGGTGGCAACTATGTTGGCTGCAGACAACATAGTAAATTGGGAAGGGGGACATGCCTTTTGACTTTCGCTAGATTGGGTCGAGTGTTGATTTGGGTTCTGATTGTTCGTTTTGTTCCTCTGGTGAGTGATGCCTCCGCAACGCACAATGTCGATGCGTTCGCAGCCTTTTTCCTCTGAGCCCGAGCAGGAGGACTCGAGGCAGGGACAGAGAGAGAGGTTCAGGAGCTTCATGCCCAGATGGCACAGTTGTTTGAGGCTGTTCGGCGTCTGGAGGAGACATCACGTCGCCAGGAGGAGGCCTTGGGTCGGTTGATGCTCATGATGGAGTAGAGGGCACAGCCGGTTGTAGCACCCCCGGAGAGTTCACCTGTGCCTTCTTCGCCAGTTGTGGCGCCCCCTATTGTTCAGGCAGCACCGGCAGTTCCTGTTGAGCTGGTTTCTGGCAAACCACCGTCTGGGTCGACGGGACCTTTGACTTCAGCTGAGCAGCGTGAGGTGGTGGACCTGTTGATGAGGCTCCGTCAGTTCGATCCACCCCGTTTTTCTGGACTGAGTGCAGAGCTGTGGGAGACTGAGTCTTGGATCACGGCCATGGAGCGATATTTTGAGAGTTTGTTCATTGAGGAGCGGTTTCGGGTCCTATTGGCTACACACTTTTTGGAGAGCAACGCCGAGGCATGGTGGCGACGTGTGCGACCTGCTGGTCCGCCTGGGACGCAGCTTCTCACTTGGGCGGAGTTCCGCAGTCTTCTGCTAGGGGCCTTCTTTCCGGAGAGTGTTCGTCTGAGATTGGAGGAGTAGCTGAAGAATCCCCGCCTGGGAGATCGGCCCGTGCATATGTACCTAGCTGATTTCAATCAGCTATTGGCTTGTGTGCCACACGTGGCCAGGGACGAGGCTCACCAGATTTATATGTTTGAGTGAGGGTCGCGCCGGGACTTCTATCAGTTGTTCGCTCACTTCGATTGCAGATTCTGGAGGCCTCGATTTAGCAGGCACTCTATGTAGAGCGAGGAAAGGAAGTGATGGAGGAGGTGGCTCCAGCCCCCGCAGTGGTTCCAGGGGCGAAGCGCCCAGCGCCGATGGAGGAGGGGCAGTCGAGTCGACAGGGACCCCCGAGACCTCCACGTTTCAACTCTCAGGGTCGTGGGTATCAGGGGCGGCAGAGATCAGGAGCATCTCGTCAGTCTCAGCAGTAGCAAGATAGCCCTCCAGAAGCCACTGATCAAGCCATAAGCCCCCAATGAAGATACCGGTCATCACAACTATGGCTTGGGCGCTATTGATGGAATTACTTTAGCCAAGTCGATTAGCACTCTAAAGACCTTTGGGCATGTGAAAGGTTATGCAAGTGAAGCGACTCCAAGTGCACCGCCTAGTCAAATGGAACATCAAGACTCTTCTGGATCAGATGAGGTACTGACGCTACAATCTTTGCATCGGGATGTTCGCTCACTGAAGAAAAGAATGGAACAAGGCTTCAAGAAGCTTGAGGACGGATTAAAGAAGATTTTTGATATCCTTGGCTGCAAGCATGATGATATAGTTCCTGGAGCAACGGGGCCAAGTACTTCTCATGGACCTACTTCACATGATGACGATGATGATGACGGCCATGACGATGAGTGACTCTTTACTTTTCTCGTTCTTGTTTTTCATTTTTCTTTTCACTTGTTGATGAACAAGAACTTTTATGGTCATGTAACTAATGAACTAATCCTCCTAGTATTTTTCTTTTGTCTAGTATATTCACTGTTTGACAATTTATGACAAAAAGGGGGAGAAGAGAAATGACAGAGATGAGATGATCAAGATAGGGGGTGATGATCAAAAAGAAAAAGGAGATGATAGAAAAGGAGTCGCGAAAATCAAAATAAACCAAAAGGACGAATCAAATGTAGGATTTACATTTAATTTCTGACAACTGACATTTGATTTGTTTGGAGTTTTTGTTTTGCAGGATTTACATCACTTTAAGACTCCAAGTCCTAAGTCATAGAGTTTGTTCTAGGACTGATTCAAATGTATTTTTGGTTATTGGATCTTTCACGGAAAGAAAGTCAATGTTTTGGTGATGAAATTGAATTTCGATTTTTTGGTTTAAGATGAGTGACTTGAGCGTTTTATGTATTTTTGAGTTTTGTCACGAAATTGCCAAAGGGGGAGATTGTTACGGTTTTTTAATGTTGGCATATTTTGTGATTTGAGTCGGAGTCTTGAAGTGATCAAATTGTCAAATCAGCATTCGAAGACTCGGAGAAGATTCAATAAGAGCTCAAGTTGACACTCAGGTATGATTAATTTAATCATGGTGATTTAAGTATATTTACAATCTTTGGAATCATGATTTTATTGAAACCCGGTTTAGAAGAGGTTTTGGGAACTTGGATTTTAACTCATAACTTATTTTAAGTTTGGATTCCGGTTCATGGTTTGTTTTGTTAAACTTATCTTTGAAAAATTCTGTATTTTACATTGAGTACCGGAACCCCACTTTGAGTTCCTCAAAACCCGACACAAGATTTTCTGGAATTTACATTGAGTACCGGAACCCAACTTGGAGTACCGGAACGCAATATGAAAATCTGTCTGTTGCGTCATTGAGTACAGGAACCCACTATTTAGTACCGGTACACAATGTCATGTCGTGATAAGAATGCTAAATCGGCTTTGATTGACCTCCAAAGGTTATAAATAGATACTTAGGGTTTCGCAAGAACGACGGACCAATTCAGAAACACTTGAGAGCAACCCTAGAGGCTAGGTTTTTATCGTTCATCTTTTAGCCTCTTTTAGGTCAATTTGACAGTTCTTTGAAGCGATACTTTTTGTCGAATTGATATAATCTTTGCTTAGAGATTCCATCCATGGTTCTTTAATGATATTCTAAACAAAGGATCACCATCAAAGCTTATATCAAGTTTGCATCAAGGAGTTGACGTGGCATCGTGGATTCGATGTGTTGAAGGCGTTTCGTGGATTCGAAATGTGTTGCTCGTGGATTCGAGTGGCGTTCGTGGATTCGAACGCGTGCAGTGGACGAGCAGTCGGTGAGCGCAAGATCCGAAGAAGTTGAAGGAGGGGTTGGAGTCCGTGGAGTCGGTAATCACCTTGTTATTCTTCTTTTCTTAGTGGATTGTTATTGCGTGTTTGGTCCCGTGGTTTTTACTCCTGTGATGGAGTTTTCCACGCAAATCTCGGTATGCTGTTTTTATTTTCCGCATTGGTTTTTATTTTGCAATGAGATTGGTATTTTGAATATTACACCTATTCACCCCCCCCCTCTAGTTGTTTGATAGAACCTATTTAGATCCTTGTGGATCATTAAAACCAACAGATCCTCAACTAGGATTACCGCACCAACACTCCCACTAGGAGCAACAGTATCTCAATCATCACCAGCCCTATGGCCGGGTCACGTCTACACTATCAGTGTACTAACAGCCTCAAGGCTCACATGTGGCTTTCCACATCCTCGGGTCATCGCTCGGACTACCGCCCCGACCAAATCTCTATCATGCCCCGCCCTCAGGCCTCGGGCCGCTGTCTCTCACAGCCGATTGCGCCTGCCCACTGGGCTACAAGCCCACAGTCCACATACATGGTCCAGGCACGGATCGTCCCACAGCGAACCCACTAATCGTCGCCACGCGACTACTAGGCTCCACTGAGCAAAACCCACTAACTAGTCGTCAATCCATGACCTGAACAACCTATCGACTCTTGTCACACCTAGCATAAGCTAAGGTGCCACTTAATCAGCCCTCTCTAGCTGAATGGTACTTGTGCTCTGCAAGCACCTAAACGGTTGGGCAACCTACGCCTCCACGCTAACTCGCAAAATCCACAATGTTAAGCGATTTGCTTAAGCACCCCTATGGCTCTTGTGCACCTCTCCCAACTAGGTTGAGGCACCACAAAACTCCCGCTCGATTGCGAAGTTCTTGAATGTCGAAGCCCACTCTGGGCCCCACTAACTCCACTACGCGGCAACCTAGCCACAATCGACACGCCACACGATTACTACCGTCATTAGGGGCGAATTTTCACCACCCAGCCCGTAAGTCTTTCTTGCCCTAACCTTTAGGAGATATTAACTTGGCTCTCACAACATAGCGATCACCAATGTCTCGTGAGTCAGTCTCTCCTGGACCTCACTAGTCACACTTTGCCAGCAAACTAGCTGACACCCGCTTATAACACCTCTTGCTGTAGGTGCAGGGCGCGCCGACATAATCTTGGCAACCACTGCCGCTCTCTCCACTGTAGCCTCTACATGCGGCGACGCCGTACGCTCATGCGTCGTTTGTACAGCCTCAGCTTGCTGCGCTATTAGCGACTGGAGCCTATCGATATGCTCCGACTGTCGCCTTGTCGCCACCTCTAAGCGCCGGAATCCGCCTCCCTGCCGGCGGAAAACTTCCGCCCGTCGGCGAGAAGTTTCCATCTGCTACTGGATCACACCAGTAAGTGCGGCCACCTGCTATCGTAGCTCGTGAACCTCGTTCGACCCAGAGCCCTCTCCTGGCTTGAGTCTAGACAAGCGCGACTCCCTGCGTGGTGTCATGGCTAACCTGCACACCACAACGCACAGACTAGCTCAAATTTAACAATTTGGACTATGCGTAAAGTAAACACCGACAAAAAGGCTCGTCGACCCAATCATGCGAAAGTATAAGGGGGCACTCCCTTTCATCTCGAACATTACGTTGTCGGTCGCCAATGTAAAAGTCCGAAGAATGAAGGCTCACTACCCTCGATCAGTCCCAATATTCTTTTTGGGAACAACAATAACAAATCAAGTACTTTCGCCCAAAAATCTACACACTCTCTCGTGCTAATCCCTAGGGTCTCCCTAAGGTTCGTTAACCACCTAGGACTATTCCTACTCTCTGATACCACACTAATCTGTCACGCCCCGAGATCGCCAATTTGTACAGTTCGGGCACGCCAACAGACCCGCCAATCGGGTATAACCTCTCACTACCTGAAAGGAACGGTAACATCCAAAATAATACATCAAGTGTATGTGAAAGCTCAATATCAGAGTACTAAAATCACTACTAATTTAAAACTTTGATTCAATAAACAAATAGTTTAAGCGGAAATGAAAGCATACAAGAGTGAACCATAAAATAACTTTATTACACTTTACATCTCTCAACTTGCAACTAAAAAATATTGCAAATTTTTACATCTTTTCCTCACAATACATAGTTCACTCAAAATATAAAAAGGTACATCTGCTAGACCCTCTAGGTCTCTATGCTGCTGGGCCCTTGCCCCTGTCGTCTGTTTCGACCGTTGTATCCGGACCAGAAAAAATGGTCACCCGCGGGTGTGAGAACTACAACAAAGTTCTCAGTGGGTTCAACCACCGAGAAAGAATGTCCTACACCACTTGGTCCAATGGAAGCACTAATAATAGAATGCTAGGAAAACTATAAACCTCAATATTAAAATGCTGATATGCATATAATATATCACTACACTATCTGTGTATACTCATCGATTCAATACTCCTCTGTCCAGCCATACCAGGCTATACCATCCACAACTCGGCCACTATGCCGCTGTATACAGGGTTAAACTAACCCGGCCACCGTGGCCACTCTATTTCCTCTTTATTCTTTCACATTCTTGTGTTTTAATTCAAGTTGCTAAACACTCGGAGATTCTTGCCCAAAGGGCCCCAGCCCGGTAGTCATGCTACCACAAGACGAGAATCTCTAAGGTTGCCGATAACACCCGCAAGTGTTACCCCGCCCACGGGGAACTCTTTCATAAGGGTCATTGCCCAGGAGGTGGTCCATACCAATATCCTCTAATACGAGTTCTACCCCTGTGGTGCGTCCATCTTTATCTTTTCTTTTCTTTCATTTTGACATTTAGTCCCTTTTTACATTTTATGCATTCTTATTCACTTAACCTTTTAGCTTATTATGCTTATTAAGCATTATCTATTATTCATTCAACCCTTGTCCTAGGTCCATTCCTCCAAGGGTGAAATGAAAGTCTCTTTCCTCTTAAGCACTTGCTTTTTCTTTCTTATTTGAGCTTATAGCTCACATTGCCACTGGCAATCTGTTTCTTTTTCTTTCAAGCCTTTTAGCTTATCTTCCACTTATACAATTTTCTTTAGTTAATCGGCCACTTGAAGGAGTACCACATCCGATTCCCCTTGGAAGGGTCTCACAACCAGGGGCACCATTTGCATTTTCTTTTTGCTTTTTAGCCACTTTTAGCTTTCTTTTAAACTCTGCCTTTTTCATTAATTTATTCTTTACCCTAGGTCTTGCCACACGGGTAACTAGAGTCTCTTGAACCCTTAAACATTTCTCTTTCATTCATTTAACTCAAATTGCTCATTCTTTATCTCTTAACCCTATGTTCATAACCTTAGGGTTTCACTATGTCCCAAGGACATTGTTAACTTTCAGTTACATTTGGCCTAGAGTCTATTAACTCTATTTCCTCTTTCACTTTAAATTAGAGTTCATTGACTCTATTACCCATTATCTGTGAGTTTAAACTCCACTAGTTCACCTTAGGTTTCCTTTACCTAAGTTCCATATCATGTTTAACCTGGAGTTCCTTGACTCTATGTTAAATAATCTATTCTCAACCTTAGGTTATCCCCTAAGACAATATCACTCGTTCATCTAGGGTTAACTCCTAGAATATCATGCCACTCGTTAAACCCTTAATCTATCTCCTAGTTTTACTACCAAACATACTCTTTTCCCTTGTGCTTTTACATGGTTCCTAGGGTTACACCCTAACATGATCACAATCATAAAACAATTAATCCCTTTTTACGCATGCAATTATTTTCATCTCAACCATAAATAATATTTATCATCTACGCATACAAATATCATCATATTTGGCAAATTAGAAAATTCCACTTTTTCATCTGTATCCATCTACGCATGCAAGTTTATCTTCTATTTTTGACAATTAGAAAAAGCCACTATTCTCTATGTCCATTTACACATGCAATTTATCATCTATTTAGATAAATCAAAATTGTATTTTCCTCTATGTTCATTTAAACATGCAAATTTATCATCTCCTTTTTGGCAACTAAAAGTTGAACTTTTCATCTGTGTTCATCTACACATACAGGTTCATCCCTTATTTTGGGTAAATCATAAATATCACTTTCCTCTAAGTTTCTTTACATATGCACATTTATCGTCTATTTTTGGCAACTAAAAGTTGCACTTTCCACCTGTGTCCATCTACATATACAATCTTTATCTATATCAAGTTCATCATAAATCTCAATTTCGGTTATGCCCAGATTTTATCATGATTACCTAACGCCTCTAACATGCTACTATAATGCTTCTAAATCAAAAGCAGAGGAAAAAGGGGAGAGGTCACCCTATTTCAGTAGAATCCCCCGCCTTGTGCTGTACCCAATTGCTTGTAGACACGTGTAATTGGTCTCCGCGCGATTTTTCTTGTCTCCTCGAGCTGGCACGCAAAACGATGCACGCCTTCCAAATCTACACGCAAAATGGTGCACATCATCAAAGACTGCACGCAAAACGATGCACATCTTTCTTTGAGGTTGCACGCAAAACGGTGCTCGTCTTTCGAGTCTGCACGCAAAACGATGCATAACATCAAAGTCTGCAAGCAAAACGATGCACGTTATCAAAATCTGCACGCAAAATAATGCACGCACCTCGAGATTGCCTCGGGATTCGTGCCCGCCACCTCGAGATACGTGCCAACTGCGTCGGGATCCGCGCCAACTGCCTCGGGATTCGTGCCAATTGCATCGGGATCCATGCCACTACAGTACATTCGGGCGCTCGCCTAGGCCCGAACCGGGCTGCTACAGTAACCGGGTTCGCTACAGTGTTGGGCCCAGCCTGCTACAGTATAACCCGGGCGCCCGAAAGTTTGGCCCACTTCCGGTTCCGCCCGTTTTCGTCCGTTTTCGTCCCGTTTTCGCTCAAATTTGACAGGGAGCCTCAACTTAACTTAATCTATCACGGGATATCTAACATCTTCCGTTTGGGCTATTTACGGGTCACCAAAATCTCACTGTATTCACAATCACTGACGGACCCCTTTCTCATTGTCCGGGTATCCGATCGCTGCGAAACTTTTATTGTGGCCTTAGAACATAAAAACGGACCTCCCCAAATCTTTTTGGAATTTTCTGATACTGTAAATTTTCTGCTAAAAATCTGGGCCCCCCTTTCTCATATAAAATTGTAAAAGTCTCATTTTTAATCCGATTTCGGCTTAATTCACTACAAGATCATCCTTTACCATATTTATCTATATTTATTTATATACCAAAAATATGGTACATTACACTCACTCTCTCTCTCTCTCTCTCTCTCTCTCTCTCTCTCTCTCTCTCGCTTCGAGGATCTACGACGCCTTTGCGAGAGCGACGCCCCCGATCAGGCCATGGCCCTCTCCGTCGACAACGAGCTCTGTGCATACTTCAATCCCCTTGCCCCCCCTCTCTCTCTCTCTCTCTGTCGCTTCGAGTATCTACGACGCCTTCGCGAGGGCGACGCCCCCGATCAGGCCACGGCTCCCTCCGTCAACGACGAGCTCTGTGCATCTTTCAATCCCCTAACAAGGGTGTATAGGTACCCATTTCCTTGTCAATCCTCTTATTTCATTCTCTCTATTTTTTTCCCAATTCCTCATGATTGTGTACCGGCACATGGTGTACCGGTACATGGTGTATCTCCCAATTTCATTCTCTCTCTTCAGGATGGTGTACTAGTACATAGTGTACCGGCACCATGTACCGGTAGGTGTACTGGTACACTAGTATTAAATTTTCTCTCTATCTCTCTCTCACTAGTATTAAATTTTCTCTCTCTCTCTCACTAGTATTAAATTCTCTCTCTCTCTCTCTCTCTCTCTCTCTCTCTCTCTCTCTCTCTCTCTCTTTGAGTGTAAGTGTGAATTTAATACCAATTTAAGAGTACATCATACATCATACAGATAGCTTTTTCCTTCTCGAGTTCTGCTACCTTTACACCCCTGCTTGGGATGTATAGGTTACACCCTCAACAGCCCTTGATATTATATATATAATGTATAAAATTGATTATATGTATATAACTATATATAATAATACATATTTGAAATATATTTACAGCACCTACGTACACTCACATTTAGTTTCCATTCTAGTTATAGACTAAAGAAAGAAGGTTTTTTACTCTTGTATCGGGGTTTTGGGAACGCACATAGGTTATTAGAAGAATTATGGAGTTATTATCACAGCGGAGACGGTGGATGAGCAGCGAGTGACGATTTTTCACGAGCTGTGCTTTGATTTTATAAAGAATGCCGTGTTCAAGCACTGGCGGAGGGATAATACAAATTTTGTTAATGTTTTCGTGGACGGGGATCTCGTTCGGATTGGGTCTTCGGAGAAGAAAATGATTGCGAAGCTTAATGCGGCCAACTTATGCCCTGCTTAATTTATAAAAATAAATTGGATTTGCAAGTTAGTAGTGAGGCAAGGGAGCATAGAGAAGTTAAGCAAAAGCTTAATGAGTTATGTAGCATCTATCCGGTTGCAAAATCCGTATTAGAAATGTAGCAGAAGCTTAAAGAGGAAGAGTTTGTAATCAACTTTCTAATATGGGTTTCGCCAGTGCTTCTCGCTACATAACTCATTAATCCTTTGCTTCTTTTTTTTTTTTTGCTCCACTGCTTCACTACCAACTTGTGCTCTTGTCAACAAATCCGATTTAGAGTTTGCCAAGTTATGCAGGGCACAAGTTGGCCGCATTAAGCTTCGCAATCATCTTCTGCTCCAAGAACCCAATCCGAACGAGATCTTCGTCCACAAAAACATCAATGACATTTGTATTATCCCTCCGCCGGTTCTTGAACATGGCATTCTTTGTAAAATCAAAGCACAACTCCTGAAGAGTCGTCACTCGCTGCTCATCCACTGTCTCCGCTGTGATAATCGGCTCCATAATCCCCCTAATAACCTATGTGCGTTCCCAAAACCCTAGTACAACAAAAAGAAATCTTCTTTCTTTGGTCTTTAACTAGAATGGAAACTACTTGTGAGGGTACATAGGCGCTGTAAATTGGTCTTTGGCTACTCATCCACCCTCTCGAATGTACTATGTAGGCTCTGTAGATTGGTAGGTAACAGCTATATATTAGTTTTGTAAAGTCAAATGGTACAAGGGGACACTTGTATGTAGCATTGATTTGAATTTGCAGCTACAATCTACAGTAGGGGCTAATATGTTTCCTTTTGACCGATAGGAGAGCGCTCATCTAAAGTTTATTAGAATGTACTATGTAATATGTAATAGGAGTTTTTGACAATTACATTATATATAATACTATGTTAATGCTAATGCTGCATTGTAATTTTGTTAGTATTAATGTGGTACATGTATTAGCTATAAGGACACATTTTTAGGGTATAGTAGAATAATGCCTGTCACGCCCCGAGCCCCAGCGGAAGCCTACCCGGCACGTTCACAGACCCGCCGTGTGCACAACGTACCCCCCCCCCCCCCCCCCCCCCCCCCCCCGCGGTAAACACAAGGCGTCTACAACAACAAAGCGAAAAGGAAGCAATAAACACATCCTACTAGTAATTAGAGCACAACACTACTAAACTATGCATAAAAGAGAAGAGTAGAAAACAATTATCATACTAGAAGTTAAAATCCACTATACAAAAGTAGTCCTCTCAAGTACAACCTATAAAAATACATGGGTGGTCTTTATAACAAAATACAACACCTCTCCCACAAAACAAAAGAAAAGGTGCCCTGTAACCACCTCGAGTGGCGCGACGGGGACGAGCTAGCTAAGCGACAACCCCTTGCCACGATCCCGAGCCCCTCTCGCTGTGGACGGCTCTGAAAAACAACAACCCAAATGGGGTGAGAACTATTAGTCAATAGTTCCCAGTGGGTAAGCCGCCGAGAGAAGCGAAATACACCACTAGGTCAACTGAGGCATAAGATAGTATAACTGTTGAAATGAAATGTAGATAATAAATAGCTGAAGTAAAGTAAAGTACTCTACTACTATCATGCCTCTATGCTCATGTACAAGGTGGTGATGATATGAATCTATCATGCTATCATAATGTCCAACTACAATGAGTAGTATCATTTATGTGATGTCTAATGTCAAGTTTAGTTAATTTTAATCTTTTTCTCTTGAAGACTATCTCTGAGTCTAAGCTTCAGCCACGCCTTATGGTCCCGTGGTCGCACCCCCCAAGGAGCTATGCCAATCCAACGGCATCCCAATCGGCACCCAATCCCGCACGGCGATCATGATGTCGCAAATGGCCAACTCCGGAGTGCCGGCTTGGAGGGAGCGGCCCTACCAAGCATGTGCGAATGAGCACAAACGGCAAGCAAGCAAGTCTCAACCATCGTGTCTAAAATACGGAATAGCAATCATCGTGTCTAAAACACGGAATAGCATCATCTACCTTTAGGTCGGTGTATAGTATCTCAAGTGTCAATGTTTCATATACAATATTAGCATTATCTTGCATAATGAAAGCGTAAAGCATTCACAAGTTGTCATCATGTCTCAAACATGGGATCTTACTATTTCATCTTGATTGTACAAGTTTAGAAGTTTTCTACTTGTATCTCACTACACTAGGTGGCACTAATATCATAATGTCCATTTTTACATGATCATATGCATAACATGTCCCAATAATTCTATAACATGTATAGTTATTCTTTATTCATATCCAAAGGCTTAAGTTCACGAAAATTTCTATTCAATCCCCCCTTAAAGTGCCCATGCACATACAATGTTTATTGCTACTACATAAAGTATGAAATTTTCTACATACGATGGGGTTCAAATGCATGATTATAAATCATGATAAATCAAATGATTCATGTTTAATATAACAATGATGCCCTAAAAGTCTATAGAAGATATAGGGGGAGTTCACCAATTTCGGTGAGGTCAAACCCACCGGATAGTTACCAAATCCTTGTGAAGGATCCCAACCAAGATGCCCATACTTTCTCTTATGCCCTAAGAGAAGTTTCCAAATGATTAAAACATCACAAAAATCCATTTAAAAAATCATAGGAAAAATAGGTGGAAAATATCTTAGGTTGAGAAATATTGCTAGATCTTGAAATCCAAACAAGAAAAGCTTCAAAACCAACCTACAAGAGTGTTCTACACCCATCAATTCCACCCCAAAAGCTAGAAATTAAAAATTCCCAAAATAAACCCTAGTTTTCCAAAAACTAGGTTTTCCTTCAAAAAAATCCCAAAAGAAGGGGAAAGGAGGTGTTCCTAACCTCTATAAGCTCAAATCCCACCTTAGAAATGCAAATGATAGGAACTAGGGTTCTAAACTTCCTTCTTCTTCAAGCTCTTGGCTTCCTCCAAGTTCTTGTAGCAAGCTTCAATGGTGGAGAAGAGAAGGTTGAAGAAGAACCCAAGTAGAGAAATGTGTTGGAGAAGGAAATCCAAGAAGAGCTCTCCCTCTCTCTAACACTTTCTTGCACTCTCCAAAAATGAGAGGAAAGAGTGGAAGAAAAGGGTTAAAAACCCTATTGTAACAAAATCCCGAAAGCCCCCCGCAAGAAATGTAATTACATTTCTTACTGGGTTGTCCATGTCACGCCCCGGGGCCGAAACTGCGACCCGGGCTCGCCAACAGATCCGCCACCTGTGCAACACCCGCACAGGCGAAGCGTCTAACCTGCAAGAAAAGATACTACAGCTAAACAGATATCAGAGCTAAAAGATAAAACTGCTGTAAAATTAAAACCAATGATCTGTACAACTGGAAATAAAGGTACAAAGTCCATCTCCCATAAATGATAATCATACAATAACCTCAAATACAAAACTCTGGACTCAACAGGGAGGTAATACTGAATAAATAAATGACACATCAGTGTACAGACTCTCTGTACAAGTCAGATCCTCACAATACCTCAGTCTCTCAAAGAGAAAATAAAAACACTGATCTACCAACTGTACTGAAGATCACCTCTGAAAGGGGTACCGCTACTCTCCAAAGATAGGTAGGGATCTAGCTCGCGACTCCCTCGCCTCGAACAGCAACCGCAGAATCAGCAACACCTGCTAAGACTCTGCAAAACAAAGGAGAGAAGGGACAAAAAGGGGGGGAACCCCCAACGGGTGTGAGAACTACACCAAAAGGGAGTTCTCAGTGGGTATCGCCACCAGGCCCGACGATCTGCCCACCAAGTCCTCTAGAGGCAATAAAATAACTAATGCAGTAAAAACTGAACAAGAAAGCTGGAGACTCTCAACAGCTACCATGCCTCTATCTAAATGCTCAAAAGAGAAAAACTCTGATAAAGATATGCAACACTCGCACACGAGGTGCTCAATCGACCCAATCGAGCTGGCTGCCATACCGGGTCCAGTCAAGCCTGCGCCTACCTACAACCACCTCCCACTGCCGGGCAGGAATTACGTAGGGTGTCCATAAGGACTAACTTGCTATTGAATAGTGGCACATGCAGGCTATAATCAAAATCCACGCTCTCTCTCTCAGAAAGGATAGACTAAAAAAACCACAACATCTCACACAACGGTCGAAGTACTCTCAACGACACGGGATTACCGTCAACCCAAACGGCTCCCAACAACACTAGCACTGGTCTAAACACAGCTAGTAGACTCCACTCGGCCCCCGGGCACGAGTGCAACAATAAAAGTATCTGCCTGAATAAACCCAATCTCATCACCAGTAAACACTGGTACTGCCTGCTCTGCCTGCCGCATCGGGTATGCCAGCCTACGCATAACACCGATGCAAAGAAGGAGTCTCGAGGACTCAAAGTCTGTCTGTCGCACACTCCGGAGTGGCACTCGAGGGGAGTGACCTACACGAGTAAAGTAAGTAACCATAAGTAATCTGATATAGCAGGACTGGATCGTGACTCAGATCAAGTGGGAAAACTCAACCACTAAAGAAAACCCCGGTCCTCAAACAGATGCAATAGTAAACGATAAGTGGAAACTCCATCCACTAGAGGAAAATCGGATACCCAATCTGATACATAAATAAATATCCGGTCAACCGCCCAATATCCGCGGTTGCCGCAATACCCTGCCGTCCATAACCAAGTACTATAACCGACCTCCGGTCAACCACCCAAAGTCCGCGGTCATCGCCAAAACCCCGCCAGCCGCAATCCAGCACAACCCGTCCCTGACACCAATGTCCCTGCTACACTACCCCAGACCCCTGCTCGCACCCGAGCGACACAGACCGCCTGACTAACAAGAAGGAGAAAAGGAATAACATGGTTTCTCCTAAGTCAAGTTCTAATATGTAGTGCAGCAGTAAAAGATGGCCTAACTACGTGTCCATACAAGCATGCTTTTGTCCTCAAGGAAGAATAAAGAAAATGAACCTCATGCCAAAATTATCAATGACTATACCTGTCAATAATCCTCGGTCCATAATCGCTCCTCAGAGTAGAACCTGCACATAACTACATAATCCTATCCCATTGCATAAACCAGCCTCATAAAAGGTTATGTGCTAACCTGGCATGATAATTAATCATATAGGGTAACCTTGCCTTAGGTAAGCTTCCACTAATCATCAACATGAATATTCGAGTAATACAATTGTCATAATATGAATAATTAACTTGCAATTCCCATAAAATCAACATTGTTAAGCTTACCAATCAATCCCAAGTATTGTACCCTACACCTGCATGCAATTCTAACATATAGAATTAGAGAACCGTCCACCGGTTCTCGGAACAAAGAACCCACCTGAAACGCATTCCGCAGGCAAAGCCGAAGTCGGTGAAGTACGCAGCCACACGAAAACCAAAATCTATCGGTACCGCACCCTCGGTAAACAGTCGCACAAACCACTGTTCCAACAAACAACATCGAAGCTGAGAATCAATTACATCACAACCAAAACTCTCAAAAACAGAATACGCTGTTTTTACCAACCAGCAGAGAGAAGAAGCCTTTTCACCTTATACAGACCTCCAAAAATTCCAAAAAAATCACGGTTGCGATCCTCGCGATGAGTAGGCCCAAATCGACTATTTAACGCCCCGTTCTAATACCTGTAGGCTAAGAAACAATTCGGACAACGTTGGAAGCCATTCCCTCAAGAGCACAGTTCAGTTGAAAAAATAGTCCCAGAAAAGCTTAATTATCACCTTCGAATCATCCTCAAAAAAATCCGATAAAAATACGGGTGTGTTCCTCTCGAAGCGTAGATATCAATCGACTCCTTAAACACCTCATTCCGATGCACGTAGACTGAGAAATAAATCCAACAAGCTCATGCTATCCAAAAATCACCGTAGAAAAATAAGGGTCACAAGGTACCTCGGGAACTGTGCCAACAAACCAAAACAAGGCCAAGCGATCAACACGGAAAACAAAGCCGTACCTCTCGTGAACGCGCTGCCGCAAAAATCGTCGAAAACGATGGTCTGAGTAAGCCAAGGGAGCCTGTGCACCGAAACGCGACGTAGGGGATCACCGGTTAAGGAAAGTCGCACTGCGCCAAAATGCCGCATACCTCGAAGTGCGTGCCACTAAAAATTCCCAAACTTCTCCAGGAGATGCTCCATAGGAAGATGAACAACTTTGCTTAAGGTTGCATAGAGAGGGGAGCTCGGGAAAAGCCACAAACCGCAGGCCAAAGGAAGGTATTTATAGCCACAACTGAACAAATCAATTAATACCAAATGGGTCCCAACTTTCGGGCGCCCGAATTGATTCGGGCGCCCGAATTGATTCGGGCGTGCACAGTGCGCCCGAATCCGGCCGTCCATCAGCGCCCGAATTAACCCGATGCTGCCACGTCACCCCAAAACAGAAAACAGCAACCTCCGCCATCCGCGCTGCGCCACGTCGCCCGCGCCCGAACAGCAAACAGCGGCGCCGGCCACACCGGCCGCGCCACGTGGCACCCCCGCGCCTGCCCCGCGCACGTCGCCCGGCTGTGTCACGCCCCGAGGGTTTTCGTTCAGCGGAAACAGTACACAAAAGCGGTCATTCGGCTCGAAATAAATTTTTTTTTGAAAAGCTCTCTTCCTCGGTGCGTGCCCAGACCCGCCGCATACACAGGGTCACTCTGCACACGGACAGAGTCTCCCCTGTATATGCACGGCGTCGCGATCAGTACAGTGTCCAAACACAATCCACAATTCAATCACAACAGTTCAGCATTCATTCATACAAACATACAAGTATTACAACTAAAGCATTTTCATGGCCGGTTGGTTTGAAAGGATAAATCCACAATTGTTAAAAACGGCGCCCACTCGACGCCTAGAATATTTTGAAAAACGGTTTCGAAAGCCACATAAAACCACAGGGTTTTGAAAACAGTGCCCACACGACACTTAGGTTTTGAAATCCCTGTTCAAAGATCCATAAATCCGCACGGTTTGAAAACAGTGCCCACACGACACCTAGATTTTGAAAGCAGTTTTCGCAATTCCTTTTGGGTTTGTTTTTCTTTTTCTGTTTGAAAGCGGCCAACAAAGAGAGGATGGAAAGTTTATTAAATAAGCAGAAGTTGCCGACATCCTACCGACCCCACGAGGGTATCGAGAACCACACATAAGACTACAGTAATAAATGGAAAGCGTCAATAAATGAGGAAAATATAATACGGGGTCTCCGTAGACCCGAAAACTCCAGCCTCGGCATCACCGTCGCCTATCACTCTCCCCGGAAGGATCCTGTCACAGAGTGGAAAGTCAGCGACACTATAGAATAATAAGGAAAGCAGGAAAAAGAAGTGCGCCCAACCGTAAACTATCCGGAGCAACATCCTCCCAACTGGGAATAACCACGCACACCTGCATAACCTAATCCGGGCACCTACCCCGGCGTCCCCACCGAGCACCTACCTCGGTAAACCACGTCGGGCACCTACCCCCGACGGGTCAGACCGCTCACACCTCGGTGCCTCAAACCCCCCACCTGCGGGGGCCCCCACTACGTCACCTCGTGGGTTTACACGGGTCATAGACCACTCTTCCGGAAAAGCACACCCTTTGCAGTGGCCAAACTGCGGGTGCGCGTGCTGCTGCCTCGAGCAAAGTAACCGATAATACCAATAATACTCAGGAATAAGCTATAACTACTATCATGTCAGCAACATAATGTATAATCAAGGGAAAACTGTAACCGCCATCATGTTCTCAACATAATGCATAATCAAGAACAATAACTATAACCGTCATCATGATCGGAACATCATGCAGAATCAAGAACAATAACTATAACCGTCATCATCATCGGAAAATCATGCAAAATCAAGAACACTAACCATAACCGAAATCGGCGCTAAGTACTAAAATAAAAACCCACCTGCCACGTGCGGTGACCAACGCTCACTACGTCCACGTCCCGGTGCGCTCTTCGAATCTGCAAGGCCCCCCCGGGACGAATCAGATACACACCAAACAATAACTCAAGAGCAGCAGAAGAATGTCCAGTTTCCGTTGCGGGACGGGACTCTCGCCCGTCGGCGGCGGAAACGGCGACGGCCAGGTTGGACCCGGTGGCGGCGGCCCTCTCATGCTACCGCGCTGGCCGCTGCGACAAAGGGGCACCCGTGCGGCACCTAGGCCCGCATGCACGGCGGCGCCCCGCACGGTGCCCGGGCCTGTGCGGCGCCCCGCACGGCGCCCAGGTCCGTGCGGCGCCTCCGTGGCGGCGGCGTGCGGCCGGCCAAAGTGTGCCCCTCCTTCGTGCGACGATCCATCGGAAACCACCCAAGAAATAAACAAAATTAAAATATATAAAAAAACTCACCGATCTAGTTGCTCCCGATCCGCTGATGGAGATGGAAGGAGAGGAGAGGATCGCCCCGCGCCTGCTTGCCGGATTTTCTTGGGGTGAGCGATGTTTCCCCCTCTCCTTAATCACCTCCGCCAGGTCCCCGGTACCGTCGGTAGAAAGGAGGGGGTTTTCCTTTTTGGGAAAAGGGTTCCGCTTCCTCGTTCCTTGTGACCTAGCTCAGGGCAAGAAGGAGGAAAAATAATACCCTAAACCCAACTCGCGTCTTAAAAGAAAAAGGATCGTGCGAACAAAGGAAATGGGAGTAGTCCAAATCTCAAACATAGGCTAGGACGAATGGTTGCGAACCAGGGTCCGGTCTGCCTCGGTAAGCGTGCAAGTCGTCTAAGCAGCAAGTAACCTTCCCGAATTTATTCTGGGAGCTTCCGGTGTCGGAATCCAAAACCGATCGCGCCGTCGTTCTCCGTTTCGCGAGCTTTATTGTCTAAAAATACCCGCGAGCCCCGACGGTCTGCCCGGAAATAAAAAAGATATTAGTTCACCTTCCGGACCCCCCCCCCCCCCCCCCGAAGTGAAAAACGGCGCACAACATCAAAAGAACCCAAGATCCAAAATATTTTAAAACCAGCGGCCACTACAGGCTGACCCGCGCGTACGGCCACCTGCCCGTCGGTACGGCCACCTGCCCCGGCCACCTGCCCCGGCCACCTGCTCCGCTCCTTGCGTGGACCGCGGGCACAACACCTCTCCAACCACACACTGCCACCTGTCCCCCGCCGGTCCATGCACCAGGCCGCTCGTCCCATGGACCGCGCACGCATGCGCCCGCCACTCCCGGGCCGCCACGCGTCCCTCCCCCGGTGCACGCCTGCCCCATGGACCGAGCGCCCAGCATCGCTACCCACCGCCGCGCTCCGCCGCTGCCCGCGCCGCCGGCGCTGCCCTCCGGCCGCCGGAACAGTGTTCCATGCCTCGAAATCCGTGTTTTCTCATCCGGGCTCCGAAAAATACAAGTAAATAGCCCATTTCGATCGTTTTCGCACGCTGAATCCAAATCCGCAGTCCGATTTGCCAAATTCCATTTCTAAAAATTGTTGAAGGCATCCGGAAAGGTGTTCTTAATCCAATTTTTCACGCTGAGTCCAATATTGATATCCGTTTCACGCGAAACCTCTTCTAAACATTCGATGGGGTCATCCGATTACCCACGTGATCAATTTTAAGCCCTGAGTCCATCACTTGTGTCCAAATTGGTGCAGAAACACCGCCGACACGCCACATAGGCCTCCAAAAGTTGCTGGTCACACTGTAGAAGCCCTACAGAGATCCGGGTCACCACAGTCCAAACCAAAACGGTCCGGACTGACCCAAAACGGTCCGGACCCTGAAGGTGGAAATTCCAGATTCACGCGGACAGTCCGAACTGTCCCTAGACGGTCCAGACCCCGAAGCCAAAAACCTCAAATTTTCTGATTTTTAAAAAATTTTCGATTTGCGCCCAAACCCTCCGAAAACCCTCTAGTTACTTCTGGAAGCCTACTAAAACATCCAAAGGATATCATTATGGTGACCCTGATCCCCGTGTAGCTTCTCCCATGAACCCCGGTGTAGAACACCTAGTGTTGGTGTATCTGACCCATAGTGGATCAAAGGGATGCCACAGATGGACCCTGTGTGATATCCACAGCTGGATTAGAATTCGACTGCATTTGCCAAATTTTAGAAATGGTTTTGGGCCAAACAGAGGTTGGATTTGGATTCAGCACGGAAAAACGCTTGAAAACGGCTATTTGCTTGTTTGTTTCTGAGTCCGGATGCCCAAAAAGGGACTCCCGGAAGTTTTTGTTGAATTTCGGTGCATGGGAGGGGTCGTGGACCGCCGGCTGCCACGTGGCGGCCCGTGATTGGCCGGTCCGCAGCGCTCGGTCCACAGAGCGCCGCGGCTGGGTGCACGGACCCGGCGCATGACACGTGGCGCCGCCTGATTGGCGGGCTTTTGAAGCGCGGTCTACAGATTTTTGCGCGGCGGTGCATGGACCGGGGCGGGGTACACGTGGCGGCCCCCGGTTGGTCGGTGCACGCGGCGCGGTCCACGGAACCCGAATTAGGGTGCGTGGACCGGGTGCATGGGGACACGTGTCAATGTGTCATTGGTCGGCTCACCGGGTGCGGCGCACGGGGGCGCGGGACCCCGCCTCGGGGTGCGTGCGCGGCAGGCGCCGCCTGCCCGCGCGTGTGACCGCGACAGTGGCAGGGACGCGTGTCGCCCTGCCACTGGCGGGCACCACCTACCCGCTTTGACCAGGGAGGTGCCACGCGTCGACAGCCCATGTGCCCCGCACAGCTGTTCGCTGTGCGGGACACGTGTCGGACGGCGTGGCGCGCGATGTGGCCGCAGCTGAGAGGTTCCGCCCGCTGCCGCCTGTTGGTCGGGCTACGTGGAGGCCTTGGGCCGTTTCGGGCGGGCACAGTGTTGGGCCGGGCCCAACACTGTAGCAGCCCGAAAATTTTCGGCGCCCGAAAGTTGGGACACGCCCGGTATTTTCTCAAATGTTCTGTGAGCCTATAAATTGACCGAAAACAGTTCAACTTGGTTTTTTCTGCGTTTCTAGGCCTTTTCTCACCGAGCTTTCTTCAGAGGACTTCACCCCCACGCAGTGTAGCATCCATCTGCAGAGTTTGGAGATTTTTCGGGGCACGGTTTTCGAGATTCCCTTTTTCTTGGCGCGTCGCGACGCTCTTTCTTCGGTGCTTCTTCCGTTGCTTTTCGGTGCACGTGCTCTCCCAGCCTACTCCGACCATATTTTCGAGCGATTTCTTCGCCGTTGGATTTGCGACAGGTAAGGCTACGATTTTGTTGTTTTTCGTATTTCCTGGTTTTGCGCTTTTCGAGGAGTTCTTTCATGCTCACTGAGGACCCTGTTTGTTGTGTGGATTTTTGAGGACAGCGGATTGATGGAATTTTATCTCCGCGCTCGGACATCGGATTGAGACGCTCTTGTACACTTTTTTCATCTACTCGACGCGAGGATCATCACAGTATTTTTCTTGGAATTTTTGGAGACCTTCCTGAAGGTATAAATTTTCCTTTTTATCTGTACAAGAGTTTACAGTTGTTTGGTTATGGGATTTTGCGCACCGTTACTGTGGAATTTGTAACTTGGCCTACGGTGCTCGGATTTGGACCCGCAGGTGCCCGTTTGAAGGTCTCGACGCGAGGATCGCTGTGGTATTTATTTCAGAATTTTTGGAGCCCTTTCTACAGGTGAAAAATTGGCATCTTTGCGGCTGAAATTACAGACTGTAATACTTGGTTAAATTTTGGGATTTAAGTGTAATTTTAGCCTTGTGTTGCACCCAGGAGAGATTGCGGATCGTGCTGGACCCTTTGGACTTGGAGTTGTTGCTCTCTTGGTATTCTTTAGCTGTGGGATTTTAGATAGTTAGCACCTTCAAGTGGGTGGCCTTACTTTCAGGATCTATGGACTGTGCGCTAATTCTATTGATATAGAATCATGCATGATAGGGATTGGACTGGGTAGCATGCTAGAATTTGAATGTTATTATTCTTTGAATTTATCTGATGATCGTATGATCTCTTTTGCTTTCCACCACCTGTTAAATTATTGCTATATTGGAACCTGACCTAGCACCCCCGTCATATGTTGCATGTGTAACCAGACGAGTAGAAAACTCTCACTTGGGCTAGGGTTATTTATGTTTAGACATCCACACATTATGTTTCATTCCTGGACTTAGTGTTATCCTCGCCCGGGTAGTGGGCCGAGCGGTCGGGACTTCTTTTTAGTGTGGGATGCATTTGCACTCGTGCTTGGGAGCAGAGTGGAGTCTGGTAGATGTAGTGTATCGCTTGTCTGTACCGGGAACCGTTTGGGGTAAACGGTGGTCCCGGGAGGTCTGTTTTCCCCTGTTTGGGTTGTCGCCACTGTGTTAGTGGTAGTAGTTTACTAGTGTTAGCCAGACCTAGAACCCAGAACCCTTTTCGACATACACATGATTTTAGTCTACCAATATTTTCTTCCAAGCATCGAAGGGCCGCTGGAGTCTGTTCTTGTTTGATTGGACAAAGGCATCAGCCCTTCGGGGTTTGGGTAAATGTCACGCCCCGGGTGTAAACCAGAACCCGGGCCCGTCCACAGATCCGCCGTGCACACGGAATTTTCCGTGTACACGAAGCGCTGATAACCTGCTCAGATATAAAACAAATAATAAAAGAGCATAAAACAGAGCTAACTAAAACTAATACAACTCAGACAAATACTGGAAATGAAAGTACAGTAAGCTCTCAAAAAAAATACAAGTGTCTCTCCCAGCTCACGAAATATATACAACCAGCTGGCCGCAGCCAGACCCAAAATAAAAGGAAAATACAACCGTCTGAGTGTACTGGGGATACATCAAAACTATCAAGAACTCGAACTCGGGGGCAGTGGCTATCTAGTCAGCGATCCTCTTACCTCGGTCCAGGGAAGAGGGTCCCGCAACTCCCGCAGAGAACTCTGCAAACAAAGGGGAACAGAAAAGAGAAAACAGTGGGGGTGAGAACTACTATAAAAACAGTAGCCTCCCCTAGTGGGTAGACCTCAAACTCAGACATGCCCACTAGGACTATCAGAGGCGAAGAAAATGAAACATAGGTGGTAAGCTACAAGTACACTACTGATGCAAAGCTACCACTAACATGCCTCTACGATGTCTGCTAGAGAATGGCTAAAGGCAAGCACCAGAACGTAAGGACTGACAGACCAACACAATCAAAACACCAGTAAACACTGGTACTGCCTGCTCTGCTGTCAACCTCACAACTCAGTATCTCCCCTGTCCAAAATAGACCGGAACCCAACACGGTCTAGCCGGCACCCAACACGGCCTGACCGGCACCCGACACGGTCGAAATCCTACTCCGGAGTGGCCCTCGGGGGGAGCGACCCCACACGAGCATAGTATCACAGTCACTAGTATCATCAGTACCATAATCAGCAGGACGGGGTCACGACCCAGATCCAAGTGGGAAAAACCCATCCACTAAAGGGAAACTCGATCCCCTACCTCCAATCCGATGCAAAAGTAATAATAATAATAATCCGGTCAACCGCCCACAGTCCGCGGTCGCCGCAACACCCAAATCCCGATCCCCGACTGTCCCAACTCTGGACATCTGACTACACAGTCCCCTAAGACTAGACGACAGGAGAACGAATACAAGCATGGTTTCTCCTAAGTCAATTCCAATATGTTTGTGTAGCAGAAAAAGATGGCTTAGCTAGATGACCATTCAAGCATGCAAAGTCCTTTATTTGCTATAATTACTCCAATTATTCAAACATATGCAACATTAAGTGTTTGGGTAATCCCGATGTACATGCGATAAGATATATGATACTTAATACATTTTAGATGCACAATTTACTAGCAAATATCCCTTATACAACATTCATTCTAACCACATATCCAACCCTTCCCTTAACTTGTATTATGATGTGGCTATAGCATTCATTCCACTAATTAATTTGCATACCTAAACATAGAAACATCACTTACTAACTTTTAGCTAGCTAACAAGGCAAGTATTAACAAATGAACCATAATCTCATACAAGCATGCTAGATACATTCACATTTAATAACACATGATCGAAGCATTCTAATAGGCCTAGTGACATTCACAAGTAGGAGGTTCACAACATCACCCACCTCAAGCGCTATTCCAATTTCCAAAGGCGAAGTCCAAGACCAGTCCAAACACACCACCAATCTGTACAAAATACCCCAAAGAACAACCATAAGCTATTAGTCACCAACTTCTCACAATCTGCCCCCTAAACCAGCAGTCCAGAGTTCACTAATTTTCACCTGCGAATAATGTCCAGAAAAATCCAAGGAAAATACTAGCGCGATCCTTGCGACGAGCCCGTCGAATCGAGTACCTGCACGCCCAATTTGGAGTTTCCTACGCTGAGATAAAAATCCGACAAGGGGTACACCCCAAATCCAAACTGCACTAAATTCCTGTAACAAGGAACCACAGAGAAAGGAAATTCTCACCCTCGAGTAAAATTCAGGAAATTCTGAGAAAAATCCAGGAGACTCCTTGCGACGCGTAGATGAAAATTGCCTCTTGAATCACCTCGTTCCGACGTCCGAGCGAAAAGATATGGCAAGAACACCGCGGTGCTGTCCCAAAAGTCCGCGAAGAAAAAGGGTCAAATGGGGGCTAAGAAAACTCCAAGATCAGCACGGAAATCGAGGAACCATAAACACCGGAGTTGAAGCCCTACCTGTCGTGAGTCCAACGGCGCAAGAATCGGCGAATTCCGAGGTCGGGGTGGGTCGGAGGAGTCCAAACACTGAAAAGGGGCGAAGAGGATCGCCGGAGAACAAGCGTCGCGCCGCGCCGTAAAATAGTGAACCTCGGGAAGCGTGCCTCCAAAAATCTTCAAACTTCTCCAAAGGATCGAGCTCTGAGAGGGGAAGAACTTCTGTGAAGGCGGCCCAGTGAAAAGAGGTCCAAAAGCCCAAAGAAAGAAAGGGGGAGGCTATTTATAGGCCCAGCCCAAAATGGCTTAAGGCCCGGTTTTCGGGCGCAGTTTCCGGGCGCACTGCGCCCGGAAACTGGGTTGTATGGAACCCGTCCGACGCGCCCGAAAAATTCTGGGACCGCCACGTCGCCCCGAACAGGGGACAGCGGGTCCCCGCGCCCGCGCCACGCCACGCGTCTCCCACGCAGTCAACGGGGTAGGTACGGCCGCCCAATCTCGAGGCGGACACGTGTCGCACTCGAGTGCGGCCGACCGCCCCCGCCTGCGCCACTGTGCGCGCACGTGCGCGCACAGTACCGAGGCGCCCTCCCCCGCGCACCCGTGGACCGCGCCCACGTGGACCGACGAATCCGGAGCCGCCACGTGCCATGCGCCCGGTCCACCGCACTCCCGCAAATCCAATGAGCCGTGCCGCGTGCGCCCGCCTACCAGAGCACGCCACGCGTCCACCCGCCGCGGTCCATGCACCGCCGCGCCACTCCGTGGACCCAGCTGCGTGAGCCGGCCAATAAGAGGCCGCCACGTGGCTCGGGCCGGTCCACGTGTCACTCCCATGCACCGAAAATCCCCCAAAACTTCCGGAAGCCCGCATTTGGTCATCCGGACTCCAAATTCGACAAATAAATAGTCGTTTTCAAGCGTTTTTCCGCGCTGAATCCAATTCCAACCTCAGATTGGCCCAAAACCTTTTCTAAAATTCGGCAATCACAGCCGAAGGCCAAATCATCAATCCAAGTCTCACGAGGTCCATCTGTGGCATCCCTTCGATGCACCATGGACCAGACACCAACACTAGGTGTTCAACACAGTGGATTCACCGGAAAATTGCATGGGAAAACCAGTACACTACATCCTCCCCTACAAGAAAAAGTTTCGTCCTCGAAACAAAAGTCATACCTCAGGTAGCGGCCTCAAACAAGTGGGGGTGAGCATCCATCATCGCTGACTCCAACTCCCAGGTAGCCTCGCGCTCATCATGACTGCTCCAGAGGACCTTCACATACGGGATGGCCCGACTGCGCAACTCCCTAACCTCACGGTCCAAGATCCTCAACGGCCGCTCAACATAGCTCAGGTCCTCAGCAACCTCCAATGGGGTGAAATCGATGATATGAGACGGGTCATGAACATACCTCCTCAGTGTCGAAACATGAAAAACATTGTGAACACCCGAAAGCCTGGGAGGAAGCGCAAGCCTGTAGGCAACTGGCCCTAAGCGCTCCAACACCTCAAAAGGTCCAATATAACGAGGGCTCAGTTTCCCACGAATACCAATCTCCGAATCCCCTTCGAAGGCGAGACTTTCAGAAAAACATGGTCACCCACCTGGAACTCTAAGTCTCGCCGTCGAGTATCAGCATAACTCCTCTGTCGACTCTGGGCGGTCTCGAGGTGTCGTCGTATCAATCTGACCTTTTCCTCTGCCTCTAACAGTAGATCAGGACCCAAGGTCTTCTTCTCACCCACGTCACTCCAATAAAGGGGTGACCGACACTTGCGTCCATACAACGCTTCAAACGGAGCCATCTGAATGCTCGCTTGATAGCTGTTGTTGTACGCAAACTCAACTAGCCCCAAGTGTCGGTACCATCCTCCTCCAAAGTCCAGAATGCATGCTCTCAACATATCCTCGAGGGTCTGAATAGTGCGCTCTGACTGCCCATCGGTCTGTGGGTGGAATGCTGTACTGAATCGGAGCTGCGTCCCCAAGGCTGTCTGTAAGCTCCTCCAGAAATGCGAGACAAACCTCGGGTCTCTATCAGATACGATGGAAACAGGTACTCCGTGTAATCTAACCACCTCAGCCAAGTACACCTGTGCGAGTCGCTCCATCGGCCAAGTCATCTGAACCGGCAGAAAGTGAGCGGATTTGGTAAGCCTGTCCACGACTACCCAGATAGCATCCGCTCCCGTCTGTGCTCTCGGCAAACTAGTGACAAAATCCATCGTAACATGTTCCCATTTCCATTCAGGGATTGGGAGACTCTGCAACTTGCCAGCAGGTACACGATGCTCCGCCTTTACTTGCTGACAAGTTAGGCAGTGTGCTACAAATCTCCCAATGTCTCTTTTCATCCCATTCCACCAAAACTGTGCCTTAAGATCCCTATACATCTTAGTCCCACCAGGATGGATGGTATAAGGTGTATAGTGGGCCTCCCTCAAGATCTGCTCTCGAATCTCTGCGTCCATAGGCACACACACGCGGTCCCTGTACCGTAGTACTCCCGCAGCATCGACTGAGAAGTCCCCTATCAAACCAGTCTGCATCTGCTCTCGAATCCTCATCAGGTGGGGGTCCTCACTCTGTCTCTCCCGAATCCTGTCCAACAGAGTGGGCTGCACGACTAGAGACATAAGTCTAGCAGAGACCCCAGGGACACAACCTCGAGCTCTAACCGCCTCATCCTGCTCAAGTAATGGCGCCTGATCGGTGATCATCAAAGATAGACTCTGTACTGCTCTCCTGCTCAGGGCATCAGCAACCACGTTGGCCTTGCCGGGATGGTATAAGATGTCTACGTCAAAATCTTTCAACCATTCCAACCATCTGCGCTGCCTCAAGTTGAGTTCCTTCTGCGTGAACAGGTATTTCAAGCTCTTGTGGTCGGTATAAATCTCGCAGTGCTCCCCATACAGATAATGGCGCCACAACTTTAGTGCAAAAAATCACCGCAGCTAGCTCCAAGTCGTGGGTAGGGTAATTCTTCTCATAATCCTTCAGTTGCCGGGAGGCATAAGCGATTACCCTTCCCTCCTGCATCAGCACGCAACCAAGTCCACTGTGCGATGCGTCGCTGTATACCACGTATCCTTTCCCCATAACAGGGAGGGAAAGGACAGGAGCCGACATCAATCTGTTCTTTTAATTCCTCAAAGCTCCTCTGACAATCCTCACTCCAAGTGAACTTAATCCCTTTTCGCGTCAAAACGAGTGAGGGGGCGTGGAAAGTTTCGCAAAACCTTCCACAAATCGACGGTAATATCCTGCTAAGCCCATAAAACTGCGAATCTCTGATACCGTCGTCGGTCGCGGCCAATCCCGGACTGCCTCGATCTTCGCCGGGTCTACTGCCACTCCAGCGGCTGAAATCACGTGGCCCAAAAAGACAACCTCCCGAAGCCAAAATTCGCACTTAGATAACTTGGCATACAACTTCCTCTCTCTCAGAAGTTGTAGCACAATCCTCAGATGCTCCTCGTGCTCCGCATCGCTTCGGGAATAAACTAGGATGTCATCAATAAAAACAACGACGAACCGATCCAGGTATGGTCGAAAAATCCTGTTCATTAATCCATAAAAGCTTGCAGGGGCATTTTGTCAGTCCAAAAGGCATGACGTGGAACTCATAAGCCCGTACCGCGACCTAAATGCCGTCTTCGGGATGTCCTCGGCCTTCACCTTCAATTGGTGGTAACCGACTGTAAGTCGATCTGGAGAAGACACAAGTCCCTTGCAGCTGATCAAACAAGTCATCAATGCGCGGCAAAGGGTACTTGTTCTTGATGGTCGCTTATTCAGCTCCCGATAATCAACGCACAGTCGAAGCGAACCATCCTTCCTTCTTCACAAATAGCACCGGCGCTCCCCATGGCGATACACTCGGTCGCACAAAACCCTTATCCATTAAATCCTGGAGTTGCGCCTTTAATTCTCGCAGCTCAGCCGGTGCCATTCGGTAAGGAGCCCTTAGAGATTGGCGCAGTTCCTGGGACCACGTCAATCAAAAACTCGACCTCCCTATCCGGCGGCATACTAAACAGCTCAGGAGGGAACACATCCGGGAACTCGCGGGCAATCGGGATATCCGCGAGTCCCGGAGCCGCCGTAGGCTCCTTAAACCACAGATGCCATAAAGGCTACGCATCCACTGCGCATCATCTGCCTCGCACGAGAAGTCGAAACCAAAAGAGGCAAAGAAAGCACTCTGGCACACCCTGGAAAACGAACACCTCCTGGCCTGGCGCTAAAAGTACAGACCTCGCGGCGCAATCAATCGTCGCGAAATAGCGAGCCAGCCAATCCATCCCCAGTACAATGTCAAAATCTCGCAGCTGACTAAGGACCATCGGTCCGCTGGCAAAATCCAAGACTCAAGCTGTACCGGGCACGACCAGCAACACTCCTCTACATACAATATGTGACCGGGATCTGTACCTCTAAAACATGTGGCAACCGACCTAACTCTAGTCCATGGGATGATGCAAATGCTCTACTGTAATAGAATGTGATGCACCGGTATCAAATAAAGTGCGAGCTCTAATGCCAAAAAGTAAAGGTGATACCTGCCACCACGTGGTCGGCTGCCGCGGAGTCCCCTACCTGAGCGGCGTAGACTCGCCCGCTCTGAGCTGGTGGTCGTGTGTCTGCAGGGTGGGAGGAAGGAGCCCTGCTCGCAGAAGCATAGGGCCGCCTGAGCTGGCGGTCGCTGCTGAGATGAAGGAGAAACTGAGGCCGAAGAAGGCGCCACTGATGCCGAAAAAGGGCATGAAGATCGTATGTGCCCTGCCTGCCCGCAGCCATAACAACGCCCCCACCTCTGATCACAAGTGCCGGGGAAATGCGGACCCCCGCAGAAGATACAACTGCCTGGAGCCCGAAACTGCCGTGACTGCTGCTGCTGCTGCCTGGGCGACTGCCGCTGAGATCCCTGCTGTCGCGACTGCGACCTCTGCTGCTGCGAGTGCTGCTGCTGTCGCTGGGCTGCTGATGCTGTGGGGGCCTCTGGGTCCCCCAGGCCCTCGCCGCTACGAACGCCCCCGGCCCGTAAACTGAGGCGGTGGCGGTCGGGGCGGCCTCCAGGAACTGGCCTGTCCCCCCTCATCTGATGCTGGTCGCTTCTTCTCAGAACTCTGATGCGACCGGACCTCCGCGTCTAGAAACAACCTGATCTCCCCTCTCGACCCACTGGGCATGCTCCACTGCCTCTGCTAAAGTCTGAAGCCTCTGGGCGTGTACCATGGTAAAGAGCTCGGGGCGCAAGCCTGTCTCAAACAGCTCCACCTGGTGCAGCCCATCCCTGGCAACGTAGGGCACGCAGTTGAGCAACTGCGTAAACTCCTGATAATAGTCCCACACCGGGCGATCACCTTGCTGCAAGGTTCTTCAAGTCATCTTCTATCTTCTTCTTCACACTCGTGGAGAAGTAAGTGTCAAGGGTCATCCTCCTGAACTCTGACCAGGGCAGCTGCCGGGTGACCTGAAACTCTAGGGGCTCGACCCGACGCCACCAAGCATCTGCATCCCCCTCCAAACATGTACTGCCAAATGTGCTCTGAACCTCTGGTCGATGAAGAAGTCCCGAAACATCTTCTCCATCGACGCTAGCCATGATCCAATCTCCCACGGGTGAGTGCTCCGCCCCGAGAACTTAGGGGGTCCTCGCTTACAGAACTGCGTGAGTTGTCAGAGAAAACTCCCGCTCCTCTCTGGGGTCAAAGGCCTGAACATCCCCTGGGCCCCGCTGCTCGACGACGGCGCCGTAGGGGCAAGTGGAATAGTCCGGTGGTACACAGGTGGTGCGGGGGCCTCAGCAGTAGTATGGGGAGGTGCCGCAACCGTGGCCAATAACTGCTCAAACCTCTGCTCCTGTCGGCGGTGGCTCTCCGCCAACTGGCCATCATGGCCCTCAGCTCACTGATCTCGGAAGGCCCGGACTGCTCCGGCTCCTCCGGGGGTATAGGAGTACCCCTAGTAGGAATCTGCCGCCGAGGAGGCATCCTGCCACACAAAAACCACGGGTCAGTAAACCAAACCACTCTCGACCCAATCAAGCGAAAGTCATGGCAGTCCCCTATTTCTGTAACCTTATGTTGTCTGCAAGCCACATAATAGTCCCTCAGAAAATAGGCTATGCCAATCCCTCTCCACTCACAGGAAGAGTTAACAACCAATTACCGGCTTTCGCACAATATCACGTCACTCGCGCTCAGCCTTCCTAGGGTCTGCCAAAAGCCTAGGGTTCCTAAGTCCCGTCTGACCTATCCCTAAGCTCTGATACAACTAATCTGTCACGCCCCGGGTGTAAACCAGAACCCGGGCCCGTCCACAGATGCCGCCGTGCACACGGAATTTTCCGTGTACACGAAGCGCTGATAACCTGCTCAGATATAAAACAAATAATAAAAGAGCATAAAACAGAGCTAACTAAAACTAATACAACTCAGACAAATACTGGAAATGAAAGTACAGTAGCTCTCAAAAAAAAATACAAGTGTCTCTCCCAGCTCACGAAATATATACAACCAGCTGGCCGCAGCCAGACCCAAAATAAAGGAAAAATACAACCGTCTGAGTGTACTGGGGATACATCAAAACTATCAAGAACTCGAACTCGGGGGTAGTGGCTATCTAGTCAGCGATCCTCTTTACCTCGGTCCAGGGAAGAGGGTCCCGCAACTCCCGCAGAGAACTCTGCAAAACAAAGGGGAACAGAAAAGAGAAAAACAGTGGGGGTGAGAACTACTATAAAAACGTAGCCTCCCCTAGTGGGTAGACCTCAAACTCAGACATGCCCACTAGGACTATCAGAGGCGAAGAAAATGAAACATAGGTGGTAAGCTACAAGTACACTACTGATGCAAAGCTACCACTAACATGCCTCTACGATGTCTGCTAGAGAATGGCTAAAGGCAAGCACCAGAACGTAAGGACTGACAGACCAACACAATCAAAACACCAGTAAACACTGGTACTGCCTGCTCTGCTGTCAACCTCACAACTCAGTATCTCCCCTGTCCAAAATAGACCGGAACCCAACACGGTCTAGCCGGCACCCAACACGGCCTGACCGGCACCCGACACGGTCGAATCCTACTCCGGAGTGGCCCTCGGGGGGAGCGACCCCACACGAGCATAGTATCACAGTCACTAGTATCATCAGTACCATAATCAGCAGGACGGGGTCACGACCCAGATCCAAGTGGGAAAAACCCATCCACTAAAGGGAAACTCGATCCCCTACCTCCAATCCGATGCAAAAGTAATAATAATAATAATCCGGTCAACCGCCCACAGTCCGCGGTCGCCGCAACACCCAAATCCCGATCCCCGACTGTCCCAACTCTGGACATCTGACTACACAGTCCCCTAAGACTAGACGACAGGAGAACGAATACAAGCATGGTTTCTCCTAAGTCAATTCCAATATGTTTGTGTAGCAGAAAAAAGATGGCTTAGCTAGATGACCATTCAAGCATGCAAAGTCCTTTATTTGCTATAATTACTCCAATTATTCAAACCTATGCAACATTAGTGTTTGGGTAATCCCGATGTACATGCGATAAGATTATATGATACTTAATACATTTTAGATGCACAATTTACTAGCAAATATCCCTTATACAACATTCATTCTAACCACATATCCAACCCTTCCCTTAACTTGTATTATGATGTGGCTATAGCATTCATTCCACTAATTAATTTGCATACCTAAACATAGAACCATCACTTACTAACTTTTAGCTAGCTAACAAGGCAAGTATTAACAAATGAACCATAATCTCATACAAGCATGCTAGATACATTCACATTTAATAACACATGATCGAAGCATTCTAATAGGCCTAGTGACATTCACAAGTAGGAGGTTCACAACATCACCCACCTCAAGCGCTATTCCAATTTCCCAAAGGCGAAGTCCAAGACCAGTCCAAACACACCACCAATCTGTACAAAATACCCCAAAGAACAACCATAAGCTATTAGTCACCAACTTCTCACAATCTGCCCCCTAAACCAGCAGTCCAGAGTTCACTAATTTTCACCTGCGAATAATGTCCAGAAAATCCAAGGAAAATACTAGCGCGATCCTTGCGACAGCCCGTCGAATCGAGTACCTGCACGCCCAATTTGGAGTTTCCTACGCTGAGATAAAAATCCGACAAGGGGTACACCCCAAATCCAAACTGCACTAAATTCCTGTAACAAGGACCACAGAGAAAGGAATTCTCACCCTCGAGTAAAATTCAGGAAATTCTGAGAAAAATCCAGGAGACTCCTTGCGACGCGTAGATGAAAATTTCCTCTTGAATCACCTCGTTCCGACGTCCGAGCGAAAAGATATGGCAAGAACACCGCGGTGCTGTCCCAAAAGTCCGCGAAGGAAAAAGGGTCAAGGGGGCTAAGAAAACTCCAAGATCAGCACGGAAATCGAGGAACCATAAAACACCGGAGTTGAAGCCCTACCTGTCGTGAGTCCAACGGCGCAAGAATCGGCGAATTCCGAGGTCGGGGTGGGTCGGAGGAGTCCAAACACTGAAAAGGGGCGAAGAGGATCGCCGGGAGAACAAGCGTCGCGCCGCGCCGTAAAATAGTGAACCTCGGGAAGCGTGCCTCCAAAAATCTTCAAACTTCTCCAAAGGATCGAGCTCTGAGAGGGGAAGAACTTCTGTGAAGGCGGCCCAGTGAAAAGAAGGTCCAAAAAGCCCAAAGAAAGAAAGGGGGAGAGGCTATTTATAGGCCCAAGCCCAAAATGGCTTAAGGCCCGGTTTTCGGGCGCAGTTTCCGGGCGCACTGCGCCCGGAAACGGGGTTGTATGGAACCCGTCCGACGCGCCCAGAAAAAAATTCTGGGACCGCCACGTCGCCCCGAACAGGGGACAAGCGGGTCCCCGCGCCCGCGCCACGCCACGCGTCTCCCACGCAGTCAACGGGGTAGGTACGGCCGCCCAATCTCGAGGGCGACACGTGTCGCACTCGAGTGCGGCCGACCGCCCCCGCCGCCACTGTGCGCGCACGTGCGCGCACAGTACCGAGGCGCCCTCCCCGCGCACCCGTGGACCGCGCCCACGTGGACCGACGAATCCGGAGCCGCCACGTGCCATGCGCCCGGTCCACCGCAACTCCCGCAAATCCAATGAGCCGTGCCGCGTGCGCCCGCCTACCAGAGCACGCCACGCGTCCACCGCCGCGGCCATGCACCGCCGCGCCACTCCGTGGACCCAGCTGCGTGAGCGGCCAATAAGAGGCCGCCACGTGGCTCGGGCCGGTCCACGTGTCACTCCCATGCACCGAAAATCCCCCAAAACTTCCGGAAGCCCGCATTTGGTCATCCGGACTCCAAATTCGACAAATAAATAGTCGTTTTCAAGCGTTTTTCCGCGCTGAATCCAAATCCAACCTCAGATTGGCCCAAAACTTTTCTAAAATTCGGCAATCACAGCCGAAGGCCAAATCATCTATCCAAGTCTCACGAGGTCCATCTGTGGCATCCTTCGATGCACCATGGGCCAGACACCAACACTAGGTGTTCAACACAGTGGATTCACCGGAAAAATTGCATGGGAAAACCAGTAACTACAGTAAAACACTCGGTTTTCTAAACTGTTTTTCTAAAAAGAAACTAAAAATCATTAAAAAGGATTTTCTCTCAAAACAAGAAGCTTTTCAAAATGGGTACTACCTTAATCCTCACCTTGTTGGTGGTTGAATATGGCTTTCAATAACAAATGTCACTTTTTCCGAAATACCCCACTCGAAAGGATTCGACTGTGGTCTGGGTTCTAGGGGCCGATCCTTGTCGGGACGGAAGCCAAGGGGGCCGAGACGGAACCTGTTCTTGTTTGATGGGTTGAGGTGTAGGTCTCCGGGACTTTCGGCCCTGTTGGTGTCTTCCGCGTGTAGTACCGAGATTGTGTGTTCCGAACTATAAGGGGGTCGGGAAACTTGATAGGCATAGCTAGAGTCTGTTCTTGTTTGATAGGGTTTCTAAGCACCGACCTATCGGGCTTCCGAACCCTTATGGTGTCGGTCTTTCCTGTGAGTTTAGTGTTCTGTTGTGGGAGCCGTCTGGTGGACGGTGCCCCCGGCTGTGGGGGGGGTGGTTTTCCAGCCTGTGAGTGAGCGTTGGTGTTGTTAGTCGATCTTGTGATCGTAGTTGGACTATAGGCCTGCAGAGCCATTTTGAGCTCGACAGAGATGCGCAGATACTTTCCTCGGTGGGGTCGCGCCCTCGAGTGCCACTCCGGAGTTGGGCCTGTTACTTCTATCGCGACTTGTCGACGCAGTCCCTCTGGGGCCCAGTTTTGGCAGCCACGGACACCCTACTGTAGACCCGTCCTATTGAGGATGTGCGGCAGTAGGGTGGGCGCAAGGTTTGACTGGGACCCTATGCGGCAGCAGTATAGATGGGTGAGTATAAGGTGTGTTAGTAGATGCATCATGTTTCCATTCTGTTCCACTTTTGAGCATCTAGATAGAGGCATGTAGCTGTAGAGTTACTTTTCCAGCCCTTTCATTTCAGTATTATATTGTACTTTATGCCTCCTAGTAGACTTAGTGGGCAGACCGTCGGGCTTGTTGGCGGGCCCACTGAGAACTACTTGGGACGTAGTTCTCACACCGTCGTGGTGTCTTTCCCC
>CM055066.1:36293207-36538625 GCA_029204045.2 Tillandsia leiboldiana
CGCCCACGTGGACCGACACGAATCCGGAGCCGCCAGTGCATGCGCCCGGTCCACCGCACTCCGCAAATCCAATGAGCCGTTTGCCGCAACGTGCGCCGCCTACCAGAGACGCCCGCGTCTCACCCGCCGCGGTCCATGCACCGCCGCGCACTCCGTGGACCCAGCTGCGTGAGCCGGCCAATAAGAGGCCGCCCCGTGGCTCGGGCCGTCCACGTGTCACTCCCATGCACCGAAAATCCCCCACTTCACGGAAGCCCCGCATTTGGTCATCCGGACTCCAAATTAACAAGCAAATAGCCGTTTTCAAGCGTTTTTTTCCGCGCTGAATCCAAATCCAACCTCAGATTGGCCCAAAACCTTTTCTAAAATTCGGCAATCACAGCCGAAGGCCAAATCATCTATCCAAGTCTCACGAGGTCCATCTGTGGCATCCCTTCGATGCACCATGGACCAGACACCAACACTAGGTGTTCAACACAGTGGATTCACCGGAAAATTGCCATGGGAAAACCAGTACACTACATCCTCCCCTACAAGAAAAAGTTTCGTCCTCGAAACAAAAGTCATTACCTCAGGTAGCGGCCTCAAACAAGTGGGGGTGGCATTCCATCATCGCTGACTCCAACTCCCAGGTAGCCTCGCGCTCATCATGACTGCTCCAGAGGACCTTCACATACGGGATGGCCCGACTGCGCAACTCCCTAACCTCACGGGCTCCAGGATTCCTCAAACTGGCCCGCTCAACATAGCTCAGGTCCTCAGCAAACTCAATGGGGTGAAATCGAGGATATGAGACGGGTCATGAACATACCTCCTCAGTGTCGAAACATGAAAACATTGTGAACACCCGAAAGCCTGGGAGGAAGCGCAAAGGCCTGTAGGCAACTGGCCCTACGCGCTCCAACACCTCAAAGGTCCAATATAACGAGGGCTCAGTTTCCCACGAATACCAAATCTCCGAATCCCCTTCGAAGGCGAGACTTTCAGAAAAACATGGTCACCCACCTGGAACTCTAAGTCTCGCCGTCGAGTATCAGCATAACTCCTCTGTCGACTCTGGGCGGTCTCGAGGGTGTCGTCGTATCAATCTGACCTTTTTCCTCTGCCTCTAACAGTAGATCAGGACCCAAGGTCTTCTTCTCACCCACGTCACTCCATAAAGGGGTGACCCGACACTTGCGTCCATACAACGCTTCAAACGGAGCCATCTGAATGCTCGCTTGATAGCTGTTGTTGTACGCAAACTCAACTAGCCCCAAGTGTCGGTACCATCCTCCTCCAAAGTCCAGAATGCATGCTCTCAACATATCCTCGATGGGTCTGAATAGTGCGCTCTGACTGCCCATCGGTCTGTGGGTGGAATGCTGTACTGAATCGGAGCTGCGTCCCCAAGGCTGTCTGTAAGCTCCTCCAGAAATGCGAGACAAACCTCGGGTCTCTATCAGATACGATGGAAACAGGTACTCCGTGTAATCTAACCACTCAGCCAAGTACACCTGTGCGAGTCGCTCCATCGGCCAAGTCATCTGAACCGGCAGAAAGTGAGCGGATTTGGTAAGCCTGTCCACGACTACCCAGATAGCATCCGCTCCCGTCTGTGCTCTCGGCAAAACTAGTGACAAAATCCATCGTAACATGTTCCCATTTCCATTCAGGGATTGGGAGACTCTGCAACTTGCCAGCAGGTACACGATTGCTCCGCCTTTACTTGCTGACAAGTTAGGCAGTGTGCTACAAATCTCCCAATGTCTCTTTTCATCCCATTCCACCAAAACTGTGCCTTAAGATCCCTATACATCTTAGTCCCACCAGGATGGATGGTATAAGGTGTATAGTGGGCCTCCCTCAAGATCTGCTCTCGGAATCTCTGCGTCCATAGGCACACACACGCGGTCCCTGTACCGTAGTACTCCCGCTAGCATCGACTGAGAAGTCCCCCTATCAAACCAGTCTGCATCTGCTCTCGAATCCTCATCAGGTGGGGGTCCTCACTCTTCTGTCTACTCCCGATCCTGGTCCAACAGAGTGGGCTGCACGACTAGAGACATAAGTCTAGCAGAGACCCCAGGGGACACACCTCGAGCTCTAACCGCCTCATCTGCTCAAGTAATGGCGCCTGATCGGTGATCATCAAAGATAGACTCTGTACTGCTCTCCTGCTCAGGGCATCAGCAACCACGTTGGCCTTGCCGGGATGGTATAAGATGTCTACGTCAAAATCTTTCAACCATTCCAACCATCTGCGCTGCCTCAAGTTGAGTTCCTTCTGCGTGAACAGGTATTTCAAGCTCTTGTGGTCGGTATATAAATCTCGCAGTGCTCCCCATACAGATAATGGCGCCACAACTTAGTGCAAAAATCACCGCAGCTAGCTCCAAGTCGTGGGTAGGGTAATTCTTCTCATAATCCTCAGTTGCCGGGGAGGCATAAGCGATTACCCTTCCCTCCTGCATCAGCACGCAACCAAGTCCACTGTGCGATGCGTCGCTGTATACCACGTATCCTTTCCCCATAACAGGGAGGGAAAGGACAGGAGCCGACATCAATCTGTTCTTTAATTCCTCAAAGCTCCTCTGACAATCCTCACTCCAAGTGAACTTAATCCCTTTTCGCGTCAAACGAGTGAGGGGCGTGGAAAGTTTCGCAAAAACCTTCCACAAATCGACGGTAATATCCTGCTAAGCCCATAAAACTGCGAATCTCTGATACCGTCGTCGGTCGCGGCCAATCCCGGACTGCCTCGATCTTCGCCGGGTCTACTGCCACTCCAGCGGCTGAAATCACGTGGCCCAAAAAGACAACCTCCCGAAGCCAAAATTCGCACTTAGATAACTTGGCATACAACTTCCTCTCTCTCAGAAGTTGTAGCACAATCCTCAGATGCTCCTCGTGCTCCGCATCGCTTCGGGAATAAACTAGGATGTCATCAATAAAAACAACGACGAACCGATCCAGGTATGGTCGAAAAATCCTGTTCATTAAATCCATAAAAGCTGCAGGGGCATTTGTCAGTCCAAAAGGCATGACGGTGAACTCATAATGCCCGTACCGCGACCTAAATGCCGTCTTCGGGATGTCCTCGGCCTTCACCTTCAATTGGTGGTAACCAGACTGTAAGTCGATCTTGGAGAAGACACAAGTCCCTTGCAGCTGATCAAACAAGTCATCAATGCGCGGCAAAGGGTACTTGTTCTTGATGGTCGCTTTATTCAGCTCCCGATAATCAACGCACAGTCGAAGCGAACCATCCTTCTTCTTCACAAATAGCACCGGCGCTCCCCATGGCGATACACTCGGTCGCACAAAACCCTTATCCATTAAATCCTGGAGTTGCGCCTTTAATTCTCGCAGCTCAGCCGGTGCCATTCGGTAAGGAGCCTTAGAGATTGGCGCAGTTCCTGGGACCACGTCAATCAAAAACTCGACCTCCCTATCCGGCGGCATACTAAACAGCTCAGGAGGGAACACATCCGGGAACTCGCGGGCAATCGGGATATCCGCGAGTCCCGGAGCCGCCGTAGGCTCCTTAACCACAGATGCCATAAAGGCTACGCATCCACTGCGCATCATCTGCCTCGCACGAGAAGTCGAAACCAAAGAGGCAAAGAAAGCACTCTGGCACCCCCTGAAAACGAACACCTCCTGGCCTGGCTCGCTAAAAGTAACAGACCTCGCGGCGCAATCAATCGTCGCGAAATAGCGAGCCAGCCAATCCATCCCCAGTACAATGTCAAAATCTCGCAGCTGACTAAGGACCATCAGGTCCGCTGGCAAAATCCAAGACTCAAGCTGTACCGGGCACGACCAGCAACACTCCTCTACATACAATATGTGACCGGGAATCTGTACCTCTAAAACATGTGGCAACCGACCTAACTCTAGTCCATGGGATGATGCAAATGCTCTACTGATAATAGAATGTGATGCACCGGTATCAAATAAAGTGCGAGCTCTAATGCCAAAAAGTAAGGTGATACCTGCCACCACGTGGTCGGCTGCCGCGGAGTCCCCTACCTGAGCGGCGTAGACTCGCCCGCTCTGAGCTGGTGGTCGGTGGTCTGCAGGGTGGGAGGAAGGAGCCCTGCTCGCAGAAGCATAGGGCCGCTGAGCTGGCGGTCGCTGCTGAGATGAAGGAGAAACTGAGGCCGAAGAAGGCGCCACTGATGCCGAAAAAGGGCATGAAGATCGTATGTGCCCTGCCTGCCCGCAGCCATAACAACGCCCCCACCTCTGATCACAAGTGCCGGGGAAATGCGGACCCCCGCAGAAGATACAACTGCCTGGAGCCCGAAACTGCCGTGACTGCTGCTGCTGCTGCCTGTGCGACTGCCGCTGAGATCCCTGCTGTCGCGACTGCGACCTCTGCTGCTGCGAGTGCTGCTGCTGTCGCTGGGGCTGCTGATGCTGTGGGGGCCTCTGGGATCCCCCAGGCCCTCGCCGCTCCGAACGCCCCCGGCCCGTAAACTGAGGCGGTGGCGGTCGGGGCGGCCTCCAGGAACTGGCCTGTCCCCCCTCATCTGATGCTGGTCGCTTCTTCTCAGAACTCTGAGCGACCGGACCTCCGCGTCTAGAAACAACCTGATCTCCCCTCTCGACCCACTGGGCATGCTCCACTGCCTCTGCTAAAGTCTGAAGCCTCTGGGCGTGTACCATGGTAAAGAGCTCGGGGCGCAAGCCTGTCTCAAACAGCTCCACCTGGTGCAGCCCATCCCTGGCAACGTAGGGCACGCAGTTGAGCAACTGCGTAAACTCCTGATAATAGTCCCACACCGGGCGATCACCTTGCTGCAGGTTCTTCAAGTCATCTTCTATCTTCTTCTTCACACTCGTGGAGAAGTAAGTGTCAAGGGTCATCCTCCTGAACTCTGACCAGGGCAGCTGCCGGGTGACCTGAAACTCTAGGGGCTCGACCCGACGCCACCAAGCATCTGCATCCCCCTCCAAACAGTGTACTGCCAAATGTGCTCTGAACCTCTGGTCGATGAAGAAGTCCCGAAACATCTTCTCCATCGACGCTAGCCATGATCCAATCTCCCACGGGTGAGTGCTCCGCCCCGAGAACTTAGGGGGTCCTCGCTTACAGAACTGCGTGAGTTTGTCAGAAAACTCCCGCTCCTCCTCTGGGGTCAAAGGCCTGAACATCCCCTGGGCCCCGCTGCTCGACGACGGCGCCGTAGGGGCAAGTGGAATAGTCGGTGGTACAACAGGTGGTGCGGGGGCCTCAGCAGTAGTAGGGGGAGGTGCCGCAACCTGGGCCAATAACTGCTCAAACCTCTGCTCCTGTCGGCGGTGGCTCTCCGCCAACTGGGCCATCATGGCCCTCAGCTCACTGATCTCGGAAGGCCCGGACTGCTCCGGCTCCTCCGGGGGTATAGGAGTACCCCTAGTAGGAATCTGCCGCCGAGGAGGCATCCTGCCACACAAAAACCACGGGTCAGTAAACCAAACCACTCTCGACCCAATCAAGCGAAAGTCATGGGCATTCCCCTATTTCTGTAACCTTATGTTGTCTGCAGCCAACATAATAGTCCCTCAGAAATAGGCTATGCCAATCCCTCTCCACTCACAGGAAGAGTTAACAACCAATTACCGGCTTTCGCACAATATCACGTCACTCGCGCTCAGCCTTCCTAGGGTCTGCCAAAAGCCTAGGGTTTCCTAAGTCCCGTCTGACCTATCCCTAAGCTCTGATACCAACTAATCTGTCACGCCCCGGGTGTAAACCAGAACCCGGGCCCGTCCACAGATCCGCCGTGCACACGGAATTTTCCGTGTACACGAAGCGCTGATAACCTGCTCAGATATAAAACAAATAATAAAAGAGCATAAAACAGAGCTAACTAAAACTAATACAACTCAGACAAATACTGGAAATGAAAGTACAGTAAGCTCTCAAAAAAAATACAAGTGTCTCTCCCAGCTCACGAAATATATACAACCAGCTGGCCGCAGCCAGACCCAAAATAAAAGGAAAATACAACCGTCTGAGTGTACTGGGGATACATCAAAACTATCAAGAACTCGAACTCGGGGGTAGTGGCTATCTAGTCAGCGATCCTCTTACCTCGGTCCAGGGAAGAGGGTCCCGCAACTCCCGCAGAGAACTCTGCAAAACAAAGGGGAACAGAAAAGAGAAAACAGTGGGGGTGAGAACTACTATAAAAACAGTAGCCTCCCCTAGTGGGTAGACCTCAAACTCAGACATGCCCACTAGGACTATCAGAGGCGAAGAAAATGAAACATAGGTGGTAAGCTACAAGTACACTACTGATGCAAAGCTACCACTAACATGCCTCTACGATGTCTGCTAGAGAATGGCTAAAGGCAAGCACCAGAACGTAAGGACTGACAGACCAACACAATCAAAACACCAGTAAACACTGGTACTGCCTGCTCTGCTGTCAACCTCACAACTCAGTATCTCCCCTGTCCAAAATAGACCGGAACCCAACACGGTCTAGCCGGCACCCAACACGGCCTGACCGGCACCCGACACGGTCGAAATCCTACTCCGGAGTGGCCCTCGGGGGGAGCGACCCCACACGAGCATAGTATCACAGTCACTAGTATCATCAGTACCATAATCAGCAGGACGGGGTCACGACCCAGATCCAAGTGGGAAAAACCCATCCACTAAAGGGAAACTCGATCCCCTACCTCCAATCCGATGCAAAAGTAATAATAATAATAATCCGGTCAACCGCCCACAGTCCGCGGTCGCCGCAACACCCAAATCCCGATCCCCGACTGTCCCAACTCTGGACATCTGACTACACAGTCCCCTAAGACTAGACGACAGGAGAACGAATACAAGCATGGTTTCTCCTAAGTCAATTCCAATATGTTTGTGTAGCAGAAAAAGATGGCTTAGCTAGATGACCATTCAAGCATGCAAAGTCCTTTATTTGCTATAATTACTCCAATTATTCAAACATATGCAACATTAAGTGTTTGGGTAATCCCGATGTACATGCGATAAGATATATGATACTTAATACATTTTAGATGCACAATTTACTAGCAAATATCCCTTATACAACATTCATTCTAACCACATATCCAACCCTTCCCTTAACTTGTATTATGATGTGGCTATAGCATTCATTCCACTAATTAATTTGCATACCTAAACATAGAAACATCACTTACTAACTTTTAGCTAGCTAACAAGGCAAGTATTAACAAATGAACCATAATCTCATACAAGCATGCTAGATACATTCACATTTAATAACACATGATCGAAGCATTCTAATAGGCCTAGTGACATTCACAAGTAGGAGGTTCACAACATCACCCACCTCAAGCGCTATTCCAATTTCCAAAGGCGAAGTCCAAGACCAGTCCAAACACACCACCAATCTGTACAAAATACCCCAAAGAACAACCATAAGCTATTAGTCACCAACTTCTCACAATCTGCCCCCTAAACCAGCAGTCCAGAGTTCACTAATTTTCACCTGCGAATAATGTCCAGAAAAATCCAAGGAAAATACTAGCGCGATCCTTGCGACGAGCCCGTCGAATCGAGTACCTGCACGCCCAATTTGGAGTTTCCTACGCTGAGATAAAAATCCGACAAGGGGTACACCCCAAATCCAAACTGCACTAAATTCCTGTAACAAGGAACCACAGAGAAAGGAAATTCTCACCCTCGAGTAAAATTCAGGAAATTCTGAGAAAAATCCAGGAGACTCCTTGCGACGCGTAGATGAAAATTTCCTCTTGAATCACCTCGTTCCGACGTCCGAGCGAAAAGATATGGCAAGAACACCGCGGTGCTGTCCCAAAAGTCCGCGAAGAAAAAGGGTCAAATGGGGGCTAAGAAAACTCCAAGATCAGCACGGAAATCGAGGAACCATAAAACACCGGAGTTGAAGCCCTACCTGTCGTGAGTCCAACGGCGCAAGAATCGGCGAATTCCGAGGTCGGGGTGGGTCGGAGGAGTCCAAACACTGAAAAGGGGCGAAGAGGATCGCCGGAGAACAAGCGTCGCGCCGCGCCGTAAAATAGTGAACCTCGGGAAGCGTGCCTCCAAAAATCTTCAAACTTCTCCAAAGGATCGAGCTCTGAGAGGGGAAGAACTTCTGTGAAGGCGGCCCAGTGAAAAGAGGTCCAAAAAGCCCAAAGAAAGAAAGGGGGAGGCTATTTATAGGCCCAGCCCAAAATGGCTTAAGGCCCGGTTTTCGGGCGCAGTTTCCGGGCGCACTGCGCCCGGAAACTGGGTTGTATGGAACCCGTCCGACGCGCCCGAAAAATTCTGGGACCGCCACGTCGCCCCGAACAGGGGACAGCGGGTCCCCGCGCCCGCGCCACGCCACGCGTCTCCCACGCAGTCAACGGGGTAGGTACGGCCGCCCAATCTCGAGGCGACACGTGTCGCACTCGAGTGCGGCCGACCGCCCCCGCCTGCGCCACTGTGCGCGCACGTGCGCGCACAGTACCGAGGCGCCCTCCCCCGCGCACCCGTGGACCGCGCCCACGTGGACCGACGAATCCGGAGCCGCCACGTGCCATGCGCCCGGTCCACCGCACTCCCGCAAATCCAATGAGCCGTGCCGCGTGCGCCCGCCTACCAGAGCACGCCACGCGTCCACCCGCCGCGGTCCATGCACCGCCGCGCCACTCCGTGGACCCAGCTGCGTGAGCCGGCCAATAAGAGGCCGCCACGTGGCTCGGGCCGGTCCACGTGTCACTCCCATGCACCGAAAATCCCCCAAAACTTCCGGAAGCCCGCATTTGGTCATCCGGACTCCAAATTCGACAAATAAATAGTCGTTTTCAAGCGTTTTTCCGCGCTGAATCCAATTCCAACCTCAGATTGGCCCAAAACCTTTTCTAAAATTCGGCAATCACAGCCGAAGGCCAAATCATCAATCCAAGTCTCACGAGGTCCATCTGTGGCATCCCTTCGATGCACCATGGACCAGACACCAACACTAGGTGTTCAACACAGTGGATTCACCGGAAAATTGCATGGGAAAACCAGTACACTACAGTAAAACACTCGTTTTTTTCTAAACTGTTTTTCTAAAAAGAACTAAAAATCATTAAAAATGGATTTTCTCTCAAAACAAGATAGCTTTTCAAAATGGGTACTACCTTTAATCCTCACCTTGTGTGGGTTGAGTGAATATGGCTTTCAATAACAAATGTCACCTTTTTCCTGTAAATATCCCCACTCGAAAGGATTCGAGTGGTCTGGGTTCTAGGGGCCGATCCTTTGTCGGGACGGAAGCCACGGGGGCCGAGACTGGAACCTGTTCTTGTTTGATAGGGTTGTAGGTGTAGGTCTCCCGGGACTTTCGGGCCCTGTTGGTGTCTTCTGCGTGTAGTACCGAGATTGTTGTGTTCCCGAACTATAAGGGGGTCGGGAACTTCGATAGGCAGAGCCTAGAGTCTGTTCTTGTTTGATAGGGTTCTAAGCACCGACCTATCGGGCTTCCGAACCCTTATGGTGTCGGTCTTTCCTGTGAGTTTAGTGTTCTGTTGTGGGAGCCGTCTGGTGGACGGTGGCCCCCGGCTGTGTGGTTTTCCAGCCTGTGAGTGAGCGTTGGTGTTGTTAGTCGATCTTGTGATCGTAGTTTGGACTATAGCCTGCATGAGCCATATTTGAGCTCGACAGAGATGCGCAGATACTTTCCTCGGTGGGGTCGCGCCCCTCGAGTGCCACTCCGGAGTTGGGCCTGTTACTTGCTATCGCGACTTGTCGACGCAGTCCCTCTGGCTGGCCCAGTTTTGGCAGTCACGGACACCCTACTGTAGACCCGTCCTATTGAGGATGTGCGGCAGTAGGTGGGCGCAGGTTTGACTGGACCCTATGCGGCAGTCAGTATAGATTGGGTGAGTATACTGTGTGTGTTAGTAGATGCATCATGTTTCCATCTGTTCCACTTTTTGAGCATCTAGATAGAGGCATGGTAGCTGTAGAGTTACTTTTCCAGCCCTTTCATTTCAGTATTATATTGTTACTTTATGCCTCTAGTAGACTTAGTGGGCAGACCGTCGGGCTTGTTGGCGGCACCCACTGAGAACTACTTGGGACGTAGTTCTCACACCCGTCGTGGTGTCTTTTCCCCAGGGACTTCTACTCCTGTTCCTGCTGCTCCAGTTGCTGATCCGACTGATCGAGGTAAGGGAGTCGCGAGTGTTGGGTTATATGTAATAATGGATCTAAATAGGGGAAAAAACAACTAGAGGGGGGTGAATAGGTGTAAACAATAAACACTAAAAAAATCATTGCGCAATAAAAACCCAATGCGGAAATATAAATGAACACGCAAGATTTTTACGTGGAAAACTCCAAACCGGAGTAAAAAACCACGGGACCGATAACACGGTGAAATCCACTAGAATTAAACACGTACAAGGTGATATACCGTACTCACAGACGACTCAACCTTTTCCATACGCTCCTAGTTGATCTTCTCCGCTCGCTCCGCAACGCGTCTCGAATCCACGATCTGCGTCCAACGCCGAATCCACGGCGTCCAACGTCGAGTCCACGACGTCTGACCGAATCCACGGTCTTCACCCAGTAGCACGCTTCGAATCCACGAACGTACCTCACTCCGAATCCACGAGAGCGGTTGCACCTTGAATCCACAAGGCCACGCGAGTCCACGCGCCGATTTTGGGGTAAATCGTTATTTTTGGGTGGTGATGATCCGCCGAATACTTAGATCAAAGATAGATAGGAAATACCATCTAAGTATTCATTAGTTTGATTCAACTCAAGATGTGAGTATGAAAACCTAGAATCAAACTAATCAATATAGATGAAGAAACATAGAGTAATATCTAATGATTTCCTTTCTTCTCTATATGTGGATCTAGGGCCGTATAAGATGATATTTGATTATGACGGCTCTATGTGGACTATCTGGATTAACCCTAGAAAAAGAATCATAGGGTCTATTTATAGGTTAGAAACCCTAGGAAGAAGATAAGGATAAAAAACTGTCGTTTCTGGAAATTTTTACGACGGCGATCCGGATCGGATTAGCTGTGATCCGGATCGTCGTAACGAGTCAGGCAATTCCAGAAAAACGAAGGTTCGGGATCCGGATCGAAGTGCTTGATCCGGATCGTTCATACAGTTCACCAAACATCAACGTTCGGGATCCGGATTGCGAAGCCTGATCCGGATCGTTCAAGGAAAATGGTAAACTCAATGTTCGGGATCCGGATCAAGGGAAGCTACGATCCGGATTGAACTGGTGTATGAACGAACCACCTTCGGAATCCGGATTGAACAATCTGATCCGGATCCTGAACAAGTCTCATGTTCAGTTCTTGATTTTTATGCAATAAGAAATTCTTCCAAGTGTTTGTACACTACAAGAAGTATTCGGATCACCAAAAATATTTAGTTAAACTTACCTGATCCTTTTGAATTCTTCTTTCTTGAGATTGAGGTATATGATCCAAACTTCATTCATCTTCAATCTTCAAGACTTAACACTTTCACGAAATGCGCCAAAACAAAATCCTTAACAGCGAGATAGATCCTTACCAGTCGTCGTCGTCCAGAGAGTAGATGTACCCCTTTACTTTTGAGAGTTCATGTTGAGAGACCCTTGTAGTGAGGTATAGAGTTGTATTTTATTTTACTGCTTGAGAGATTTATGTTCTTTTGGGGAGGAGTTTGAGTTGTATATATTTTCATTTTCAGCAGTTTACTTTCAGCTCTGATATCTGTATAGTATAGTTGATCTTTTGCAGGTTAGTCGCTTCGTCTATACGGGGCCTCCCGTATGGGCGGCGGATCTGTTGGCGAGCCCGGGTCGCAGTTTCGACGTCGGGGCGTGACAATCATTCAACCCTTCACACACTAGAACTTCGCAATTTGCTAAAGTTTAGTGTACTACAATCACCCCTCCTAGAAAGAAGTTTCGTCTGCAAAATTAGAAGTCAAGTACCTCAAGTCTCCAGCTGAAAGAGATGAGGGAAACGCTCCTGAAGCGCGCTCTCCAGCTCCAAAGTAGCCTCGCGATCCTCGTGATTGCTCTAAAGTACCTTCACATATGGTATCTCGCGATTCCAAAGTTTCTTCACCTCACGAGCCAAAATCCTCACCGGATGCTCCTCAAAGCTCAAGTCCTCGTGTAGTTCCAACGGGGCGAAGTCCACTACATGAGATGGTTCAAAAACATACTTTCGGAGCGTTAAAACGTGGAACACATTGTGTACTCCCGATAGGCTAGGTGGTAGAGCAAGTTGATACGATACCGGGCCGATACGCTCCAAAATCTCAAAAGGTCCAATAAATCGGGGACTTAGCTTCCCCCGGACGCCAAATCTCTTGACTCCCCGAGTCGGCGATACCTTTAGGAAGACATGGTCTCCCACTTGGAATTCCAAATCGCATCGACGCTTATCCGCATAACTCTTTAGTCGACTCTGAGCTGAAATCAAACGTTCTTGCGCTAGTCGAACCTTGTCTTCGGCCTCTTGAAGTACATCGGGGCCTAAACTCAATCATTCTCCCACCTCGCTCTAATGAAGAGGTGATCGGCACTTTCTTCCATAAAGATCCTCAAATGGCGCCATCTTGATACTTGCTTGATAACTATTGTTATAAGAAAACTCGGCCATCGGTAGATGTTGATGCCAACCACTCTGATAATCCAAAACACATGCTCTGAGCATGTCCTCCAAGATCTGTATGGTGCACTCAGACTGCCCATCACTCTGCGGGTGGAAAGCTATACTAAAATCCAACTGCGTTCCTAGGGCGTCATGAAGGCTCCTCCAAAAATGAGATGCGAACCTCGGATCTCGATCAGAAACTATAGAAACAGGCACTCCGTGCAATCGCACAATCTTATCAAGGTAAATTTGTGCAAGCTTCTCTCTTGACCATGTAGTGTGGATAGGGATAAAATTAGCAAATTTGGTTAACCTATCCACGATCACCCAAATAGCATCATGCCCAGCCTGAGAGCGAGGCAATCCAACAACAAAATCCATGGTGATCCACTCCCACTTCCACACGGGAGTGGGTAAACTCTACAACTTGCCTGCGGGAAGTCAGTGCTCGGCCTTCACTTGTTGACATGTCAAGCATTGAGTCACAAACTTTCCAACATCTTTCTTCATGCCCGGCCAACAATAAAGCAACCTTAACTCCTTATACATTTTTGTGCCACCCGGGTGAAGAGAATAAGGTGCTCGATGTGCTTCCTTCAAGATCTCTTCTTTGATCTCCAAATCCGCCGGTACACAAAGTCGACTTCGAAAACGAAGTACGCCGTGGTCATCGACATGAAATTCACCGACTCGGCCATCCACAAGAGTAGCCCGAATCTTTTCCAAACTAGGATCTTGAACTTGTTTCATCTTGATCCTTTCCGTAGGGGTCGGTTGCAACACCAATGCCATCAATCCCATGGGTGTCTCGGGTGCTACAACCTCCAACTCCAACCGTCTCATATCCTGAAGTAATGGTTGTTGGGAAGTGATCATCATCGCTAAGTTCTCCACCGATTTGCGACTTAGAGCATCCGCCACTACATTTGCTTTCCCAGGGTGGTAGAGAATAGTCAAATCATAATCCTTAAGCAACTCCAACCATCTGTGCTGCCTAAGATTCAACTCCTTCTGAGTAAAAAGGTATTTTAGACTCTTATGATCGGTATATACTTCATAATTCTCACCATATAAGTAGTGTCGCCACAGCTTCAATGCAAATACCACGGCGGCCAATTCCAAATCATGAGTGGGATAGTTTTTCTCATAGTCCTTTAATTAACGAGAGGCATAAGCAATAGCCTTCTCGTCTTGCATCAAAACACAACATAACCCACTCAAGGAAGCATCACTGTAGATCATGTATACCGCTCCTATAGTAGACAAAGCTAAGATCGAGGCGGTGGTAAATGTAGTGGTCCAGAATCCCATGCAACTTTTCCAGTGAATCCATTGTGTAGAACATCTAGTGTTGGTGTGTCTGGCCCATAGTGCATCAAAGGGATGCCACAGATGGACCATGTGAGGTATCTTTAGCTGTATTGGCCTTCGGCTACATTTGCCGAAATGTTGAAAAGGTTTTTGGCCAAACAGAGGTTGGAATTGGATTCAGCGTGGAAAAACGTTTGAAAACGGCTATTTGCTTGTTTGATTCTGAGTCCGGATGCCCAAAAAATGGACTCCCGGAAGTTTTCAGTGGATTCTGGTGCATGGGGGAGGCCGTAGACCGGCAGGGTGCCACATGGCGGCCTATTAATTGCCGGTTCGTAGTGCGCGGTCCACAGAGCAGCGCCAGCTGGCGCATAGACCCGGCGCGGGGACACGTGGCGCCCCAGGAGTGGCCGGCGCGTGATGCGCGGTCCACGGAACCCCGCGCTGGTGCATAGACCGGGCGCGGGGACACGTGGCGGCTGGTGGTTGGCGGGCTCACACAACGCGGTCCACGGAAAGGTGCGCCGGCGCCTCGGGGCGCGTGCGCGCGTGGGGGGCAGGCGGCGCGACCGGCGTGGCGAGCGACCGGTCGGCGGGTTCCCCGGGCTGGACACGTGGCGCCCGGCCATTGGCGGGCGCCAACCACCACTTTGACCTGGTGCGGGACACGTGGCATCATCCGAGCACGCTTGCACGACTGTCCCGTGTTCTGGGACACGTGTTGAGCCTAGGTTCGGCCACGTGGCTGCTTCCAACTGGGCTTGCACAGCTGTTCCGTGTTCGGGACACGTGTCAAGCCCAGGATGTTTCGGGCGCTGGTCGGACGGCGGAAAAGTTACGCCTTGCAGATTCGGGTGCCCGAAAAGGTGCGCCCGAATCCGATTGGTTAGCCTTTTGAGCTCGGGCCTATAAAAAGGCCCCTTGGGCCTTCATTTGTGACTTTTCTGAGCCTTATCAGAGGGAGAGCCCAAGAGAGTTTTTGCTCACCAATTTATTCTACATCTTGTGGAGAAGTTTCAAGATTTTTGGTGGCACGCACTTCGAGATTGGCATTTTTTCGGCGCACTGCAACGCACTTTCCTTATTTGCCCTTTTCGTCGCATTTCGGTCCGAGGGCTCCCCCGACCTACCCCGACCACCTCTTTAGGCGATTCTTGCGCCATTGGATCGGCGACAGACAGGGCTACGATCCTGGTATTTCTAGCTTCCCCTCGTTTCGCACTTTTTGAGGAGTTTTTCTGAGCTTACAGTGACCCATTTTTCTATGGTTGAGTCTTGGACAGCTGCTCGGTTCTTTGGCAATATCTCCACGCTCGGGCATCGGATTGAGGCGTGCCTCAACACTTTTTGCATCTACACGTTGCAAGGATTATCGTCGTATTTTTCTAGGATTTTTCTGAGATTTGCCCGAAGGTATACTTTTCCCCCTTTTCTGTGCAAAGTATTACAGTTGTATGTGTTGTGGAGTTTCGCGCTCACCGCGTTGTGGAATTTGTAACTCGGCCTTCGGGGCTCGGATTGAGACGTGCAGGTACTCGTTTTGAAGGGATCGACGCGGCGATCGCAGCAGTATTTTTATCAAATGTTTCGGAGTCTGTTCTGCAGGTAAAAATTTCACATCTTTGGGACTGTTATCAACTGATTGTATGTACTTGGATAATTTTGGAATAAAGTGTAACTTTGGACTTTATTGTTGTACCCAGGGGTGTTTGCTGGTGTTTCTGAACCCGTTGGAGTTGAGGATTATTGGAGGTTGTTGCTCCTGGGTATTTTCAGCTGTTGGACTTTGGACAGTTAGCACCTTCAGGTGGGTGGCCTTGTCTCCAAGATTGATGGACTGGAGATTAATTCTATTATAGTAGGACTATGCATGATTGTGAGTTTATTGTGTTGCATGCTAGAGTGTAAGAATTGATGTTCCTGATGTAGTTGGATTGATCATGTGATTTACTACTTCCTAAAATCTATTAAATCTTTGTTGTCCTGGAACTTGACCTAGCACCCCCGTCAAATGTTGCATGTGTAACCAGACTAGTAGAAAACCCTCACATGGGCTAGGGTTATTTATGTTTAGACATCCACACATTGTACCTTATTCCTGGACATAATGTTATCCTCGCCCGGGTAGTGGGCCGAGGGGTTTGTTTTCCTTTTAGTGTGGGATGCATGTTACACTCGTGCTTGGGAGCAGAGTGGAGTCTGGTAGATGTAGTTGGCTGCTTGGGAGCAGAGTGGAGTCTGGTAGATGTAGAAAACCCTCACTTGGGCTAGGGTTATTTATGTTTAGACATCCACACATTGTACCTTATTCCTGGACATAATGTTATCCTCGCCCGGGTAGTGGGCCGAGGGGTTTGTTTTCCTTTTAGTGTGGGATGCATGTAACACTCGTGCTTGGGAGCAGAGTGGAGTCTGGTAGATGTAGTTGGCTGTATATCTGTGTCAGGAGCCGTTTGGGTGAACGGTGGTGTCACGCCCCAAGTCCGCCAATTTGTACGGTTCGGGCACGCCAACAGACCCGCCAATCGGGTAAGACCTTTTCCTACCCGAAAGGAACGGTAACATCCATAATAACACAACAAGTGTATGCGGAAGCTCAATATCAGAGTACTAAAAATCACTACAAATTTAAAACTTTCATTCAATAACAATTAGTTAATACGGAAATTAAAGCATACAAGAGTGAACCATGCATTACTTTATTACACTTTACATTTCTGAACTTGCAATATAAAATTATTACAATTCTTTTACACAAATTCCTCACCATACAAGGTTCACTCAAGCAATATAAAAATGGGATACCTCTGCTAGACCCTCTAGGTCTCTATGCTGTTGGGCCCTTGTGTCACGCCCCGGGGTCGAAACTGCGACCCGGGCTCGCTAACAGATCCGCCATCTGTACGGAAACTGCCGTACAGACGAAGCGTCTAGCCTGCAAAAGACAAAACTACAGCTACACAGATATCAGAGCGGATAAAAAGCTGTACTATAAAATTTTTCTCAACTACAAAGCTGCAACAACTCATAGCCTATCTTCCAAAATCAGATGATACAAATAGAAGTCCACCTATACAACATCTACGAATCCAAATGGGAGATAGCTAACAAGAAACATAACCCACTCCCACAATCCGGGATGGTACATCTACCTCTCTCTAAAGTAACAATGCTGGTAGGGAACTATCACGCGACTCCCTGTCCTCGGTCCGTCCAATCAAGCTCAGCAGGAACGGAAGAAAGCCTCAGCAACCTGTCACCGACAGAGGGTGTGAGAACTACATCCTACAGTAGTTCTCAGTGGGTACCGTCTCCAAGAACCACGGTCTGCCCACTAAGTCTACCAGAGGCATAAGATAGAGAAAAGACTGATGATAAATATAAATAAGCTGGAAAAGAATCTACAGCTATCATGCCTCTATCTACTATGCTCAATAAGAAGAGACTATGGATGATGGTATGCAGTCACTCACTGCTGACAATATGTCACAAGTACTAAGCCCAAGACGCTCTACTATGACACATGCTACGCCATCACTCTCTCAGTGTATCTCAAATCTCAGCGACTGCCCCACAGGGTCCAGTCGAGTCAAGCCTGCGCCCCCTGGTGTATCAACCAGGGTGTCCAAACGGACAAACTCGATATCTCACACAGTGACCCCATGGTAGCACGGCCAGGGGTATCAAGCGACCTCTAGTATATGAACTAGGCGCATCATCGCAGCCTCGTCAGGCTCGGTATCATCATCGCAGCCTCATCAGGCTCGGAATCATCAACGCACCCGGGGCGTGGTTCGAGGGGTGCGACCCCACCGAACTCAAGTATCTCATCAGTATCACTGTCTCACAAGTGGCTCCTGCAGGCTGTGGTCCTCGATCAAACAGATCGGTATCTCGATGCTCAAAGCACAAACTCAGTCGGAGAACCCTCCACGACTCAATCCCACAACACAGACCCACTCAACGAAGGTACTACACAGCTGGGACCACCGTCTCTCCCAACGGCTCCCTCAACAACACCCCACTGAACTCAACACTCGACTCACGACCGGAGCTACTCCACGGCCAGATCTACGAAGGGTCCGAAACCCCGGGAGACTAACATCTACGTCCCCAAGAGAGAAAGCAGCCCTTAGAACCCAGATCACTCGAATCCGCTCGGGTGGATAAGTTTATAAGAAACCATGTCATTTATTTCAGAAAACCATTCGATCTGAGAGAAATCCATCTTTTTAATGATTTTTAGTCTCTTTCAGGAAAACCCTTTGAAATCAAGTTTTATGCCCAAGCCTCGAAGAGCTGATGCCTTCATCCCAACAGACGAGAACAGACTCAGACAACCTTGCGAGGCTTGGAAGAAATATTGGCTGACTAAAATCATGTATTCATCCAAAAAGGTTCTGGGTTCAAGGTCCTGCTAACACACGTGCACCACGATCCCAACCTGGTGGTGACGAGAAGAACAGCGGAAAGGAAAACCCCCGGAACCACCGTTTATCTGAAACGGTTCCCCAAGATGCTAACACTGGCCTAACCCAGCCACCAGACCCCACTCGGCCCCCCGGGCCCGAGTGCAACACCCGTCCCACAACACTCTGACCACTCAGCCCACTACCCGGGCGAGGAAACTCTAAGTCCCGAAGGATATGAAAAGTGCGGGATGTCTAAAGCATAAAGAAACCTAGCCCAAATTAAGGTTCACAAATGGTCTGGTCAAACTCATGCACATATGACGGGGGGTGCTAGTTAAGTTCCAAGAAAACACTTAAACTAGCATGCAATCCTATCACATTAGAATTAGAAGGAAGTCCGTAGACTTGGAGAGAAAACCAACCCACCTCAGAAAGCCACCAATTGCTCGTCGACACTTGCAATTGGCTCAGCGGCTTACCTGGCCTCCAAGGGGTCCGCACGCAACACGAAGCCCGATGCCAGAATCCGCACGCGAAACGGAGCACGCGGCGACCAACCACACGACCGCGCGCTCCGCGGAAGCTAAAACCGCACCGCAAGCTGCCAGAAGCGAAGAAATCACAAAATCAATCAAAAAGGTCAAAACCGAGCATTCGACGGCGAAAAACAGCCTCCGTCGGCGAAAACAGCCTCCGTCAGCGAAAAATCAGCGCCCGACGGCGAAAAACAGCCCGTCGGCGAAAACCAGCGCCCGACGGCGAAAACAGCTCCGTCGGCGCAAAAACTGCTCAAAAACAGCTTGCGAAAAACCAGCGAAAACTGCGCAAACCACTCGCGAAATCTGCTCGAAAAACGCGCTAAACCGCTCGCATACTGCTCGCGAAAAACGGCGGAAACCTGCGCGAAAACCTGCGCGAAATCTGCGAGCGAAAACAGCGAAACCGCTTGCGAAACTGCTCGCAACCTGCTCGCGAAAAATGGCGAAAACCTGCGCAAAAACAGCGAGCGAAAACAGCGAAACCGCTTGCGAAACTGCTCGCAACCTGCTCGCGAAAAACGGCGAAAACCTGCGCAAAAACAGCGAGCGAAAACAGCGAAACCGCTTGCGAAACTGCTCGCAACCTGCTCGCGAAAAACGGCGAAAACCTGCGCAAAAACAGCGAGTGAAAACAGCGAAACCGCTTGCGAAACTGCTCGCAACCTGCTCGCGAAAAACGGCGAAAACCTGCGCAAAACTGCGCGAAATCTGCGAGCGAAAACAGCGGCCGACGGCGACCCACGGGCTCCGACGGCGAAAACACGGCGTCGACACGCAAACCGAGGAGTCGCCCGCTGTCCGGGAGCACGCCGAGCGGCGAAAACCCCAGCCGCGCGACGAGGGAGGCCCGCCGCACGGCGCCAAACCAAGCAACGCCGCGCAGCGACCCGCTGCGCGGTGCCGGAGCGCGCCGCGCAGCGCCCTGCGGCACTACGCGCGGTCGCGCGCCCGCGCGGCCCGCAGGCCCGCGCGCGGCCCTGCCGCGCGCCCCTGCGCGCGGCCCTGCCGCGCGCGCCTGCGCGCGGCCAGGAGATGCCGCGCGCACCCGCGTTCGGCCCTGCCGCGCGCCCCTGCGCGCGGCCAGGAGGTGTCGCGCGCACGCGCGCGGCCCTGCCGCGCGCCCCTGCGCGCGGCCAGGAGGTGCCGCGCGCACCCGCGCGCGGCCCTGCCGCGCGCCCCTGCGCGCGGCCCTGCCGTGCGCGCCTGCGCGCGGCCAGGGGATGCCGCGCGCACCCGCGCGCGGCCCTGCCGCGCGCGCCTGCGCGCGGCCAGGCAGCGCCGCGTGCCGCTCTTTGCTGCACGCGGCGCCGCGCCCAGCGGCAAGTCGCCGCAGGGTGCTGCCAACAGCAGCACCCTGCCGCCGCGCGTGCGCCGTTGCGCGCGCGCGCGGCCGCCGGCGACGGCAAATCCAAGAATTTCCGAAAAAACCCCAATAATCCAAAAAATCCCAAAAAAATCCGATTTTAGCATTTTAAAACCCAATTAAAAAATTCCTCAAAGCTCAAAAACTCCAAAAACTGCATAACCTCCGAAAAACCCAAAAGTCAGAATTTTGCTTACCTCGTTGCCGCTCGCCGCACGCCCACGAGCTCCACGCGGCCTCCAACGGCGAGTCCAAAAATCCAAGATCACCTTGCAAACCCTTTTCTTTCTTTTCTTTTTCCTTTTCCTCTCTTTTCTTTTCCTTTCTTTCTTTCTTCCTTTTTCTTTCTTCTCTCTGCTGCAGAGGAGTGGCTGGGGCCTTTTTATAAGGCAAGGGCTTTATAATTAATTAACTTAATTAATTAATTCCAAGAATTCCAACTCCGACTCACTTTTTGCCTTCGGGCTCTCCGCCGCTGCCCGGAACCTCCCGAACTCCGCTGTAAATCGAAAGTTCACGCGCTCACAGCTTTTTCTCTCCAAAAAGCTCATCCGTTGAGGCGGGGTGCTCAAATCAATTACCGGCTCCAAAATTGCCAGTTCCAACTCACTTTTTGACTCCGGGCCCTCCGCGTCAGTCCGGAACCTCCCGAACCTCGCTGTAAATCAAAAGTACACGTGTCCATAGCTTTTTCTCCTCAAAAAGCTTATCCGTTGAGTCGGGGTGCTCAAATCAATTACCGGCTCCAAAATTGCCAGTCCCGACTCACTTTTTGCCTCCGGGTCCTTCGCGTCAGTCCGGAACCTCCCGAACCTCGCTGTAAATCAAAAGTACACGTGTCCACAGCTTTTTCTCCTCAAAAAGCTTATCCGTTGAGTCGGGGTGCTCAAATCAATTACCGGCTCCAAAATTGCCAGTCCCGACTCACTTTTTGCCTCCGGGTCCTCCGCGTCAGTCCGGAACCTCCCGAACCTCGCTGTAAATCAAAAGTACACGTGTTCCACGCGTTCCTGAATTTCCGGCACTCCACGGTGAAGTCTGAAATTCCCAATCTCATCCTCAATCGGCCTACAAAGTCCGGAAAAACCCCGAATCGAGCTAGAGCTTCCGCGTTGATCCGAATCAACCCGGCATCAACTGTAACCTCGGATGCAACATGCTCAAGGCAACTCTCTGCTCCAAGTCATCTGTGTGGTCGGCGCGCTATCCAATGCCCCGGTACTTTACACCTTGCCCCTGTCGTATACCTCGCCGTCTGCCTCTGAACCATCGCGATCGCTGCATCCATACCTGAACCTGTGGGGGGGGGCACCCAAGGGGTGTGAGAACTCCTGACAGAGTTCCCAGTGGGTTCAACCACCGAGAAAAAGTGTCCTACACCACTTGGTCCAATGGAAGCAATAACAATAGAGTGCTAGGAAACTAAAATCCTCAATATCAAAATGCTGCTAAACAAAATATATATCACTACACTAACTGTGTAAACTCATCGACCCAGCACTACTCTGTCTAGTCATACCAGGCTACTAAGCACCAACTCGGCCACTATGCCGCTATATATAAGGTCAAACTAACCCGGCCACCTTGGCCACTCTATCTTTCTCTTTTCCTTTACATTCTGGTGCTTTAGTTCAAGTTAACCCTCGGAAATTCTTATCCAACGGGCCCGAGCTCGGTAGTCCTGCTACCATAAGATAAGATTTCTAAGGTTGCCGATAGCACCCGCAAGTGCTACCCCGCCCAACGGGGAACTTGTCCTACGGGTCACTGCCCGGGAGAGGGACACTGCCCTTGGCTCCGACAAGGCTACTTTTTACCCCCGAAGGTACGCTCGTTTTATCTTTATATTTTCTTTCTTTTATTTTTTTTTTCTTTCTCTTTTTACTTTAATTCTTAGCCTCTTTGCCTTTGAACACTTGCTTTTCTTTCTTATTCGAGCTTATAGCTCCCTTTTGCCACTGGCAATTCTCTTTCTCTTTCCTTTGAGCATCTAGCTCTTTGCTTTCACTTTAAGCCTTTCGAAAGTACCTCGTCCGACGGGTCACTCCCAGGGAGTCTTGCTCCACTTGACGAGTCTCAAATTCGAAGGCGCCATTTACATTTTCTTTATGCTTTTTAGCCACTTTTAGCTTGCTTTTAACTTTGCCTTTTTACAACAATTTATCTCTTATCCTGGGTCTTGCCATCAAGATAATTAGAGAGTCTCCTGGACTCTTAAACATTTCTCTTTTATTTCTTTAACTCAAATTGAAGTTAAAGTTATTATCCATTTGCCCAGACACCCTATGACCCACTCTAGGGTTATATTATTTAGCTCTTTGACTTTGTGATTACACAAACTTTTCCTTAGAGTTTGACTCTAAGTTGATCACTTTGCTATCAGTTTAATTCTTTAAACTTTCTGGCCACATACTCTTTTCTTTGCCGAACCTGGAGTTACATTATCTCGATTTACCTGTTGCACTTTGCATTTAGAGTTATCTTGACCCTAATCCATTTCCTGTGAGTATAAACTCCACTCGTTCACCTTAGGTTTTCTTACCTAAGTTTCATATCATGTTTAACCTAGAGTTCCTTGACTCTATGTTAACCATTCTATTCTCAACCCACTAACTTACCTTAGGTTTCCTTTACCTAAGTCTTATATCATGCTCATCCTAGAATCCTTGACTCTATGTTGATCACTCTATCCAATGTCCTTAGGTTATCTCCTAAGATAATGCCACTCATTCAATCCTAGGATATATCCCTAAGTTTGATGCCACTCATTAACCCTGAGTCTAGGTTTTCTCCTAGTCTTACTACCAGCATGTCCTTTTCCTTATGCTTTCACATGATTCCTAGGGCTATACCCTAACATGATCACCGATAACAAATAATTGATTCCCCTTTTTACGCATGCAATTATTTCCATCTCAATCATCAATAAAGGTTAACATCTACGCAGGCAATTATCATCCATATTTAGCAATTCAGAAAAATTCACTTTTCTATCTGCATCCTTCTACACATGCAAGTTTATCTCTTATTCTAATAATTAGAAAAGTTTACTTCTCTTCTATATCCATCTACACATGCAAAATTCAATCATAATTACCAAACGCCTCTAACAGGCTACTATCATGCTTCAAGATCAAAAGCAGAGGAAAAAGTGGAGAAGTCACCCATTTTCGGTAGAATCCCCCACCTCGGTGTATTCTTTTGGTCTTTGAAGGAGACAATTTCAACTCCTTGGATCCGTGAGGCTTCCCTACATTGTAAGGAAGGCAAAAGATAAGCAATGGCTTTTACATGATTCACTAAAATTCATAAGGCGGTAAAACTAACCCTTTTTTTTGACAACTTTAAGGGAAAAATCCCTATTTGGTCATTTTCCCCATCAAAAGGCTAAATTTTTATCGGTTCATAAAAATGAGAGGTGAATAGTCATCCCATGGCATGTTGCCAAAAAGAAACTTGCTCAACTCGATCCGGGGTCAAAATGCTATCAAGAATTTGAGAAAAGCTCAATTTGAACAATTTCCCAAAATTTACCGATTTTGCATATTGGCAAAAATCGAGGATTCGCTTTCAGAATTGGAGAGAAGCTCAATTTGAGGTATTCCCCTGACTTATCGATTTTGCGCGTTGGCAAAATTAGGACATTGCATTTTTCTTATCGGGGAAAAGGAAAGAAGAGAAAAATTTTCTTTCTTTCCTTCTTTTCTTCTTTTCTTTCCTTTCTTTCTTTTCTTTTTTTTTTTGTAAGTGTTCCTGCTGCTGGGCAGCAGCATGTATAGCTGCTGCCCATGCAGCTGTTCCAGCAGCTGCTGCTGCCTTATGCAGCAGCAGCAGGGCCAGCAGCTGCTGCTGCTTTGAGCAGCAGCAGCAGGGCCAGCAGCTGCTGCTGCTGCCTTGAGCAGCAGCAGCAGGGCCAGCAGCTGCTGCTGCCTTGAGCAGCAGCAGCAGGGCCAGCAGCTGCCCCCAAGGCAGCTGCTCAAGCAGCTGCCTGGGCAGCTGCTCAATGCTGCTACGCAGGCAGCAGGACCAGCAGCTGCCCCCATGGCAGCTGCTCAAGCAGCCCACGATGGCTGCTGCTGGCAGAAAGAGAGAGAGAGAGAGAGAGAGAGAGAGAGAGAGAGAGAGAGAGAGAGAGAGAGAGAGAGAGAGAAAGAGAGTTTAACTTACCTTCTTCCTCCTTCTTCTTCCCCTTTTTCTTCTCCTTTCCTTCTTCTTCCTCCTTTCCTTCTCCTCTTTCGTTTCTTCTTTCAGCTGAGAGAGAGGGAGAGAAAATGAGATAGAGAGAAAGTGAATTTCAAAAGAGAGGAGAGAGTAGAGTATTTACTCTCTGCAGGGGTAGGTGGGGAAAGGGGTTATTTTACTAAAAAGCCCCCAACTTAACCCCAATTTTACTCAAATACCCTTTAAAAATGCTGCAGTTTTCCTGCAGTGAGCAAATTTGAGTACCCTCTTTTCACTGCGCTTTGCCATCGGCTGGGAGATCGAAAAGAAAATTTTTCTTCTTCCCTTTATTCTACAAATTTTTCTTAAACTTCCCACGATTTTGTTTAAATTTTTGGACTAACCTAAGCCCTCGAAAGAGAGCCCCGAAAAAGCTTCGCGATCAACTGCACTGTCAAAAACTGCAGTTTCAGAATTCACGAAGCATTTTTCTTCGCTTCGTTCTCCAATTTTTCCTTAATCGCTCACCTAGGTTTTTCACCCCTTTTAATCAGAAAACTTTTGTGAGACACCCCACGATTTCTTTTAAATTTTTGGGCTACTCTAAGTCTCCGAAACAGGGCTCCGAAAATGCTTCGTGACCAGAAATTTCAGAAATTCCAGAATTTGCCAAGTCCTCGGGGTTCAAGTCACTTTTCGACCCGATGCCCTTCGCGTCAGCCCGAAACGCACCGAACTCGACTGTAATCATATTTAAAACACGTTACAAGTCTTCTCGCCGAATTTCGCCATCTTGCGAACTCGGCGAACACGAGTCCAAATTTTGCAAATTTGAGGCTTCGCTTCTCAACCACAACTCACTTTTCGACTCAACGGCTTTTCGTCGATTCGAAATACTTCCAACCCACTTGTAATTACATTTGAAATGTGTTACAAGCATTTTTGCTGAGTTTCGCCACTTTCAAGAAATCGGCGAACTTAAGCTTTAGAATTTAGAACTTCAAATTCTCAACTTACAACTCACTTTTCGACTCAACGGCCTCTGCGTCGATTCGAAATGCTTCCAACTCACTTGTAATTACATTTGAAATATGTTACAAGTATTTTTGCTGAGTTTGGCCATTTCTGGGTCACCAAAAGCCTCGCTGTATCAAAAATTGCTGGCGGACCCCGTTCTCACAATCCGGGCATCCGATCAACGCGAAACTTTTACTGTGGCCTTAAAACATATCTACGGAGCTCCCGTAATTTTCTCGGAATTTTCCGACACTGTGAATTTTCCACTAAAAATCTGGGCCCCCCTTTCTCCAATAAAATTCTAGATCTCTTTATTTTATCCCGATTTGGGCCCAACTCGCTTCCAAATATTCTTTACTTCCCCAACTTTCATAAAAATGATATTTCATACCATTTTTATTTATATTTATTTATATACCATAGATCTGGTACATTACATTCTACCCCCCTTAAAATAAGTTTCGTCCTCGAAACTTGAATCACATCTCGACTCCTATTTGATCGAGAGGGAGGAATTTTGCCCTCAATGCTGGGCTCACTGTATGTCGTTACTGGCATCATATTGCCTGCTCGCCGAGACTACACGAGCAACTCGTTCACGAATTCCTATCTCAATCCAGGGACAAACTCAGAACTAGTGTCTGGCCACTTTCACCAAATAGGTGAGAGACACAGTTGAGCACTTGCTCTCTCAATTTGCCACTAATGACCCAATCTTTATTTGCGAAATTTCCACTTTAATTCCACCGTCATTCTTTCACAACGAGGTTGCATCTGCAACAATTACATTTACCGCATATTCTTTCCAATCGCTCCCCTGCCTAATGTGGAGGGCAAAGGCCAATCCACAAGTCCTCAGCTATCACGCACGCTGCTAGTGCTCTAAATCCACAGGTTATCAGCTAACCCGACATCTCAGACTACTAATAGGTTCACAGACCACGGTCAAATAGGGGCCTATAGCCCAAAACTAGTCCACAGACCCAATCGTCAAACGGGTAGATCCACACTTAGGATTACTCCCCCAACACTCCCACTAGGAGCTACAATACCTCAATCATCACTAGCCCTACGGCCTGATCACATCACACACTCTCAGTGTACTAACAGCCTCAAGGCTCACACGTGGCATTCCACGTTCCCGGGTCATCGCTCGGACTACCGCCCCGACCAAATCTCTATCATGCCCCGCCCTCAGGTCTCGGGCCGCTGTCTCTCACAGCCGACTACGCCTGCCCACTGGGCTACAGGCCCACAGTCCACAAACATGGTCCAGGCACGGATCGTCCCCAAGCGAACCCGCTAATCGTCGCCACGCGACCACTACGCTCACTGAGCAAAACCAACTAACTAGTTGTCAATTCACGACCCGAACCCTCTATCAACTCTGGCCACACTGGGCACAGGCTAATGTGTCACCTAATCAGCCCTCTCTGGCTAAACAATACTCGTGCTCCATGAGCACCCAAACAGTTGGGCGTCCTACGCCCCCATGCTGACTCATAAAGTCCAGCATTAAGCAACTTGCTTAAACACGCGTATGACTCCTATACACCTCTCCCAACTGGGTTGAGGCACCACTATAACCCGTTCACCACTCTGGTGATTAACACGCAAACCCTGCGGTGGCAATCCTTGCCATTATACCGATCCATCAGACCATCACCATAAAACTCTCGCTCTTTCGAGAGATCCTCGTATCTTGAAGCCTACTCTGGGCCTCACTAACTTTACTATGCGGCAACTCAGCCACAATTGTCACGCCACACAGTTACTACCGTCATCAGGGCGAACTCACGCCGCCAGGCCCGTAAATCTTCCTTGCCCTAACCCTTAGGGCACAGCAACTTGGCTCTCGCGACATAGCGATCACCATTTACCTCGCGAGTCGGTCACTCACTGGACCTACTAACCATACTTTGCCAGCAACCTAGCTGACACAAGCGTAAAACACCCTATGCTGAAGGTGTTGGCTGCGCCGACAAAAGTTCGGCGGCCGCTGCCATTCCCTTTACTGTCGCCCCTACAGGCGGCGACGCCGTATACTCACACGTTGTTTGTGCAGCCTCAGCTTGCTGCGCTATCAGCCACCGGAGCCTATCTATCTGCTCCGACTGTCACATCGACGCCACACTTAGGCGTTGGAATCAGCCTTCCTGTCGGCGGAAAATTTCCGCTGACGGCAAGAAGCTTGATCTGCTGCTGGACCACCAATAAGTGCGGCCACCTGCTATCGCAGCTCGTGTACCTTGTTCGACCCAGAGCCCTCTCGTGGCTCGAGTCGAGACAAGCGCGTATCCCTGCGTGGTGTCATCGCTAATATGCACACCACAACGAAATAATTTGCCCAAATTTTAGCCATTTGAGCAACGCGCAATCTATATACCGACAGAAAAGCTCGTCGACCCAATCATGCGAAAGTATAAGAGGGTACTCCCTTTCATCTCCAACATTACGTTGTCGGCCGCCAACGTAATATCCGAAGAATGAAAGCTCGTCGCCCTCGATCAGTCCCAACATCCTTTTTGGGAACAACAATAACCAATCGAATGCTTTCGCCCAACAATCCACACACTCTCTCGTGCTAATCCCTAGGGTCTCCCTAAGGTTTGCTAACCACCTAGGACTATTCCTAGGCTCTGATACCACTCTAATCTGTCACGCCCCGAGTCCGCCAATTTGTGCGGTTCGGGCACGCCAACAGACCCGCCAATCGGGTAAGACCTTTTCCTACCCGAAAGGAACGGTAACATCCATAATAACACAACAAGTGTATGCGGAAGCTCAATATCAGAGTACTAAAAATCACTACAAATTTAAAACTTTCATTCAATAACAATTAGTTAATACGGAAATGAAAGCATACAAGAGTGAACCATGCATTACTTTATTACACTTTACATTTCTGAACTTGCAATATAAAATTATTACAACTCTTTTACACAAATTCCTCACCATACAAGGTTCACTCAAGCAATATAAAAATGGGATACCTCTGCTAGACCCTCTAGGTCTCTATTCTGCTGGGCCCTTGCCCCTGTCGTATACCTCGCCGTCTGCCTCTGAACCATCGCGATCGCTGCATCCATACCTGAACCTGTGGGGGGGGGCACCCAAGGGGTGTGAGAACTCCTGACAGAGTTCCCAGTGGGTTCAACCACCGAGAAAAAGTGTCCTACACCACTTGGTCCAATGGAAGCAAAAACAATAGAGTGCTAGGAAACTAAAATCCTCAATTTCAAAATGCTGCTATACAAAATATATATCACTACACTAACTGTGTAAACTCATCGACCCAGCACTACTCTGTCTAGTCATACTAGGCTACTAAGCACCAACTCGGCCACTATGTCGCTATATATAAGGTCAAACTAACCCGGCCACCTTGGCCACTCTATCTTTCTCTTTTCCTTTACATTCTGGTGCTTTAGTTCAAGTTAACCCTCGGAAATTCTTATCCAACGGGCCCGAGCCCGGTAGTCCTGCTACCATAAGATAAGATTTCTAAGGTTGCCGATAGCACCCGCAAGTGCTACCCCGCCCAACGGGGAACTTGTCCTACGGGTCACTGCCCGGGAGAGGGACACTGCCCTTGGCTCCGACAAGGCTACTTTTTATCCCCGAAGGTACGCTCGTTTTATCTTTATATTTTCTTTCTTTTATTTTCTTTTTCTTTCTCTTTTTACTTTAATTCTTAGCCTCTTTGCCTTTGAACACTTGTTTTTCTTTCTTATTCGAGCTTATAGCTCCCTTTTGCCACTGGCAATTCTCTTTCTCTTTCCTTTGAGCATCTAGCTCTTTGCTTTCACTTTAAGCCTTTCGAAAGTACCTCGTCCGACGGGTCACTCCCAGGGAGTCTTGCTCCACTTGACGAGTCTCAAATTCGAAGGCGCCATTTACATTTTCTTTATGCTTTTTAGCCACTTTTAGCTTGCTTTTAACTTTGCCTTTTTACAACAATTTATCTCTTATCCTGGGTCTTGCCATCAAGATAATTAGAGAGTCTCCTGGACTCTTAAACATTTCTCTTTTATTTCTTTAACTCAAATTGAAGTTAAAGTTATTATCCATTTGCCCAGACACCCTATGACCCACTCTAGGGTTATATTATTTAGCTCTTTGACTTTCTGATTACACAAACTTTTCCTTAGAGTTTGACTCTAAGTTGATCACTTTGCTATCAGTTTAATTCTTTAAACTTTCTGGCCACATACTCTTTTCTTTGCCGAACCTGGAGTTACATTATCTCTATTTACCTGTTGCACTTTGCATTTAGAGTTATCTTGACCCTAATCCATTTCCTGTGAGTATAAACTCCACTCGTTCACCTTAGGTTTTCTTACCTAAGTTTCATATCATGTTTAACCTAGAGTTCCTTAACTCTATGTTAACCAGTCTATTCTCAACCCACTAACTTACCTTAGGTTTCCTTTACCTAAGTCTTATATCATGCTCATCCTAGAGTCCTTGACTCTATGTTGATCACTCTATCCAATGTCCTTAGGTTATCTCCTAAGATAATGCCACTCATTCAATCCTAGGATATACCCCTAAGTTTGATGCCACTCATTAACCCTGAGTCTAGGTTTTCTCCTAGTCTTACTACCAGCATGTCCTTTTCCTTATGCTTTCACATGATTCCTAGGGCTATACCCTAATATGATCGCCGATAACAAATAATTGATTCCCCTTTTTACGCATGCAATTGTTTCCATCTCAATCATCAATAAAGTTTAACATCTACGCAGGCAATTATCATCCATATTTAGCAATTCAGAAAAATTCACTTTTCTATCTGCATCCTTCTACACATGCAAGTTTATCTCTTATTCTAATAATTAGAAAAGTTTACTTCTCTTCTATATCCATCTACACATGCAAAATTCAATCATAATTACCCAACGCCTCTAACAGGCTACTATCATGCTTCAAGATCAAAAGCAGAGGAAAAAGTGGAGAAGTCACCCATTTTCGGTAGAATCCCCCACCTCGGTGTATTCTTTTGGTCTTTGAAGGAGACAATTTCAACTCCTTGGATCCGTGAGGCTTCCCTACATTGTAAGGAAGGCAAAAGATAAGCAATTGCTTTTACATGATTCACTAAAATTCATAAGGCCGTAAAACTAACCCCTTTTTTTGACAACTTAAAGGGAAAAATCCCTATTTGGTCATTTTCCCCATCAAAAGGCTAAATTTTTATCGGTTCATAAAAATGAGAGGAGAATAGTCATCCCATGGCATGTTGCCAAAAAGAAACTTGCTCAACTCGATCCGGGGTCAAAATGCTCTCAAGAATTTGAGAAAAGCTCAATTTGAACAATTTTCCAAAATTTACCGATTTTGCATATTGGCAAAAATCGAGGATTCGCTTTCAGAATGGGAGAGAAGCTCAATTTGAGGTATTCCCCCGATTTATCGATTTTGCGCATTGGCAAAATTAGGACATTGCATTTTTCTTATTGGGGAAAAGGAAAGAAGAGAAAAATTTTCTTTCTTTCCTTCTTTTCTTCTTTTCTTTCCTTTCTTTCTTTTTTTTTTTTTTTTGTAAGTGTTCCTGCTGCTGGGCAGCAGCATGTATAGCTGCTGCCCACGCAGCTGCTGCTGCCTTATGCAGCAGCAGCAGGGCCAGCAGCTGCTGCTGCTTTGAGCAGCAGCAGCAGGGCCAGCAGCTGCTGCTGCTGCCTTGAGCAGCAGCAGCAGGGCCAGCAGCTGCCCCCAAGGCAGCTGCTCAAGCAGCTGCCTGGGCAGCTGCTCAATGCTGCTGCGCAGGCAGCAGGACCAGCAGCTGCCCCCATGGCAGCTGCTCAAGCAGCCCACGATGGCTGCTGCTGGCAGAAAGAGAGAGAGAGAGAGAGAGAGAGAGAGAGAGAGAGAGGGAGAGAGAGAGAGAGAGAGAGAAAGAGAGTTTAACTTACCTTCTTCCTCCTTCTTCTTCCCCTTTTTCTTCTCCTTTCCTTCTTCTTCCTCCTTTCCTTCTCCTCTTTCGTTTCTTCTTTCAGCTAAGAGAGAAGGAGAGAAAATGAGAGAGAGAGAAAGTGAATTTCAAAAGAGAGGAGAGAGTAGAGTATTTACTCTCTGCAGGGGTAGGTGGGGAAAGGGGTGATTTTACTAAAAAGCCCCCAACTTAACCCCAATTTTACTCAAATACCCTTTAAAAATGCTGCAGTTTTCCTGCAGTGAGCAAATTTGAGTGCCCTCATTTCACTGCGCTTTGCCGTCGGCTGGGAGATCGAAAATAAAATTTTTCTTCTTCCCTTTATTCTACAAATTTTTCTTAAACTTCCCACGATTTTGTTTAAATTTTTTGACTAACCTAAGCCCTCGAAAGAGAGCCCCGAAAAAGCTTCGCGATCAACTGCACTGTCAAAAACTGCAGTTTCAGAATTCACGAAGCATTTTTCTTCGCTTCGTTCTCCAATTTTTCCTTAATCGCTCACCAAGGTTTTTCACCCCTTTTAATCAGAAAACTTTTGTGAGACACCCCACGATTTCTTTTAAATTTTTGGGCTACTCTAAGTCTCCGAAACAGGGCTCCGAAAATGCTTCGTGATCACAAATTTCAGAAATTCCAGAATTTGCCAAGTCCTCGGGGTTCAAGTCACTTTTCGACCCGATGCCCTTCGCGTCAGCCCGAAACGCACCGAACTCGACTGTAATCATATTTAAAACACGTTACAAGTCTTCTCGCCGAATTTCGCCATTTTGCGAACTCGGCGAACACGAGTCCAAATTTTGCAAATTTGAGGCTTCGCTTCTCAACCACAACTCACTTTTCGACTCAACGGCTTTTTGTCGATTCGAAATACTTCCAACCCACTTGTAATTACATTTGAAATGTGTTACAAGCATTTTTGCTGAGTTTCGCCACTTTCCAGAAATCGGCGAACTTAAGCTTTAGAATTTAGAACTTCAAATTCTCAACTTACAACTCACTTTTCGACTCAACGGCCTCTGCGTCGATTCGAAATGCTTCCAACTCACTTGTAATTACATTTGAAATATGTTACAAGTATTTTTGCTGAGTTTGGCCATTTCTGGGTCACCAAAAGCCTCGCTGTATCAAAAATTGCTGGCGGACCCCGTTCTCACAATCCGGGCATCCGATCAACGCGAAACTTTTACTGTGGCCTTAAAACATATCTACGGAGCTCCCGTAATTTTCTCGGAATTTTCCGACACTGTGAATTTTCCACTAAAAATCTGGGCCCCCCTTTCTCCAATAAAATTCTAGATCTCTTTATTTTATCCCGATTTGGGCCCAACTCGCTTCCAAATATTCTTTACTTCCCCAACTTTCATAAAAATGGTATTTCATACCATTTTTATTTATATTTATTTATATACCATAGATCTGGTACATTACAGGTGGTCCCGGGATGTTGTTTTATTTGTTGCCACTGTGTTAGTGGCAGTAGTATACCAGTGTTAGCAGGACCTTGAACCCAGAACCTTTTTGACATACACATGATTTTAGCCAACCAAGGTTTTCTTCCAAGCATCGAAGGGCCGCTGGAGTCTGTTCTTGTTTGATTGGACAAAGGCATTAGCCCTTCGGGTTTGGGTATAAAAACTTGTTTTCTAACTGTATTTTCCTAAAAGAACTAAAAATCATTAAAAATGGGTTTCTCCTAAAATCAAGATGGTTTTTCAAAAAGGAACTACTTTTAGTCCTCACCCCGCGTGGGTTGAGTGAATAATAGTTTTCAGTAATAAATGTAACCTTTTTTTCTATAAACTTCCCCACACGAGAGGATTCGAGTGGTCTGGGTTCTAAGGGCTGCCTTTTTCTCTGGGTCGAGAACAACGAGGGGCTATGCCTAGAGCCTGTTCTTGTTTGATTTGGGTTGTAGGTCCTAGTCTTTCGGGGTTCTCGAACCCTTCATTGTTGCCGGTTGTGGAGTATACCAGACTAGTGAGTTGCATGTCGAGCTGATGTTCTTTCTGGGAGCCGTTGGGTTGACAGCGGTCCCGATTGTTCGAGTGTTCCTTGTGACTGTGAAGACCCAGATCTTCGTGGTCATTACAGTGTGATCAACAGCGTGTGGAGGCCTATTTCTGTGGATGGTGTTGGTTGCGCGCAAATCGGACCCAAGAAACGGACTCAGTGCGAGAAATAGATCAAGATTGCCTAATGGGGAGTTTCGCCAAAAATTAGAAATGGATTCATGCAAAGCGGACTTCGTATTTGGATTTAGCGCGGAAAAACGATGAAAATCGGCTATTTACATGTAATTTTTTGAGTCCGGACGTGCGAAAAATGGCAACCCGAAGTTTCCTATGGATTTGGGAGCATGGTGGACCGGTGGACCGGACGGGGTGCCACGTGGCGGCTCCCCATTAGATCCGTATGCCACGTGGCAGGCATAGAGGCGCGGCGCAGCAGGCCCGGCCCACGCAGCAGGCGCGGGCAGGCCGGGCAGGCGCGGGCAGAGGCGCGGGCAGCCTCGGGCGCGGGCGGATAAGGCGCCGCCACGCGTCGCGCGCCCATTCGCGGGCGCGATTGCCCTGTCGGGGCGCGACGCGTGGCGGGCATCCAGCGGCTAGCGCGGCCGCTGGATGGCTGCCGCGTGGCGGCCCGCAATGCGGCCGCGGGCCGGCCCAGCACTGTAGCACAGGGGGGTTTTTCTTTAGCAGCTTCACCTTCTTGTTATTTATTGGATTTTCCTTCTCCATTTTGGAGCTTTTGGAGAGGGCTTTTCTCAGTGGTTTTTTTAGCAGAGCTCAATCATCAAGTCTTCTACGACACTGGATATTTGGAGGATTTTTGGAGGCCATTTGGATCATCTTCTCCACCAACACTTGAGGACATCACCATTGCTACTTCACAGCCCTCTCCGTCGCGTTTCAGTGCGAAATTTTCCCAGGACTCATTTCTTGGAATTTTGAGCTCATTTCTGATTCTACGTTTTCACAAGAGGTAAGGATACAATCTTTGTATTCACCTCTCCCCTCAGATCTCATGTTTTTACAGAGTTTTAGGGCCATATTTGGGACCCTTCATTTCAGTCTGGAATCCTGAACAGCCCTCAGTGTTTTGGCTTTTCTGAATTGTAGGAGTGGAATATTTGGACGATTTTTACGGAGAAATTTCCAAGACTCGAAGATCTACAATATTGGTTTGTATCAGTTTCCCCAGATATGAGTTTTTATTAGGGTTTACGCATGATCTTTGGAGCACCTTGCTGCATTCGTGTACAGATGGAACTTGTTGGATAGTTCAAAGTGTTTATGGGTTTTCTCCTTTATCCAAGCATGAAATTTGGAGTTCTTTGGCTCAATTTGTATCTACTCCCGACAAGGAATCCAATGGTACCTCTCTTATAGGATTTGGAGCAAGTTTGGTTAGCTAACTTTAATGATATTTCCAGGTGTTATTATATGGATTACTGCAGTCCCTGTGTTAGTTTTGATTTGAGCAATGCACCTTGCAGTGCAGATAACATTGTGGATACAAGGTCTTTTTCAGAAATTCAAGTTGGGACTTCTTCTTAACTTCAAGGTGAGAAAATTCCCTTTTGAAATCTAAGGATAAATCCCTTTTGAAAATCCCCTAATTAAGCTTGGAAATGCTAGCAAGTTTATGTTAGCAGTTTTGGACAGCATTGTGACATTTGTTGTATTTGAATGTTAAGGGAGTTTAATGGTGGATTTTTGAGGACTTGAAGGTATTTGTATGAAAGAGGATATCTTTGCTTTACTGCTGGGAACTTCATTTTTGAGGTATTTGAGGTTGCACATACTTTTTATTTAACCTTGTTGCACTTGCCGAAATTCTGGAATTTTAGTGCGCAGTGTGCATTGTTTCAGCGATTGCGCCCAATCCGTGAGGCGGATTTGGATGATTTTCGCGGCATTGGACTCCTGGGAGGATAAGGATTACTCACGCCAAAATTCAGCCAGATCGGGCATCGGATCGTCAAGTTTCAGGTGGGTGGTTGTGCTTTGCCGAAAACGACGATTTACCCACACGGGCTATTGGTTTCCCTCATGGCATAGTTGATTGTTGTTCTCTTCTCCTTGGTATAATATGCTTGGATATCCATGTTTAGATTAAGTTATTTGATCCTTAGCTTATGCATGAGTAAATGATTACTTGGTTGAAATTATATTATCTCATATGAAGTTGATTATAAGTGATCATCCTTAAACCTATTCTATGTGAGGATAATTAGGAAACTAATCTTCAACCTACACCTTGTGATGAATGGTTAACGTAATTATGTGAGAATGATGGTGATAGTTATATGTGAATGGTTGATTGATTTATGTGAGGACTTGATGGGGTTATGTGAGAAGTGCTTGGTTGCTTATGTGAGAAGGACTTGGTTGATTTACTTGAGAATGGCTTATATGAGAGTAGTTGGTTTGGTGATCCTTAGTCTCCACTTTGTGATATGAATAATAGTTGTTGATCCTTAACCTACAATGTGTGATGTTCAGCATAGATGTTGATTCATAACCTATCTATGTGAGAATAATGAGTTGATTGATCTTTGATCTAGCTTATGTGAAAATGGGTGTTGATGTTGGTTATTGATCTAGTCGATGTGAGAATGACCTATGCTTTTGATTCCTAGTTCATTCATGAAAAGATGGTTATCATTGTGAGTTGAGGCCTGTTCCTTATGAGACTAAGCTTTGTTCATGACTCCTAATTCCTCCAAATGAGATTGGATGTTGTTGTTAGATCCTATGTTCATCCTATGTGAGATCAATGAAAGTTGTTGAACCTTAGTCTATTCATTGGTGATACTTGATTGAATGTCCATGTTTAAGTGATGTTAAATGTTCTTTAGCATATCCATGTGAGAATGTGAGGTTTGATAAGTGTTGTACTCCTCTAGGTGATGTTGATGATAAATGATGTTCTTTAACCTATATTCTATGTGAGTTATTCCTTATGAGAGTATATACTATTCATGATCTAATCTGTGTAAGAACACTGTTAGATGCCTTTCTTTCATTCTACATGAGGACACTTGCATGCTTGTATGGACATCTAGATAGGCCACCTTTTTCTGCTACACTTTCATGTTGGAATCTGACTTAGGAGAAACCATGTTTAGCTGTTCTCCTTTTTATTCAGATGCATGTTGGTCGAGTTAGAGCAGGGGTTCGGGATAGTGTAGTTGAGGCCATTGAGTCTGGGACAGGTTAGACTCGATTATGGATTGTGAGGCATTGTGGTAACCGCGGACGTTGGCGGTTAGCCAGATGTTGATTACTTTATTAGATTTTGGACTTGTGGGGTGTTGCGGCGATCGCGGACATTGGGCGGTTGACCGGATGTTTACTTATGCATCAGATTGGGTATCAGATTTCTCTAGTGGATGGAGTTTCCCACTTATTGAGTATTATTGCACCAGATTAGGGATCGAGTTTCCCTTTAGTGGATGGGTTTTTCCACTTTGATCAGAGTCGTGACCCAGTCCTTCTATTTTATGATACTGATGATACTGGTTACAGTGATGCTTTACTCGTGTGGGTCACTCCCCTCGAGTGCCACTCCGGAGTAGGCTTTAGACCGTGTTGGGTGCCGGTAAGACCGTGTTGGGTTCCGGTCATTTGGACAGTAGAGATACTGAGTTCGTGAGATTGATGACAGAGCAGGCAGTACCGGATTTTATACCGGATCATCTGATTGGGTCCTGTTAGTAGATTCTTTCACCGATGCATCCGTAGTTACTCTTTCCGGCTTTGCATTTAGAGGCATAGTAGTGGTAGCTTTATTTTATCAGCGGTTATATTTCTCGCTTACCACCTCTCTTATTCTTTTCTTGCCTCTGGTAGACTTAGTGGGTACGTCGGGGTTTGAGGCTTTACCCACAGGGGGAGGCTACTGGTTTTACTAGTGGTTCTCACCCCCCATTGTTGTTTTTTCCCCTTTCCTCCCTTTGTTTTGCAGTGTCTGCTGCGGGAGATGCGGATCTTACGGTTGACGGTTCGAGGCGAGGGAGTCGCGAGATAGATCCCTACCAGTGTTGATTTCTACAGTGGGATAGATATACCAACCCGGATTGTGGGTTTCACTGTACACAGTTGTATTTTATTACTTTAGTTTATCTCCCTTTTTGGATTTATAGATGTTGTATAGGTGGCTTTTACTTGTATTACAGTTTCGGTGGATCGGATTATTGTATCATTATTTATGGGAGATGGATATTGTACTTTTATTTTTTAGTTATACAGTGATTCAGATTTTTATTACAGCAGTTTTCCTTCAGCTCTGATATCTGTTTAGTGGTTAGAGGATACTATTGCAGGTTGGACGCTTCGCCTATGCGGGGTTTCGCATAGGTGGCGGATCTGTTGGCGAGCCCGGGTCGCAGTTTCGACCCCGGGGCGTGACAGATTAGAGTGGTATCAGAGCCTAGGATGTAGGTCATTATGGACATAGAAACCCTAGGCTTGTGGTTGGACCTTAGGATGACTACCTGAGAGTCATTACTTATAGCGAGAGTCCTGATTGAGTTTTATTCCTCTGCCAAGGGACGGGACGAGTGATTGGCATGTTTATTCTCCTAAGCGATTATGTTGGCTGCAGACAACATAATGTTATGGAATTGGTGACATGCCTTAGACTTTCGCTGGATCGGGTCGAGTGCTTGTTGTGTGTTCTGTTGTGCGGTTTGTCGCATTGAGCGGTGTCTCCCTGACACAGAGTTCTGACCCGTGTGCACCCCTTTGCAGCTTGTGGGCCAGGATAGGCAGTTTCGGGCCGGATACCCAGATTGAGGTCAGAGAGCTCCGGACCCAGATGACAGGATTGGCAGTGGCATATCGGCGGTGAAGTGAGTAGCGGATAGGATGATACAGTTGTTGGAGCAGGGGGCACCTCCGACAGTGCTTTCCGTCGAGACCAACCCCTTTGTAGTATCCCTGGTGGCAACGATCTCAGTGGCGCCGGTTGAGCGAGCAACCCCTCGGTGTCGACTTTTAGTGTGGAGGCACCGAGGTGGGGTGGACAATTGATAGCAGATGAGTAGTGGGACATCATTGATCGACTGAGTCAGCTTTGGCTGTTTAACCTATCCCGACTCGTAGGATTGAGTTTGGAGCCGTAGGAGGCAGAGTCATGGTTGGTGGCGCTGGGCAGACTATTTGAGAGCCTTTTTATGCCAGAAGGTTTGCGCAATTGATGAACTGCATGCTCCACGTTGTGAGGGACGAGGCGCATGGGATGTGTGTGTGCTGGGATAGGATTGCGCTAGGATACCTTTTTGGCTCATTCGGTCCCTCTGACTTCAGATTTTGGATGCCCCGATGGAGCATAGCGTTGTAGTTCCTTTGGACAGATGGAGGCACTCGATGCCAGATGATGGAGGGCAGATTAGTAGGCAGAGGCCTTCTTGATTCCTTCTTTGGGGTTGAGGACTTCTGCGGCGCCAGAGGTCGGGTGGACCCCGACGGCAGTGTCAGCATCAGTATCAGAGTGGCGCAGCGGAAGCATGATGGGCTGCGATCATTGTCGTAGTATGAGTGGAGGCAGAGATGGTACTTTCTTTGGGGATAGTCAGGATATTCTCAGACAGATTGAGCGACGACCATTAGCGCTGACAGTTGAATCTGTGCAACCTGGTCGGAGGGCGTCCCAATAGTGGGATGTGTTGTCGCAGGTATGATTTTCTTTACAGCTATCTGAGTTAGAACGAGGTGCATCCCTGCACGGACTAATGGTTGAGTTGCTACCACATGCACTTGAGGTATAGATCCTTGATTAGGATGTGCACGTGGAGGAGGTTTGTGGAATATGTCCGGTGCAGTTAGGCTGTGGGTTATACCCGTTGAATAGCTGGTCTTATGGCAACCCAGGATTTTTAACTCGGTGTATTGGATTGGTCGGTGTGGCATCTTGCAATTTGTGATTGTGGGGTGAGGACTGTGAACTTCTGCGAGTTGGACAGGAGGAGTTGGTTTACAGGTGTTGGTAGATTGCACTAGTTGTAGTGACAGCGTGTCAACAAGAGTCAGGTAGATGATGAGCCAAGTATGCATTGCCCAGTTAGTGACTGTGATAGAGGTGCCTACGGCGGCCCCGAGACTCAACGGTGTCCTTAGTGCCCGCGAGTTCTCGGATATGAGTCCACCTGAGTTGATGACGATGCCGCCGGGCAAGGAGATTGAGATTGTTATTAACGTGGTTCTGGGAACCGCGTCAATATTGAAGGCACCTTTTTGGATGGCACCAGCACAACTGAGAGCTGATGGTACAGTTATTGATTATGATGGTTAACGAGGTTGTTAGACCCGGTGTGTTACCTGATGGAGGAGACGATGGATCTTTCGTCCTATTAGCAGTGATTGAGTGGTAGTGATGCCCCCACGGTAGTCTTGGATGTGTGTAGATGTTTTGGGCCTGCGTACAGTGCAGAGCTTGAGCAATGGTTGCGCAGTAAGCGCCATTTCTGGAATGGATAGGATGATTAGGACCAGGGATCGTGCCCCAGAGTGATCCGTTCCAGATTTTGGTTTCAGTCGAGCAACCCACACTGATGGATGGGATCAGTGAGTGTTGAATTAAGGGTCCACAGTTGATGTGGGGCAAGGACAGAATGACAACCACAACAGGGACAACTTCAACTCTCCGCTACTTTTCGGTGACTCTCCAACTCAGGGTTGTAGTTGTGGATGTTTCTGATATTGAACTCCCTTTTTACATGGATAATTGAGTGGTGTACTTCAGGTTTCTTGAGTGAGTTGGTATTGAGGAGGAGATTTTGAGGGTGTTGTGGATCAGTGGTTACCTGGTGGTTCCTTCTTTTTTTTCTTTTTCCCCGTGACATGTTGGATTCCTTGTTGTTGTCCATGCCTCAGCTTAGAGGTAATATGATCGGGTTCCCCGTCGATGTTTGACTCACTCCACTTGAGACCAGCGAGTGTCTGGAGTACGTGAGGCGCCGTTGTGGATTCTGGCTCGAGAAATGAGGAACGGCGCAACTAGGCCATGCCGTACAGGAGGTTGATGTTGTTGTGGAATAATCACGGGAAGAAGGTGACGCTTTGAGAACTGGTGACGAGAATGTTGGATATTTGCCCTTCTGATTTGAGACTCCTTTTGGGCTATGTTAGTTTCGAGGACGAAACTTTTATTAGTGGGGGAGGATGTGAAGACCGGGATCTTCGTGGTCATTACAGTGTGATCGACAGCTTGTGGAGGCCTATTTCTGTGGATGGTGTTGGTTGCGCGCAAATCGGACCCAAGAAACGGACTCAGTGCGAGAAACGGATCAAGATTGCCTAATGGGGAGTTTCGCCAAAAACTAGAAATGGATTCATGCAAAGCGGACTTCGTATTTGGATTCAGCGCGGAAAAATGATGAAAATCGGCTATTTACATGTAATTTTTTGAGTCCGGACGCGCGAAAATGGGCAACCCGAAGTTTCCTGTGGATTTGGGAGCATGGTGGACCGGTGGACCGGACGGGGTGCCACGTGGTGGCTCCCCATTGCATCCGTACGCCACGTGGCAGGCACAGAGGCGCGGCGCGGCAGGCCCGACCCACCCAGCAGGCGCGGGCAGGCCGGGCAGGCGCGGGCAGAGGCGCGGGTAGCCTCGGGCGCGGGCGGATAAGGCGCCGCCACGCGTCGCGCGCCCATTCGCGGGCGCGATTGCCCTGTCGGGGCACGACGCGTGGCGGGCATCCAGCGGCTGGCGCGGCCGCTGGATGGCTGTCGCGTGGCGGCCCGCATTGCGGCCGCGGGCCGGCCCAGCACTGTAGCACAGGGGGGTTTTTCTTCTGCAGCTTCACCTTCTTGTTATTTATTGGATTTTCCTTCTCCATTTTGGAGCTTTTGGAGAGGGTTTTTCTCAGTGGTTTTTTTAGCAGAGCTCAATCATCAAGTCTTCTACAACACTGGATATTTGGAGGATTTTTGGAGCCCATTTGGATCATCTTCTCCACCAACACTTGAGGACATCACCATTGCTACTTCACAGCCCTCTCCGTCGCGTTTCAGTGCGAAATTTCCCCAGGACTTTTTTTTGTTGGAATTTTTATCTCATTTATGGTTCTACGTTTTCACAATAGGTAAGGCTACAATCTTTGTATTCAACTCTCCCCTCAGATCTCTTGTTTTTGCAGAGTTTTAGGGCCATCTTTGGGACCCTTCATTTCAGTCTGGAATCATGAACAGTCCTCAGTGTTTTGGATTTTCTGAATTGTAGGAGTTGAATATTTGGATGATGTTTACTGGGAAATTTCCAAGACTCGAAGATCTACAATATTGGTTTGTATCATTTTCCCCAGATATGAGTTTTTATTAGGGTTTATGCATGATCTTTGGAGCACCTTGCTGCATTCGTGTACAGATAGAACTTGTTGGATAGTTCAAAGTGTTTATGGGTTTTCTCCTTCATCCGAGCATGAAATTTGGAGTTCTTTGGCTCAATTTGTATCTACTCTCGACAAGGAATCCAATGCTACCTCTATTATAGGATTTGGAGCAAGTTTGGTTAGGTAACTTTAATGATATTTCCAAGTGTTATTATATGGATTACTGCAGTCCCTGTCTTAGTTTTGATTGGAGCAATGCACCTTGCAATGCAGATAACTTTGTGGATACAAGGTCTTTTTCAGAAATTCAAGTTGGAACTTCTTCTTAACTTCAAGGTGAACAAATTCCCTTTTGTAATCTGTGGATAAATCCCTTTGGAAAATCCCCTAATTAAGCTTGGAAATGCTAGCAAGTTTATGTTAGCAGTTTTGGACAGCATTGTGATATTTGTTGTATTTGAATGTTAAGAGAGTTTAATGGTGGATTTTTGAGTACTTGAAGGTATTTGTATGAAAGAGGATATCTTTGCTTTACTGCTGGGAACTTCATTTTTGAGGTTTTGAGGTTGCACATACTTTTTATTTAACCTTGTTGCACTTGCCGAAATTCTGGAATTTGAGTGCGCAGTGTGCATTGTTTCAGCGATTGCGCCCAATCCGTGAGGCGGATTTGGATGATTTTCACGGCATTGGACTCCTGGGAGGATATGGATTACTCACGCCAAAATTCAGCCAGATCGGGCATCGGATCGTCAAGTTTCAGGTGGGTGGTTGTGCTTTGCCGAAAACGATGATTTACCCACTCGGGCTATTGGTTTCCCTTATGGCATAGTTGATTGTTGTTCTCTTCTCCTTGGTATAATATGCTTGGATATCCATGTTTAGATTAAGTTATTTGATCCTTAGCTTATGCATGAGTAAATGATTACTTGGTTGAAATTATATTATCTCATATGAAGTTGATTATAAGTGATCATCCTTAAACCTATTCTATGTGAGGGTAATTAGGAAACTAATCTTCAACCTACACCTTGTGATGAATGGTTAACGTAATTATGTGAGAATGATGGTGATAGTTATATGTGAATGGTTGATTGATTTATGTGAGGACTTGATGGGGTTATGTGAGAAGTGCTTGGTTGCTTATGTGAGAAGGACTTGGTTGATTTACTTGAGAATGGCTTATATGAGAGTAGTTGGTTTGGTGATCCTTAGCCTCCACTTTGTGATATGAATTATAGTTGTTGATCCTTAACCTACAATGTGTGATGTTGAGCATAGATGTTGATTCATAACCAATCTATGTGAGAATAATGAGTTGATTGATCTTTGATCTAGCTTATGTGAAAATAGGTGTTGATGTTGGTTATTGATCTAGTCGATGTGAGAATGACCTATGCTTTTGATTCCTAGTTCATTCATGAAAAGATGGTTATCATTGTGAGTTGAGGCATGTTCCTTATGAGACTAAACTTTGTTCTTGACTCCTAATTCCTCCAAATGAGATTGGATGTTGTTGGTAGATCCTATGTTCATCCTATGTGAGATCAATGAAAGTTGTTGAACCTTAGTCTATTCATTGGTGATACTTGATTGAATGTCCATGTTTAAGTGATGTTAAATGATCTTTAGCATATCCATGTGAGAATGTGAGGTTTGATAAGTGTTGTACTCCTCTAGGTGATGTTGATGATAAATGATGTTCTTTAACCTATATTCTGTGTGAGTTATTCCTTATGAGAGTATATACTATTCATGATCTAATCTGTGTAAGAACACTGTTAGATGCCTTTCTTTCATTCTACATGAGGACACTTGCATGCTTGTATGGACATCTAGATAGGCCACCTTTTTCTGCTACACTTTCATGTTGGAATCTGACTTAGGAGAAACCATGTTTAGCTATTCTCCTTTTTATTCAGATACATGTTGCTCGAGTTACAGAAGGGGTTCGGGATAGTATAGTTGAGGCCATTGAGTCTGGGACAGGTTAGACTCGATTATGGATTGTGGGGCATTGTGGTAACCGCGGACGTTGGCGGTTAGCCAGATGTTGATTACTTTATTAGATTTTGGACTTGTGGGGTGTTGCGGCGATCGCGGACATTGGGCGGTTGACCGGATGTTTACTTATGTATCAGATTGGGTATCAGATTTCTCAAGTGGATGGAGTTTCCCAGTTATTGTGTATTATTGCTCCAGATTAGGGATCGAGTTTCCCTTTAGTGGATGGGTTTTCCCACTTTGATCAGAGTCGTGACCCAGTCCTGCTATTTTATGATACTGATGATACTGGTTACAGTGATACTTTACTCGTGTGGGTCGCTCCCCTCGAGTGCCACTCCGGAGTAGGCTTTAGACCGTGTTGGGTGCCGGTCAGTCCGTGTTGGGTTCCGGTCATTTGGACAGTAGAGATACTGAGTTCGTGAGATTGATGATAGAGCAGGCAGTACCGGATTTTATACCGGATCATCTGATTGGGTCCTGTTGGTAGATTCTTTCACCGATGCATCCGTAGTTACTATTTCCGGCTTTGCATTTAGAGGCATAGTATTGGTAGCTTTATTTTATCAGCGGTTATATTTCTAGCTTACCACCTCTATTATTCTTTTCTTGCCTCTGGTAGACTTAGTGGGTACGTCGGGGTTTGAGGCTTTACCCACACGGGGAGGCTACTGGTTTTACTAGTGGTTCTCACCCCCAATTGTTGTTTTTTCCCCTTTCCTCCCTTTGTTTTGCAGTGTCTGCTGCGGGAGTTGCGGATCTTTCGGTTGACGGTTCGAGGCGAGGGAGTCGCGAGATAGATCCCTACCAGTGTTGATTTCTACAGTGGGATAGATGTACCAACCCGGATTGTGGGTTTCACTGTACACAGTTGTATTTTATTACTTTAGTTTATCTCCCTTTTTGGATTTATAGATGTTGTATAGGTGGCTTTTACTTGTATTACAGTTTCGGTGGATCGGATTATTGTATCATTATTTATGGGAGATGGATATTGTACTTTTATTCTTTAATTTTACAGTGATTCAGATTTTTATTACAGCAGTTTTCCTTCAGCTCTGATATCTGTTTAGTGGTTAGAGGATACTATTGCAGGTTGGACGCTTCGCCTATGCGGGGTTTCGCATAGGTGGCGGATCTGTTGGCGAGCCCGGGTCGCAGTTTCGACCCCGGGGCGTGACAGTGACAGTAAACCGTTCCTTCAATTCCATGAAGCTTCTCTCACACGCATCATTTCAAATAAACTTGGTGCCCTTATGTGTGAGTCGCGTGAATGGAGTAGATAACCTTGCAAATCCCTCAACAAAATGCCGATAGTAGCCGGCTAGACCGATAAAGCTCCGAATCTCGGTGATGCTCGTCGGTCTAGGCCAATCCTTGATTGCCTCAATTTTCTTGGGGTCCACAACAATTTCTTCATCTGATATTACATGACCCAAGAATGCTACCTCTCGTAGACAAAACTCATATTTCTTCAACTTGGCGTAGAGCTCTTTCTCCCGAAATATTTGCAACACATGTCGCAAGTGATCCTCATGCTCTTCATCACTTCGAGAGTATACCAAAATGTCGTCGATGAACACCACAACGAATCTATCCAAAAAGGGTTTGAATACACGGTTCATCAAATCCGTAAAAGCTGCCGGGGCGTTAGTGAGCCCAAACGGCATAATAGTAAACTCGTAGTATCCATACCGTGTCCTAAAAGCCATCCTGGGAACATCCTCGGGCTTGATCTTGAGTTGGTGGTATCCAGACTGAAGGTCAATCTTCGAATACACTCTTGATCCTTGGAGTTGATCAAACAAAACATCAATCCTCGACAATGCATACTTATTCTTAATTGTGACCTTATTGAGTTCACGATAATCCACATAGAGGCGAAGCGATCCATCCTTTTTCTTCACGAACAAAACTGGCGCTCCCCAAGGTAACACGCTCGGTCGGATGAAGCCTTTTTCCAACAAGTCTTGAAGCTGCGCCTTGAGCTCTTGTAACTCCTCCGGTGCCATCCTATATGGTGCCTTCGAGATTGGGGTAGTACCAGGGATCAAATCTACCACAAACTCGATCTATCTGTCCGGAGGCATCCCCGGTAGCTCTACCGGGAACACATCAGCAAACTCTCGCACAATTGGGAAATCCTCCACTCTCGGAGTCTCAATGCTCCTTTCCACAACGGTAGCCAAGTAGGCGACACATCCACTCCTAATCAACTGTTTTGATCTAGTGGAAGAAATAGTCATCACAAACAGTGAACTCTTGCAGCCTCTGAACACAATTTTCTCTTGTCCCGGTTCTCGGAACGTCACGAGTCGGCTCTCACAATCAATGGTAGCATGATATCTCGTAAGCCAATCCATGCCCAAAACCACATCGAACTCTCCAAGTCGATGGAGGGCCAACAAATCTGCCGGCAAAACCCAATCCCCAATCCTAACAGGGCAACAAGGGGAAAACTCCCGAATCTCCAAAGTATTATCGGGAACTAAGACTCATCCCGGATGCGAGGTAGGAACTAACTCAATGCCATGCAACTCAGCAAACAGCCGGTCAATAAATGAATGAGACGCACCAATGTCAAATAAAGCTCAAACTCGAATGCTATGAATCAAGATAATACCTGCAATGACGTCCTCTGCCGCTGACGCCTCCTCTGCTTGGGCCGCATACATGCGCCCGCTCGGAGCCTGCCGTGGCCCCTCGTACTGTCGCGACGCCAGTGGTCGCGTCTGAAAGTAGGAGGGTGGAGTCACCTGTCCTGGAATAACTGGTGCCGATGCTGATGAAGGTGTCGGTGTCGAGCCTCGCGGGCACTTTGATCGAAAGTGGCCCTCCTGGCCACAAAGGTTGTCACGCCCCGGGGTCGAAACTGCGACCCAGGCTCGCCAACAGATCCGCCATCTGTACGGAAACTGCCGCATAGACGAAGAGTCTACCCTGCAAAAGATCTATAGCTAAACATGTATCAAAGCTGAAACTAAAACCAATAGCTACAGAAATCAACTGAACATCTGAATAAATGTAAATCCTCAATACAAGGTCTCTCACCCTCACTAAATATATAAATACAAATCTCTCAGACTGTCCAGTACAAAAGTGTAATCAAAACAATACGGGGTACATCTACCTCTGACTCTCAATGCTCGTAAGGAACTAATCGGCCACGTCCTCACCTCGATCAGCTGTCTCCGCGCGAACCAAGCCGGAACAGCAACTTCAAGAAACCTGTCACCGCAGCGGGTGTGAGAACTACTGCAAAAGGTAGTTCCCAGTGGGTACCGTCACCAATATCCACTGTATGCCCACTAAGTCTACTGGAGGCAAACAGATAGGTATGCATATAGATAATAGGAAAGCTGAAAGAAAACTACAGCTAATAAGTCTCAAACATCATGCTCAAAGAAAACTCTACTATGAACATGCTATGCACACACTCGCTACTGCTAAAATACCTCAGTATCAATGCTCAATGGAAAACCCATCTAAGTAACATAATATGCAACCACCCGCTCATATCACCCAATCTCAATGACTGCCACATCGGGTCCAGTAAAGCCTGCGCCTAACCTACTGCCACTAGCCCACAATGGACTTGGACTTACGTAGGGCGTCCCACACGGACTATCTCAATATCACGCAAAGCGACCTCAGTGTATCAACTAGGCGCATCATCATCGCATCCGGAGCGTAACTCGAGGGGAGCGACCCCACCGAGTTCAAGCGTGTCTCATCTGTCTCAACTGTCTCATCTGTCTCAACAAGCGGCACATGCAGGCTATGATCCACGATCAAACAGATCGGAAACTCAATGCTCAAATAGCACAACTCAGTCGGGAAACCCTCCACGACTCGATAAGGAAATGCCCAAACACTCTCACAGCTATGTCGGAGAACCCTCCACGACTCAATCTGATAATGCACAACCCATGCCTAAGTCGAGAAACCTCCACGACTAGATCTGGCAGAGCCCAAAACTCTCAAAGCTAAGTCAGAGAACCACCTCCACAACTAAATCAGAAATACACAATTCATGATCTAGAATAATCTCATCGATCCCACAAGGAAGCTCAACTCACATGACACTAGAAACTCAACACACAATGCTCTAAAAATAATCCACTCGGCCCCCAGGCATGAGGTCAAATGCACCCTGAATCAATGCCATACCTCTGGCGAACTCATAATGTAAAAATCACCTTTGAAAATACTGATTTTCCTTAAAACGGGTTTTCTCGATTTTTAAAACGATCCAGGTGCAATTATGGTGTAAACAAAACATGAAATCTAGTGTCATATAATATCAGAAGTATGCTAAAAATAATCTGGGGTTCCAATAAATGTCTCAAAAAAATCCAGGCAACTATCAGATTTAACAGCTGCGAAAATAATACGGTAAACATGATCAAATTGCATTCAGGAGCATTAAAGGGCATTCCATACATTTTGGAAGAAATTCCAACCCACCTAAAATGCTTTCCACAGGCAACATGAAGTCGGTGTAGTGCGGGCTCGCTCACAGAAGAAAATCTATTGAAGCTGCTTCCTTGGCGTGTGGTCGCTTTCACCTTTGCCACAAATTCACAGCACACTACAAGTTCACAGGACCTTCTAAAATCTCACAGTACTAAACAAGTGCCCTCAGCCCACTCCAAGTCCACCACAACACCAACAGCACACCTAAAATACATAAATCCACACACACACACTCTACAAACTCCAATGCACACACATACTACCGACAGCACACTCAATAACACACAGCACCAACACAATTCTCATAACACTCACATTAGGCTCACAGCACACTATAAAAGGTTCTCTCTCTCTCTCTAAGCTCCAAAGCCTCGAGCCAACTGCAATCAACAACTCTTCTGCGCAGCCCACACCACCGCGGCTCCGTACGGCACCTCGCTGAAATCCGCCACAATTGACGGCGTCCTGAGGGAGAAAAAGGGAAATCCTCATCAAACTCGGCCCACTAAAAGCTCTTGCGACACCCGGGCAACCACCAGCCCTCGTCATGCGCTCACACAGCTCACCATCACCTGCCCGGGCTCGCGCGCCAACCGCACGCAGCAGCCGCCCCAGCCGGCCGCGCGCGCTACCCGCGTCAGTCACGCACAGCGCCTGCGCGGCGCTCCCGCGCGTTTGCCGCGCCCCCGCGCGGCACCCCTGCGCGCAAGCCGCGCGTCCGCGCGGCGAGTCTGCGCGCCCGAGCGCACCTGCGCAGCGCCCGCGCGGCGCCCGCCCTGCAGCTGCGTGGCGCCCGCCCTGCTGCTGCGCGGTGCCTGCAGCTGCTGCGCGCCTGCGCAGCAGCCCAGCGCCTGCTGCGCGCGGCGCCCATGCGCGCCCGCGCAGCAGCCTGCGCGAGCCGCGCGGGGCGCCCTTGCGCGCCTGCGAGGCACCCCATGCTGTCAGCTCCAAACTGAGCTCCACTTGCAGCAGCCTCTTCATCCATGGACAAACAGTTCACCAACACCAACCTCCTCCAAAACCCAAACCAACTCCAAAAACCCACAAAACCAAGCTTCTAAAAAAACTGCAACATACCTCGTTTGAGGCTCGACGCGCGCGCGCTTCGCTCGGCTCCACACGGCCTCTAGCAAAAGGTCCACACTATCACCACCCTCAAAATCTTCTTCTTCTTCTTCCTTCTTCTTCTCTTTTTCTCCTTCTTCTCTTTCTTCTTCTTCCTTTCTTTCCTCTGCTTCTTTTTTTTTCCTCTGTTTGCAGGATGAAGGAGAAGGCGATGAGGTGGCACTTAATTAAGTGTTGGCTAATTAAGGTGGTGGCCAGGGGTGCTTGACAGCTAATTAAAGCGGTTAATTAAAATCCAATTAACCCTCCATCACAAATAAAATCACTTCCAAACCTCATTTCTCACTTTCTTTAATCTTCTACTTCACAGGCTAAAAACCAACAATTAAACTAAATAAATCAATTAATTAATTAATCCCTCAATTGCCAACTCCAACTCACTTTTTGCCTTCGGGCCTCCGCATCAGTCCGAAACCTCCCGAACTCCGCTGTAATCTGAAAATACACATGTTTCAAACATTTTCCAATTTTTCTGCGCACAACTGTGGAGTCGGTACTCAATCTAATCCAATACTCTACAGGTACACAATGCCCCGAAAATGCAAAAACAAGCTGGGGCTTCCGCGTCGATCCGAATCAACCCGAACTCGTCTGTAAACACAAATAGAGCACGCTCTAGGCGATTTCTCCGCACCATGCCATCTTACGAGGTCGGTGCACTATACGAAGTCCCGGTACTCTACAAAGGTAGCACTTGCCTCCATGCTGCGGGCATTGTGGTGGCACATGGGGTCCACCACAAATCACGTAACGTGGCAGCCGCCGACGGTCAGGTCCACCTCGGTGAGAAGATGAGCCGCCTCCTCCAGACTGGCTCCTCGGGTGCTTCGGCGGTTTCTTCGAATAGGGCTTGTGACTTGCGCCCTCGGTCTCCGACCTCTTGCCTCGCGTCCTATCAAGAGCTTCTCTCTCTTCCTTAGCAATCTCCACGCCTTTCTCCACAATCAAGGTGTCATACCCCGGGTGTAAACCAGAACCCGGGCCAGTCTACAGATCCGCCGTGCACACGGTATTTCCCGCGTACACGAAGCGTCGGTAACCTGCTCAGATATAAGAGATAATAATAATAGAGCATAAAATCAGAGCTGGACTAAAAACTACAACATCTCAGACCAAAGCTGGAAATAAAGTAAAGAACGACTGTAAATAAATACAAGTACTCTCCCAACTCACCACAAATATACAACCAGCTGGCTAAAGCCAGACCCCAAAAGAGAGTACAACAAAAACTATCTGAGGAGATAGGGGTACAACCAAAGTCCAGCTAGCTACTGTCGGGTGGACTCTCTATCTAGTCCGCCAACCTCTTACCTCGATCAGTTGCTGACGACCCAGCAACTCCCGCAGAAGACTCTGCAAAATAAAGGGAAAAACAAAGAAAAGGACGATGGGGGTAAGAACTACTATAGAAACAGCAGCCTCCCCTAGTGGGTTAAACCTCAACTCTGACATGCCCACTAGGTCTACCAGAGGCAAAAGAAAAGGAGTAAGGTGGTAAGCTAATAAAACGGCAGATAAAGGTAAGCTACCACTAATATGCCTCTAAATGCAGAGTCTGAAATAGGAAACTATACGAATGCATCAGTGTAAGTATCTGGCCGAATAACCCCATCTAATCACCAGTAAAAACTGGCACTGCCTGCTCTGCTGTCGAACTCAAGATCTGAGTAGCGGAATCTGCACACACGGCTCGAATCCGCGGGATCGGCACACAAGGCTCGCATCCCAAAATGAGTATCAGACCTACACACATGGCTCGGTCTGAGGCCTACCTCCGGAGTGGCACTCAAGGGAAGCGACCCACACGAGTAAAGTAACTCTGTCATCAGTATCACAAGTATCCCTATATCGAGTATCACCGTATAGCAGGACTGGATCATGACAATGATCAAAGTGGGAAAAACCCTCCACTAAAGATAACCCCAACCCCCAATCAATGCGATAATAATCAATAAGTGGGAAACTCCATCCACTAGAGGAATCCTATCCCCAATCTAATGCATAAGTAAACATTCGGTCAACCGCCCAATGTCTGCGGTTGCCGCAATAACTCAAAACCCAAATCTAGTATGACGAACCCACTCAACAAACCCGGCTACACTATCTTACAACCCTGCTCAACCCGAGCAAAACCCTAATGCCTCAAATGAAAGGAGAAAAGAATAATAAAAAAGGTTTCTCCTAAGTCAATTCCAGCATGATAGTGTAGCAGAAAAATGTGGCCTATCTAGATGTCCATACAAGTATGCAAATGTCCTCATCTAGAATAGAAGGAAAAGCGTCCACCAATGCACTCACATATAATACATCATAATGTCCCAATATACTAATCTATTCACATGGATAACATGATATAACAATGAACTCCAATACCAATGTCTCAAAGTGATGATCCCTTTTTGCATAATCACTAAGTACTAACATACAACAGATCATGCTGTTCCAGATAAATAAATACTTTAACAGGAGTGATTATGGCATAACGATCAAGTTCCAATACCATTGTCTCAATCAAATGGATAGGCTATCAATTATGTGGTCCCTTTTTTCATGCAAGGTTATCAATATTTGATCAATAATTTCTAACATCGGGTTATTCTGATATTCCTAGTGGGCATACCAAAAGAGAGTGTCACGCCCCGGGGGTTTGAATCACGCGGAAGAGGAGCCACCGATGCCCCTAATTCAGCCATGTATTTTTTTTTTTTGTAAACCAAAGCTCCCCGGTGCGTGTCCAGACCCGCCGCATACACAAATTCACTCTGCAAACGGGCAGAGTCTCCTTTGTATATGCACGACGTCTCAATTACAAAGTGTCTCACAAGGTGTAGCACATACAATCTGTAACCACATCAGTTGGGGTCTCGCACACATACAACCAAACAACTCACATGACATTCTAGTATTCACATAGAACATAGAGGCCAAGGTTTTGAAAGGATAAATAATCACAAGGTTTTGAAAGCGGCACCCACACGATGCCATCGTTTTAGGAAAGACCGTTTGAAATCCACATAAATCCACAGGGTTTAAAAACGGCACCCACTCGATGCCGAACTTTGTGAAAACAGTTCGCAAACACATAAATTCCACAAGGTTTGTAAAATTCGGTGCCCACACGACACCCACGTTTTAAAAGTAGTTTTCGCAAACGGTTTTCTTTGCTTTTCATTATTTAAAATGGCCAAGTAGGAAAGAATGTAACAATCATTCGTTTATTCGAAAAAGGGAAGAGGCAACATCCACTTCGACCCCACGGGGGTGTCGCAATCCACAACTAGCTAGCATGAGTAATAAAAGAAAAAGGAAAGAAGAATCACTGTATCTGAAGTCACTAAAAGTCAGAACAGCACCCTCGCGGCCTCACCGGTGCCCTAGCACTCGCCCCTGGACGAACCTGTCACGGAGTGGGAAGTCAGTGACTAGAAATATCATGATGAGCAAAAGAAAGCTAAAATAAAGCAAACCACTGTAACCAGAGCAACCGTCACCCCTCATACACCGTCAACGATGGTCATATCCTGCACCAAACAAAAACCGGGCACCATTCCCGAACACCGCACCGGGCCCCTGCCCCGGTGCCCCCCTCTGCCGAGCACCTGTCTCGGCCGCCGAGCACCAGCCTCGGCGTCACCGCTCACACCCTCTGTTGGGTTATATGTAATGTAGATCTAAATAGGGGAAAAAACACCTAGAGGGGGGTGAATAGGTGTAAACGTATAAACACTAAAAAATCGTTGCGATAAAAACCCAATGCGGAAATAAAAATAACACGCAAGATTTTTACGTGGAAAACTCCATCACCGGAGTAAAAAACCACGGGACCGATAACACGGCAGAAATCCACTAGAATTAAAACACGTACAAGGTGATTTACCGTACACACTTACGACTCAACCTTTTCCATACGCTCCTAGAGGATCTTCTCCGCTCGCTCCGCGACGCTTCTCGAATCCACGATCTGCGCCCAACGCCGAATCCACGGCGTCCAACGTCGAATCCACGACGTCCCGACCGAATCCACGGTCTGCACCCAATAGCACCCTTCGAATCCACGAACGTGCCTCGCTCCGAATCCACGAGAGCGGTTGAACCTTGAATCCACAAGGACACGCGAATCCACGCGCCGATTTTGGGAAATCGTTGTTTTTTGGGTGGTGATGATCCGCCGAATACTTAGACCAAAGATAGATCGGAAATACCATCTAAGTATTCATTAGTTTGATTCAACTCAAGATGTGAGTATGAAAACCTAGAATCAAACTAATCAATATAGACGAAGAAACATAGAGTATTATCTAATGATTTCCTTTCTTCTCTATATGTGGATCTTAGGCCGTATAAGATGATATATGAATATGACGGCCCTATCTGCGTCCACCCTAGAAAAAGAGTCATAGGGTCTATTTATAGGTTAGAAACATTTGGAAGGAGATAAGAATCAAAAACCTAACATTTCTGGAATTTTGACGGACGGCGATCCGGATCGGATTTGGGCGATCCGGATTGCAGTAGCAATAAAGACGGTTTCCAGAAAACAAACGTTCGGGATCCGGATCGGAATGCCTGATCCAGATCGTTCATACATTTCAGAAAACTCAACGTTCGGGATCCGGATCGTGAGATGCTGCGATCCGGATTGAAGTAATGTATGAAACAGCAACCTTCGGGATCCGGATCGCTGGCTCTGATCCGGATCCTGAACATGTCCGAACACCAGTTTTTGATTTTTATGCAGTTAAAAACTCTTCCAGGTGTTTCTACACTACAAGAAGTATTCGGATCACCAATAATCTTTAGTTAAACATACCTGATCCTTTTGAATTCTTCTTTCTTGAGATTGAGTTAAATGATCCAACTTTCTTCACCTTCAATCTTCAAGACTTGAACCTTTCACGAAACTACACCAACTCAAATTCCGTAACAATCTCCCCCTTTGGCGGTTTCGTGACAAAACACAGATCCACTAAAGAAAATTCAAAAAGATATTTTTGTTGCTATCACCATAGAACAAAAATTTACAATGGAGATCCAAAAATTTAAAAACATGAGATAAACTCCTAAAACAGACTCTAGACTTAGACATCTGTACTCTCTGCACAAAGAAATCATTCTTGACAAAAAGAGATCGTTAGATACCTCAAGAATATTTAGCATTCAAAACCTAACAGAGATACAGTTTATGCTCACCATGACATTGAGTAATTCAGATATGTAATAGGATCACAACCAAGCATTGACATATCTTCTAAGCGATAAAATTCCAAATGTCATGACTTTGCTTTGTTAGTAATCAAACAACTTGTTAGTAATAATACATGTCCAAATAGTTAGTCGAATAGTTAGTAGGAACATGCAACAAATCACAAGATAAAAATCAAAGTTGTGATACTTACCTTTCACCAAAGTCAAAGTTGAAATGATACTTACCTTGATGTTCACACATTCACATCAATCATTGTTCAAGTTCTCTCTAAACTCTCTCCTCCTTTTTGTCACAAACAAAGCCAAAATTACCAAAAATTTCAGGAGAGTTAAAAATTTCAAAAATTGTTCCGAACTGTGAGAACTAGAACTAAGAGTAAGTTCTAAAAACTGAAAAACCTGCACAAGAAATGATTAAAAATCTGCACAAGAAAAGATTAAAAGTCTGCACAAGAAAAAGAATAAAAGGGAGGAATCAGTCATCAGATTCGGAGTCTTCAGAGCTCGTGCAGCCCATCTTAGAGAACATCTTTTTCACCAGCTTGTTCATTGAATTGACCTTCTTAGGTATGGTAATATGAGCTGCCGTGATGAGCTCCAGCTCATTGGAAATTCTCGTCTGTGCCTTCGAAATCTGTTCCTGCTCAAAAGATAATCTGTAACACCCCCGGAATTTGGATTAGTCCTCTATATAAATGATATAATAGGACTAAATCTCTAACCCGGCTATAGCATTTTGGATGGTAGCAAGATCCAAGAGGAACATGAGAGTTAAGCGTGCTAGAGCTAGAGTAGTTCTAGGATGGGTGACCCCCTGGGAAGTGGGGCGTCACAGTTGGTATCAGAGCCATTCACCAGCCGGAAATGTGAGATGAGTCTTGGCTGAGCCAGGGTTATATAGCAGGTAGAGCGAGGCTCCCCGGCTAATGACCGTTGTGAGTGGAGTGCAGCTCCTCACAAGGTCGGCTAAGGCTAGCGAGATGAGTCTCACATCGCCTGGTGCTTGTGAGTGTGCTTGAGCCTGACGTGGACGTCAGGGCTTAAAGGGGGGAAGAATGTAACACCCCCGAAATTTGGATTAGTCCTCTATATAAATGATATAATAGGACTAAATCTCTAACCCGGCTATAGCATTTTGGATGGTAGCAAGATCCAAGAGGAACATGAGAGTTAAGCGTGCTAGAGCTAGAGTAGTTCTAGGATGGGTGACCCCCTGGGAAGTGGGGCGTCACATAATCGTTGTTGTTCTTTGTAGATGGATGAGACTGATGCTTCATCTGCTGGTGTGGGTGTTGGTTGTGATGGTGATGCAGAAGTGCCGGTAGTAGGTTTCGTTCCGCATGGAGGAACTGGAGTGACATGAGGCAATTTGTGAAGGGACTTGACAATGGTGGATTCATCGATCATGCCCAAGCAGTGATGATAAGTTGTTGAACTAATATCCACTTGAAATCTCTTTAAGATCCTCATTATAATCAATGGAAATGGGATCCTTTCTGTGGGATGAGGATGCTCAACATATCTCGTCATCCTATTCCAAATAATGTATGGAATGTTGATATTTAATCCCATTGCCTCTGACGGATGTCCTAAGAGATACAAAAACAACATTCGATCCCATCTCAAGACTTTCGTCTGCATATTTGGAAGGATATTGTAACAAGTGATGAAGTTTAGAAACCGGTACTCAAGACGAAGTTCTTTGGATTTGATAGACTTCTCCGTTGATTGAGTTCCCTCCAAACATATTCCCTTTATGACCATTTGCCACATCGTGTTTGTCAAAACCTTTCCCTTCAGGTAATTAACTCCTGTCCTGCTGGCTTGCATTCCCAATACCTCGGCAATCAACTGTGGAGTGATTTTAAACCTTGTGCCTTGGATATTCGTGTAAAACTCCATCGGACCATTTTCATTTTCTCGAAGGTGCCGTGCATTTGTATAGAAGGTCCTCACGTGATGCAGACAGTATCCAAGCATTTCTGGGAATCGACATATTTGAATAAGCTTTGCTTGTTCAATCAGAACACCAAACTCGGGAGAGTGATCTCGTAGAGCCTCAATATTAACATGCCTCTCGCCAATGCACTCACGATTCTCAAATGCCCTTAGGCGATCCGCATTAACGAACACTTGTTCCTCACGAGGTGGAGAGTCAGGAACTATTGGCGTGTCAATATCAGCGTCTCGTCGTAGTCCAAAATGTCTAGTCACTCGTTTTCTTTTCACAGAGATGGTTGGTGTAGCCATAGGTGCTTTTCCTGTGTCCATGGGTCCCTTTCCTTTTGATCCATCGGAAGCTTTTCCTTTTGAACCTTCAGACACCTTTTGTTCAGGCAATGAGTCATCATCATCTGTTAATTCAGTCCAATCTATCTCTTGACAATCTGCTTCCACTTCTGTGTCGCTGATCATATGAAACTCACCTTTTTGTTGTGTTTTCTTAGCTCTCTTTAATTTGTTTGTGGCCCGAGTGTGCACCATAGTGACCAACAAAAGAATGATCCATGAGAGTCCCATTGATCCAAGTGCCTTAAGAAGATTGAAATCCTGTGAAGACCAACTCAAGAACACATGAAAAATTATTAATTTTCAAAGATTTGAAAAAATTGTACCCAAACAATCATAATCATGTAGAGAGACTAAGAATCGAATTAGTTTTGCAAAAGGACTTTTAAAAATAGATCAATTGCATGATTTTCGAAAATCCTTATTATATGCCCTAAAACCGAAATTTTAGAAATCGAAGCCTAAAAATCCGTTTAACTTGGGAATACCTAGCATATAATCAAAACTAATCTACCCAGAGTTCTTATTTCAAAAGAAATTTGATCAAAAACCATCCACAAACGAAATCGATCCAAGAAATTCATCACGTTTGAGGAGGAAAAAGAAAAACGATGAAAAACCGAGATTTTGATCAATAAAACTTACTTGTATTCGAAGAACTTGAGTTTGAAAAGCTCCAAGGTGCAATAGTTCTAGAGAGAGAGGCTCTAGAGACTTGAGAACAAAAGATTAAGGTAAAAAAAATCAAAACCCTCTTGTTCTTATTAAAACCCTAGCCGTGATCCGGATCGGATCGAGATTTCGATCCGGATCGGCCAGCCGCAGGAAGAAGCCTGCGTTCGGGATCCGGATCATCTTTCCCGATCCGGATCGGCTCCAACTTTTTCTTCAGAAAAATTTCAGAGAAATTCAAGAAAAACCAGAAAAAGATTGTAAGCACTTTTGTGTATCAACTTTAAACAAAAATCATCGTTTCATACAACAAGAATTAGATTATGCCAAATCTATCAATAATATCCAAAAATGAAACGAGAATTTACAAGAATTAAATCCCTTAAAGTTGAACACCTTCAATTACATCTAACTTGATCTTATGAGTAATGCCTTTATCAAATCATCAATTCAGTAAAGAAAATGAAATACAAAGATCAATAGATGTTTGAAATCCCAAATATAGTAGATAATGTATCTAGACAATCTGTTGAAGAGAGTGGCTCTTTGAGCATCTTTCGTTAAAATCCACCTTATACCAACCTTGAAATTTGACGGAGTCAAGTATTTCAACATGCATTTTACTTAATCAAAAATTGAACAACCATGCTTGGTATACATGTGGTAGCTGCACACAATACTCGGACGACCGAGGTGGTAGCTCTTTCCTCCATGTGGTGGTAGTTTTCACACTCCTCATTGGGATGTAACTCTTTCCACATCTTTTGAGCATTTTACATTTCTTTGACTCCTCCTCAATTGGCTATCAATTATTTAAGATATAAAGTATTCAACCAAAAATTGATCTCGATTTCATACTCGACTAAGCAGTCAAATAAGATAATGACTATACCAAGAGATCATTGAGAGAGAAATTGACTTTGATCACTCAGAAGATGATTTAATTAACATAAATGATCATTGAACAGTGAAATATTATGATGGCAAAAGCATAATAAATTTCTAAATGTGCGAAAAGATGCAATTAAAGTCAATTATGATCTATGCTCAATTAATGTCCTATGTACAAACATAGATAATGAACAAAACAAAAACAAACAAAATCTATCCTAAGCAAAGGTTTCAAAAAGAAGTTTATTTCAAGGAAAGCATTCCAATTGCTTTTCGCAAATGAATAAAACGTTTTTGATCCAAAGGTTTTGTTAAAATGTCAGCTAATTGATCCTCAGTTAAAATATATGAAAGTTGAAGAGTATTTGATTCAACTAGCTCTCTAAGAAAATGATATCTAAGTTCAATATGTTTTGTTCTAGAGTGCAACACAGGGTTTTTAGAAATGTTAATTGCACTTGTGTTGTCACAAAGAATTGTTACCGAAGATGCTGAAATCCGGAAGTCGCTCAACACACTTTTCATCCAAATGAGTTGGGTTGAACAACTACCCGCTGAAATGTATTCCGCTTCGGCAGTCGAGAGTGCTATGCCATTCTGCTTTTTACTGTGCCATGCAACAAGGCAATGACCAAGATAGAAGCATGCACCACTCGTGCTTTTCCGATCATCCACTGATCCTGCCCAATCGGCATCTGAGTATCCAACAATATCCAAACTAGTTCCCATAGGATACCAAATTCCGAAATTAATTGATCCTTTGATGTACCGGATGATCCTTTTCACCGCTTTCAGGTGAACCTCCTTTGGTGCTGATTGATATCTCGCGCAAATCCCAACACTAAAGGATATATCCGGGCGACTAGCCGTGAGGTAAAGTAGACTTCCAATCATACTTCGATACAGTTTCTCGTCTACATTCTCACTTTGTGATTCACTTCCAAGTCCCTTGTGGCTAGTTCCCATTGGAGTCGGAAAATCCTTCGAATTTTCTAAGTCATACTTTTTAACCAACTCCATTGCATACTTGGATTGACTCAAGTGAATACCTTCATCATTTTGTTTAATTTGCAATCCAAGAAAATAAGTCAATTCGCCCATCATAGACATCTCAAATTCGCTTTCCATGGTCTCCGCGAATTTAGAAGCATCATTATCTCTTGTTGCGCCAAATACAATGTCATCGACATAGATTTGTGCTACAATGAAATTGCTTTGATAATGCTTCACAAAGAGAGTCCTGTCCCCTCGAGTATAGCCCTTCTCCAAAAGGTGCTTTGTCAGCCTTTCGTACCATGCTCGCGGTGCTTGTTTCAGACCGTAAAGAGCCTTTTTCAAACGAAAAACATGGTTAGGTTGTTTATGGTCTACAAAACCTTTCGGTTGAGCCACATAAACTTCCTCATTTAAAAACCCATTTAGAAACGCGCTCTTAACGTCCATTTGAAATAATTTGATTTTAAAATGACAAGCAATAGCAAATAGTATACGAATGGACTCGAGTCTAGCTACAGGGGCGAATGTTTCATCAAAGTCTATACCTTCTACTTGAGAGTAGCCTTGAGCAACTAATCGTGCCTTGTTCCTGATGATAGTACCATCCTTATTTTTCTTGTTCTTGAAAATCCATTTGGTACCTATCACATTATGTTGCTTTGGAGGCTTCGTTAATTCCCAGACTTTGTTTCGCTCAAATTGATGGAGCTCTTCCTGCATTGCTTTAATCCAGTAGTCATCCTGAAGAGCTTCATCTATGTTCTTTGGTTCGATTAAAGATACGTAGCAAGCGAATCCACAAACCAACTGCCTCCGAGTTCTAACTCCTTCTTGTGGATCTCCAATGATGTTTGATTCAGGATGATCCTTGGAGATTCGTAGCGTTTGTTGAAACGGAGTACTCGGAGGTATATGAGATGATTCCTGCACATCAGATAAACTTGAAGAACCATTAGATGCATCATTAATATTGGAAGTATTATCATGAGAAGATGCAATGGCAGGTGAATCATCATCTAGAGAGATATCGAGGGTAGATTTTTCAGATGCAAAGTGAAAAGCTTCATCTACTTTAACATTTATAGATTCTACAATCGTTTTAGATTCGATGTTAAATACTCGATATGCTCTACTATTTGTAGAATAACCCAAAAAGATCCCTTCGACACTTCGAGAGTCAAACTTTCCAAGATTTTCACGGTCACGTAAAATGTAACATCGACTCCCGAAGATACGAAAGTATTTGATATCCGGTTTTCTACTAAACCACAGCTCATATGGTGTATTTAAAGTTCCTGGGCGCAAATACACTCGATTAAAGACATAGACAGCGGTGTTCACAGCTTCAGCCCAAAAATGTAGCGGTAAATTCCGGCTATGAAGCATCACACGCGCCATCTCTTGAACAACCCTGTTTTTGCGCTCAAAAACACCATTCTGCTGAGGTGTATAGGGTGCTGAGAATTCATGTTTTATGCCGTTGGAAGTGCAAAAATCAATGAATTTGGAATTTATGAATTCTCCACCTCTATCACTCCTAACACGAATGATCTTTTCATTCTTTTCAATCATAATACGATGGCAAATCTCATGAAAAGAATCAAACGTATCAGCTTTCTCTTTTAAAAATGCTACCCAAGAAAACCTAGAGAAATCATCAACCAATAAGAAAATATACCATTTACCTCCCAAAGATGGTTGACGGGTCGTCCAGAAGAAAGAAAAAATAGTCTACATAAACTACACAACATTTAATCGTAGAACGATTAAAGACAAGGAAGGATTTCACCTTTGCATACCCAAACCTTTTGAGTTTTGGAGTATGTTGGCAATGGTTGAGAAATTTTCCTTGATGAAGACGTTTTGTATGATTGGTCTTTTTCTTTTGTCATCGTCTTGTTTGGAGTACTACCAACGTTCTTTTCTTTTGAAAAGTCCTTCTTTGAATTCCGGAGAGTGAACTTATTGGTAGCAGTTGCAAGATGTGGTAGATTTGATCTTTGAGCTCCAATCTTGCAATTTCTTTCAATGTGCCCTGCAAAATTACAACGAAAACATACCTTTGTGCTTAACGATTCCGAAGAGGATGAAGTAGGCTTGTTGTCGTTGGTTGTCGTGAATTCCGGTGTCGGAGGAGGAGATACCGACTGAGACACAAAGACTGTCCCAACCGAACTAAAATTGTCTTCAGTTCGATTGTATCCGAGGCCGAACTTGTTTGTTTGACCAAGACCAAGAAGTTTATCCAACTTACTCCTTCCGGAATAAAATTGCTGTAAGTCATCCTTGAGTTAGCAAATGGTCTCTGTCATTTCCAATTTTTCCCGTCGGGCCTCGCCGTAGAGCTTCAAGAAGTAGTTCGCTTTGTTCACCATATCTATATAATTCTTCTCGAGTTGCTCATTGGACTCTTGAAGGGAAACATTTGCTTTTATCAGATTATCCCTTTCCACTTCAAGATCGGTCGAGAGAGAAGTTACCCTTTTTACTTCTTCTTCGAGATCCTGCAATCTCCCTCTCAACCCCTTGTTTTGCTTAGCCGGTTTCTTTGAATCCCGTAAAGGTCTGTGGTAGGCTAAAGCAAAATCTTCACCTTCCGAATCATCCGATTCGTTGTCCGTTGCATTCTTTTCAACAGTGGAGTTGGACAATGACTCGGATGTACTTGCCATAAAGCACATGAAGGGTGAAGATATGGACGCGTGGAATGCCGTGGAGCTCTTTTCTTCATCACTTGAAGACGACTCATTTGACGTTGAGTTGTCATCCCAAGTGACGACTTGCATCGCCTTCTTCTTTGCCGGATACTTGTTGGGACACTCCGTTGCAATGTGGCCGTAGCCTCGACATTTGAAGCATTGTAGTTGTCCCTCTGAACTTTTCTTATCCTTTGAGAAGTTCTCTTGCTTTCTTGACTTGTAACTTGAAGTACCCTTGCCTTTGTTCGACTTTCCGAAGGATGGAGATTTACTTGAATTACCCCTTCGAAAGTTGCGGCGAAACTTTCTTGTCAAGAGAGCGAGCTGCTTCTCAAATTCCTCCATAGAAAGGTTCTCGTCATCGTCTGAGGAGGATGTATCCGCGTCTTCTTCCTTAGTTGTTTTCAACGCATAACCTGAAGACTTAGAAGAGGATGCTTTTCCAGAAGAATTGTTAGTAGTAAATGTCATTTCATATGTTTGTAATGAACCAACTAATTCTTCTACACGCATTTCGTCCGGGTGTTTAATAGTTTCAATGGCTGTAACCTTTGGGCGAAATCGTTCAGGAAGAGTTCTTAAGATCTTTCTTACAACCTTAAATTCTGGAATCTTCTCTCCCAGATTAGCACATGAGTTTACGATGTCTTGCAATCGTGTATAGTAGTCCGTGAAAGATTCATTTTCTGCCATCAAGATAGAGTCAAACTTGCTCGTAAGCATTTGCAGTTTCTGAATCTTCACGAGGTTAGTTCCCTCATGTGTAACCTGAAGAACATCCCAGATTTCTTTCGCAGTCTCACATGCCGAGACGCGAGAGAATTCAGTTTGAGATAAGGCATTAAAAATAGCATTAATTCCCTTACCATTGTAAGAAGATGAATCTAACTCTTCCTTGGTCCATTTCGACCTAGGTTTTAAGGTGCGAACATCAGAGATAATATCAGTTGGATTAGACCATCCTAATTCAATTGATTGCCACACCCTTTCGTCGATGGAAATTAAAAAGGCTTTCATTCGTACTTTCCAGTACGCATAATTAGTTCCATCAAAGAAAGGGGGTCGATTGATGTTTCCACCTTCAACCATTGTTTACAACCCTATTCCCGCTCTAATACCACTTGTTGGGTTATATGTAATGTAGATCTAAATAGGGGAAAAAACACCTAGAGGGGGGTGAATAGGTGTAAACGTATAAACACTCAAAAATCGTTGCGATAAAAACCCAATGCGGAAATAAAAATAACACGCAAGATTTTTACGTGGAAAACTCCATCACCGGAGTAAAAAACCACGGAACCGATAACACGGCAGAAATCCACTAGAATTAAAACACGTACAAGGTGATTTACCGTACACACTTACGACTCAACCTTTTCCATACGCTCCTAGAGGATCTTCTCCGCTCGCTCCGCGACGCTTCTCGAATCCACGATCTGCGCCCAACGCCGAATCCACGGCGTCCAACGTCGAATCCATGACGTCCGAGCGAATCCACGGTCTGCACCCAATAGCACCCTTCGAATCCACGAACGTGCCTCGCTCCGAATCCACGAGAGCGGTTGAACCTTGAATCCACAAGGACACGCGAATCCACGCGCCGATTTTGGGAAATCGTTGTTTTTTGGGTGGTGATGATCCGCCGAATACTTAGATCAAAGATAGATCGGAAATACCATCTAAGTATTCATTAGTTTGATTCAACTCAAGATGTGAGTATGAAAACCTAGAATCAAACTAATCAATATAGACGAAGAAACATAGAGTATTATCTAATGATTTCCTTTCTTCTCTATATGTGGATCTTAGGCCGTATAAGATGATATATGAATATGACGGCCCTATCTGCGTCCACCCTAGAAAAAGAGTCATAGGGTCTATTTATAGGTTAGAAACATTTGGAAGGAGATAAGAATCAAAAACCTAACATTTCTGGAATTTTGACGGACGGCGATCCGGATCGGATTTGGGCGATCCGGATTGCAGTAGCAATAAAGACGGTTTCCAGAAAACAAACGTTCGGGATCCGGATCGGAATGCCTGATCCGGATCGTTCATACATTTCAGAAAACTCAACGTTCGGGATCCGGATCGTGAGATGCTGCGATCCGGATTGAAGTAATGTATGAAACAGCAACCTTCGGGATCCGGATCGCTGGCTCTGATCCGGATCCTGAACATGTCCGAACACCAGTTTTTGATTTTTATGCAGTTAAAAACTCTTCCAGGTGTTTCTACACTACAAGAAGTATTCGGATCACCAATAATCTTTAGTTAAACATACCTGATCCTTTTGAATTCTTCTTTCTTGAGATTGAGTTAAATGATCCAACTTTCTTCACCTTCAATCTTCAAGACTTGAACCTTTCACGAAACTACGCCAACTCAAATTCCGTAACACCCTCCACCTATGAGGGCCCCCATTCCTAACGCCACCGTCACGTGGGGTACACGGGTCAATGTACCACTATTCCGGAAAAGCACACCCTCGCGGTGGCCAAACCGCCGGTGTGCGTGTAGTAACACCAGAGCCTTATAACCAGATATGTATTGATGATAAATCGAATGAAGTAAAAGCGGGGTCAACATTGCTCATAAGGGATAACTTAGAAGAGAAAACACCTTTGCTCATGAGGAATAACTTAAAGGAGAAAACACCTTTGCTCATGAAGAGTAACTTAGAAGAGAAAACACCTTTGCTCATGAGGAATAACTTAAAGGAGAAAACACCTTTGCTCATGAAGAGTAACTTAGAAGAGAAAACACCTTTGCTCATGAGGAATAACTTAAAGGAGAAAACACCTTTGCTCATGAAGAGTAACTTAGAAGAGAAAACACCTTTGCTCATGAGGAATAACTTAAAGGAGAAAACACATTTGCTCATGCTAACACCTTACATATGTACGCCCTTACCCAATTAACCTTGGCGAAAGTACCTACCTTGTGTGTGTCGTCCGGTGTTCGGCACGTCCGCGATCGTGCGCATGTTTCCTGTAGCGTCTCGCACTCCTGAGGAACAAAGACATGTCAAAACTAAGGGACTCGAAACCCCAGACGCTGACTCTAGGCCGAAAAGTCGACCGCCGCGAACTTCGTGCTTCGCGCGGCGGAGTTCCCCGCACAGCACCGACCCGTGCGGCGCACGCTTGGCCTACGGACAGCCTCCTCCCCGCGCGGCCCCAACCCGACACGGATCCTTGCGGCGCGCTTGCCGTGCGGCGTGCAGCCTGCAGGCGGCCCGCGCGGCCCCAGCCCGCGCGGTGGCCTCGTGCAGGCAGCGCCCGCATGGCGCGCATGCCGCGCGGAGCCCCGTCTGCAGGCGGCCCGCGCGGCACCTGTCCGCGCGGTGCCCGCCTGCGGGCGATGCCCGCGCGGCGCCGCTGCCGCGCGGTGCCCCGCCTGCAAGCGGCCCGCGCGGCACCTGCCCGCGCGGTGCCCGCCTGCGGACGGTGCCCGCGCGGCGCGCCTGCCGCGTGGTGCCCCGCCTGCAGGCGGCCCGCGCGGCATCTGTCCGTGCGGTGCCCGCTTGCGGGCGGTGCCCGCGCGGTGCCCCGCCTGCAGGCGGCCCGCGCGGCACCTGTCCGCGCAGTGCCCGCCTGCGGGCGGTGCCCGCGCGCCGCCCCGACCGCGCGGTGCCCCGTCTGCAGGCGGCCCGCGCGGCACCTGTCCGCGCGGTGCCCGCCTGCGGGCGGTGCCCGCGCGGCGCCCCGACCGCGCGGTGCCCCGTCTGCAGGCGGCCGGCGCGGCACCTGTCCGCGCGGTGCCCGCCTGCGGGCGGTGCCCGCGCGGCGCCCCGACCGCGCGGTGCCCCGTCTGCAGGCGGCCGGCGCGGCACCTGTCCGCGCGGTGCCCCCTTGCGGGCGGTGCCAGCGCAGCACCCCTGCCGCGCGGTGCCCGCCTGCGGGCAGTGCCCAGGCGGCGCCCCTGCCGCGCGGTGCCCCGCCTGCAGGCGGCCCGCGCGGCATCTGCCCGCGCGGTGCTCGCCTGCGGGCGGTGCCCGCGCGGTGCTCGCCTGCGGGCGGTGCCCGCGCGGCGCGCCTGCCGCGCGGTGCCCCGTCTGCAGGCGGCCCACGCGCCTGCGGGTGGTGCCCGCGCGGCGCTCCTGCCGTGCGGCGCCCCGCCTGCGGCTGGCCCGGCGGTGGCGGCGGCGGCGGCGGCGGCAACCCTCTCCGCGAAAACTCCACCCCGAAACGCAAAACAAAAACCTAACGGAAAAACTCACCTTCGATCCGCCGAGAAAAGAGAAGAAGAGGATCGTCCTATCGTTGTCCGGTAGATCCCGCGAGCAAGAAACCTCCGTCCCTCTCCCGAATGCCCCACCGTCGGTCGTAACGAGAGCGAAAAAGGGGTTGGGTCCCTTTTTTTCTCTTTTTCCCTCTCGTAGCGACTCTTAAAAACCCTAGCCGCCGAACGAAGGAACCTAAGAGGGAAAACCTAAAACCCTAGGTTCTCAAAGGGATCTTAAAGAAATATTAGGAACAGATCCGGCGGCTAGAGTTACCCCGAGAAACGTGCCGATCGTTCGCACGGATCCCGGGGCGCCTAAAGGGGGTCCGAGCTTCAAAATTTTATTCTGGAGAACCGGGAGTCGGAATCCGAAATCGATCGCGTCCCCGTTCTCCGTTTCGCGAGCCCTTCCGCCTAAAAATGTCCGCGAGCCCCGACGGACCTTCCGGAAAAACACCAAAAATTGTCCCACAGTCGGACAGTCATAAGAAAAGGGATAATGGGAAGGGTCAAGGAAAGGCCAGGTCTTACACCACTCACCAATAAAAACAAGTTTCGTCCCCGAAACTTAACTCCCGCCTGCGGCGAAAAGGTCCGGGTAGCACTCCCTCATCTTCGATTCGGGTTCCCAAGTTGCCTCACGCTCTTCCTGATTGCTCCAAAGCACCTTCACGTAGGAAATTGTCCGACTTCGCAGCTTTTTGTCCTCTCGGGCTAGGATCCGCACCGGCACTTCCTCGCAGTTCAGGTTCTCTTTGAGCTCGATTGCGGAGACGTCAAGCACTCGCGACGGGTTGGGGGGATACTCCCGAAGCATGGATGCGCGGACACGACGAGAACTCGGTCGAGATTCGGTGGTAGGGCGAGGCGATGGGCCACGGGGCCGACACACTCCAGAATCTCGAAAGGTCCTACGCGCCGTGGGCTCAACTTGCCTCTCAACCCGAACCGCTTCACCCCTGATCGTCCCAACAAATCGGGGATTTGCAGCGCCTGCCGTACGATGCTTCGTACGGCGCCACCCGGGCGCTCGCCTGGTAGCTGACGTTGTAGGCGAACTCGACGAGGGGTAGATAGCGTGACCATCCGCCTCCCGGATCCAGTATGCACGCTCGGAGCATGTCCTCGAGGATCTGGATCGCCCGCTCGGATTGCCCATCCATCTGGGGTGAAAGGCCGAGCTGAGGTGTAACTTGGCCCCCAGAGCTCGTCGTAGACTCTGCCAAAAGTCCGAACGAACCTTGTGTCTCGGCCCGAAGTAGTAGGTGTCGGCATCCCGTGTAGCCTCACCACTTCCCGATGTATACTTGGGTCAGTCGGTCGCGTGTCCGGGTCGTAATCCTTCAGCAATTCTAACCACCGTCTTCGCCGTAGGTTCAGCTCCTTCTGGGTGGAAAGACGCTTAAGGCTTTGGTGGTCCGAGAATACGTTACAGTGGGCACCGAAGAGGTAGCGCCTCCTCAGTCTCAGGATGAAGACGACTGCGGTAAGCTCCAGGTCGTGTGTCGGGTAGTTCTATTTGTAGTCCTTGAGTTGCCTTGACGCGTAGGCTACGACTCTTCCTTGCTGCCTTAGTACTCCTTCCGGTCCTATTCGCGATGCATCGCAGTATACCTCGAAGTCTTCCCGGGTGTTGGTAAGGCAAGCGCGGGTGCTCTCGTTAACCGCTTCTCAAGCTCTTCAAAACTTTCCCGGCATTGGGTCGTCCAAAAGAGCTTGACCCCTTTCCGGGTCGAGCGGTTCAAGGGGGTACATGCTCTTTACAGGGCTTCGTCTAATTCCGGCCAGTCGACGCATAGCCGCAAGCCCCCATCCTGTTCCTATACCAGTAGGTCGACCGTGCACCCAGACGGTGCCTTCAGCCCTTTACTTTTCGCTACTAAGTGCATGGTCCCTAAGTAGGAAAGAAACAAAAGGACGCGCGCCTAAATAGATCGAGGCCTAATTCGGTTGGTTTCGGACGAAAGAAAAAGAAAGGAACTTAGAAAGAAAAAGAAATATATATATATATATATATATATATATATATATATATATATATATATATATATATATATATATATATATATATATATATATATATATCTGAGGACTACGCCGACGGTGAGTCCCCGCAACCCTTTCAAAGGCGCTCGCCCCTCCCCAAATGACCCGGGGAAAAGAAAAAGGAAAACAAAAAAGCTATTACTAACGACGAGACGTAACCAAAGCACACAACCAAAAAGAAGGATGGTATAACCCAAAAGACCTGGGGGGTTAGACGGGGTCAGACAGGGATGGGTTACTCTGGTTCGACGGGTGCCCCCAACTAGAATAAAGTGGTTCAAGTATTACCTGTCGTCACTCAGTCCGGGACGTTGCGTCATCAGCTGGGGCGGCTGGGGTAGTCCGCCCACAACCCCTGGGCCAGCGCCGCACTGCGTGGTAGGGCAGGGTCCTGGTATCGTACGAGTCCGCCAACCGCGAGCCGTCGGGTTGGTCCCTCTGTGGGTCGGGAGCCGCGGTACCTCCCGTCCTTCCGGTTGTGGCGTTGCGGCTGTAGCGGCCTGTTCTTGAGGACACGAAGCACGGGTGTGATCGGGTTTGCCGCAACCATTGTAGTGGGAGTACCTCCAAAGGCAGTTCGTCACTCGATGCGCCTTTCCGCAGATGACGCAGGGCCCTTGCAGCGATTCCGGGGTTCCTGTTGGCACCTGCCCGCCCTTCCTTGCTTTCTCCAGGCGTGGTTTCGCCCGGTTCTTTGGATTGGGGCTCCCTTGCAGGGCGGGGGTGGCAGCTTTCTCTGCTTCGTCAGGTCGCGGCGCCGGGGGGCTAGTGACAGCTGGCTTCCGGGGGCACGTGTGGCGCGTGTGGCCCGGTTTACCACACCGGAAACAGTGATCATTCCGCCAGGGGCAGCCCATCATTCGATGTGCACCACCGCAAATGATGCACGGCATCAATGGGTCGGGCCGCTCCTTCTTCGTTTGTCCAGACTTCGGTCCTATCTTCGGGCGTTTGGTCGCCCGGCTCGTCAGATAGGGGTCCTCCGCCGGGTCAGGGTAGGGGCATCCCTGCCGGGCGTACTCTTGCTCCGCACGCATGGCCAAGTTGACCGCATCATGATAGTTGGGAAAGCCTGCCGGTGGCATCCCGCGAGGGGTATCGTCCCATGTGCCGTGCTGGAAGTGGTCGACACTCTCAAGCTCCCGCGTCAGCATGCACAGATGCTCCGTGAGAGTCAGCAGCTGCCCTGCCACGTCGCGCAGCTGGTTGCGTAGCAAGCGGTTCGCTCCGGCTGCGGCGTCCATTTCCGTCGGTCGTTGCTCACTGAGCCGAACTGCTATCTGCGCACGTAAGGAAAGCATACCGATCGTCACAAAATAAAGAAACTTAATCTGACAAGGTAACCTGGCTCCCAATTGGGTTCTACTTAAATCTCCCCCCCCCCCCCCCCCCCCCCACGCACACTCGTGTTCTATTTATTTATCCCGTGTTCACTTTATTAATCAGTAGCCAGAGTATTGCGCCCCGTGGATGTTAGGCCCCGACTGTTGTGGTTAAAGTTTACCGCTCTGATACCATCTTAATCTGTCACGCCCCGGGGGTTCGAATCGCGCGGAAGAGGAGCCACCGATGCCCCTAATTCAGCCATGTATTTTTTTTTTTGTAAACCAAAGCTCCCCGGTGCGTGTCCAGACCCGCCGCATACACAAATTTACTCTGCAAACGGGCAGAGTCTCCTTTGTATATGCACGGCATCACAATTACAAAGTGTCTCACAAGGTGTAGCGCATACAATCTCTAACCACATCAGTTGGGGTCTCGCACACATACAACCAAACAACTCACATGACATTCTAGTATTCACATAGAACATAGAGGCCAAGGTTTTGAAAGGATAAATAATCACAAGGTTTTGAAAGCGGCACCCACACGATGCCATCGTTTTAGGAAAGACCGTTTGAAATCCACATAAATCCACAGGGTTTAAAAACGGGACCCACTCGATGCCGAACTTTGTGAAAACAGTTCGCAAACACATAAATTCCACAAGGTTTGTAAAATTCGGTGCCCACACGACACCCACGTTTTAAAAGTAGTTTTCGCAAACGGTTTTCTTTGCTTTTCATTGTTTAAAATGGCCAAGTAGGAAAGAATGTAACAATCATTCGTTTATTCGAAAAAGGGAAGAGGCAACATCCACTTCGACCCCACGGGGGTGTCGCAATCCACAACTAGCTAGCATGAGTAATAAAAGAAAAGGGAAAGAAGAGTCACTATATCTGAAGTCACTAAAAGTCAGAACAGCACCCTCGCGGCCTCACCGGTGCCCTAGCACTCGCCCCTGGACGAACCTGTCACGGAGTGGGAAGTCAGTGACTAGAAATATCATGATGAGCAAAAGAAAGCTAAAATAAAGCAAACCACTGTAACCAGAGCAACCGTCACTCCTCATACACTGTGAGGTCCTGGAATCCCCCGCGTAGGGTTGCTAGTTGTTGGGCAGCTTTCGGTCGCCGTTGGGGGTGTTGGTGCGCGTGTCGGGGGCCCAGAAATAGATTTGTGATGTAATTTGGGATTTGCTTGCATCACTGGAGGCCTGCATGGGTTGCGCGCAATTTGGACACAAGTGGTGGACTTCGGGCTTAAATTGAGACCCCGTGGGAAGTTGGAGGACCCGTCGGGTGTTTAGAAGTGTTTTCGCGCGATTCAGATGTCAAAATTAGACTCCGGGAGAAGTCCGGATAAAAGTTTACCTCTCCGGTCGCCTTCGGGAATTTTTAGAGTTGGAATTGGGCAAATCGGACTTTAAAAATGGACCCGGCGCGAAAATCGGATCGAGTGGGCATTCGGCAAATTTTCGGGTGAGAATTTGGAGAAGCGGACATCATTTCTGGACTCAGCGCGCGAAATCGCTAAGGATGGACTATTTATTTGTTGGATTTGGAGTCCGGTAGGCGTGCGCGCTTTTCGAGGCAAAGCGGCACGCAATTCGAGGTGTCGTGGCATGCGGATCGAGACACGCATGGCACGGATCCCGAGGAGGCTGCGGCGCGTCAGGCGAGGCGCGGCTGACGCGACAGGGCGCGCCTCTGCGCGCGTCAGGGCACAGGCGCACCCATGCGCGGGCCACGTGGGGGCCGCCAGGTGGCGGACCCCAGTTGGCGCCCGCGCGGGCGCTGGGGCGCCCGCCCGATTCACGGGCGCGTGTCCCGCGCCTGTGGGCGGCCCGGTGTCACGCGCCCGTGTGGCGCGTGAGCTGCGCGGCCGCGTGGCGCGCAGGGACGCGGCCACTTGGCCGCCCTTCCTCTTGCGTGGGCCGGGTGCACCCGGGTGGGTGTGGTGCACCGGCCGGTGCACGGTGCACCGTGCACCGTGGACCGCCCCTCCCCTTTTCCTCTTTTTCTTCTTCTTCTTCCTCCCCGCAAGCGACTTCTTCTCCTTCTTTGTTTCCTTCTTCATCCGAGAGCGAGAGAGAGTGAGGAGGGAGGTTGTGGGATGTGCGGCGGCGCGCCGTGGACCTCGCGGAACGCGCAAGGTGTTCCAAAGGAGCGTTTCGGCGACGGCGGCGCTAACGGGTGGGTCCCGTGCGTTGGTTTTTCTGTATTTTTGTACAGTTTTTGGAGCGTTCTTTTAGACTGTAACTGACCCTCTTGCTCCTTTCTGTGTTGGGCACCGTGCACCGTTTTGCGTGCGGATGCGTGCGGACTCCGGCACCGTGCACCGTTTTGCGTGCGGACTCCGTTTGGCGTGCGGATCCTGGCACCGTACACCGTTTTGCGTGCGGACTCCGGCACCGTGCACCGTTTTGCGTGCGGACTCCGTTTTGCGTGCGGACTCCGGCACCGTGCACCGTTTTGCGTGCGGACTCCGTTTGGCGTGCGGATCCTGGCACCGTGCATCGTTTTGCGTGCGGACTCCGGCACCGTGCACCGTTTTGCGTGCAGACTCCGTTTTGCGTGCGGACTCCGGCACCGTGCACCGTTTTGCGTGCGGACTCCGTTTGGCGTGCAGATCCTGGCACCGTGCGCCGTTTTGCGTGCGGACTCCGGCAGCGGACATCGTTTTGCGTGCGGACTCCGTTTGGCGTGCGGATTCCGGCACCGTGCTCCGTTTTGCGTGCGGACTCCGGCAGCGGACATCGTTTTGCGTGCGGATCGCGTGGAGGCCAATTGCAAGTGTCTACGAGCAATTGGTGGCAAATCGAGGTGGGTGGCCTTATCTACAAGTTTTATGGAATGTACATTAATTCTTTTGATGTAGGACTATGCATGATAGTTTATTTCCTTGTGTAGCATGCTAGATTGTTGGAATGGCTATCCCTTTATTATATGTTAAAGTAGTTATCTTGGAACTTGACCTAGCACCCCCGTCATATGTTGTATGTGTAACCAGACTAGTAGAAAACCCTCACTTGGGCTAGGGTTATTTATGCTTAGACATCCACACTGTTCCTTCATCCCTGGACATAGTGTTTTCTCGCCCGGGTAGTGGGCCGAGAGGTCGGGACTTGCTTTTAGTGTGGGATGCTTTTACACTCTTGCCTGGGAGCAGAGTGGAGTCTGGTAGTTGTACTGGGTTGCTTATCTGTGCCGGGAGCCGTTTGGGTAAACGGTAGTCCCGGGAGGTCTTGTTTCCCTGTTGTGCCGTCGTGGAGGGAGCCGTTGCGCAGACGGCAGTCCCGGGCCGTCGAGTATCTTCCGGTCCGTCTTGTTGGGAACCGTTGGGGTTGACGGTGGTCCCAGGTCGTTGAGTGTTGTCCGACCTGTTTTGTTACCCTGAGTTGTGGGTCGTCCCTGGCTGTGGAGTATCTCCAGCCAGTGAGCCTTGTGCTGCGAGCCGTTGGAGAGGCTAGTGTCTCGTGTTTCGTGTTAGCCGAGCAGCCGAGTCGTCGAGAGTGCTCCGACTATTGTGCGAGGTATTTGGGGATCTTGAGCCCTACCGTTCTGAGAGTGAGCGTGGATTTTGACTAGCCTGCATATGCCAATGTTTGATACTCTATGCCGCGCCGTTCTACTCAGTTGGAGTCGCGTCCTGAGATGCCGCTGTGGATACGATGGTTGGCCTGTTGAGGCAGTTTTCCGCAGTTGAGGCAATGATGGGCCTGTTGAGGCAGTTTTGCGCGAGGGATGAGTTAGTAGGACAGGACGCCCCACGTAAATCCCGTCCTCATGGGGATGTGTGGTAGTGGGCAGGAGCGTTCCTAGTCGACGGGCGCAGGCTTGACTGGACCTTTGAGGTAGTCAGTTCGTTTGGGTCGATTGAGCACCTTGGGTGCGAGTGGTCTCATTTACTTTCATCTGTTCCACTTTTTGGAGTATCTAGATAGAGGCATGGTAGCTGTAGAGTAGCTCCAGCTTTTCTTGTTCAGTTTTCATTGCGTTGTTATCTTTGGCCTCTAGTAGACTTGGTGGGCAGACCGTTGGGCTTGTTGACGGCACCCACTGAGAACTACTGTGGGAAGTAGTTCTCACACCCGTCGTGGTGTCTTTTTCCCCAGGAACTTCTCCTCCTATTCCTGTTGCTCCAGTTGCTGATCCTTCTGACCGAGGCGAGGGAGTCGCGAGCTAGTTCCCTACCCGTCATTGGAGTGTAGCGGTACCCCTTCAGAGGAGAGCTTCAGTAGATTAGTTTTCTTCTTTTTCCTCTGTTGAGAGACCTTTGTTGTGAGGTATAGAGTTGTACTTTATTTTACAGTTTGAGAGACTGTTGTAGTGAGGATATTCTTGTATCGAGAGTCTGTACACTGATGTATTCATTGGAGATACCTCCCTTTTGAGTTTTGTATCAGAGGACTTTGTATATGATAGTATTTGGGGAGATGGGTATTGTATTATTTTCAGTTGTACAATGTTTGGACTTCAGTTCTAGTAGTTTACTTACAGCTCTGATATCTGTATCTCTGTAGTTGATTGTTTCTGCAGGTTAGACGCTTCGTCTGTACGGCAGTTTCCGTACAGATGGCGGATCTGTTAGTGTGCCCGGGTCGCAGTTTCGACCCCGGGGCGTGACAGATTAGAGTGGTATCAGAGCCTAGGTTGTAGGTTGTGGTGGACTTAGAAACCCTAGGCTTGTGGTTGGATATTAGAATGACTACGTGAGAGTCGTGACTTTTAGCGAGAGTCCTGATTGAGTTTTTATCCTCTCCCAAGAGACGGGATGAGAGTTTGGCATGTTTATTCTCCTAAATCGATTATGTTGGTTGCAGACAACATAATGCTATGGAATGGATGACATGTCTTAGACTTTCGCTGGATTGGGTCGTATGGTTGTTGTGTCCTGACGTTTGTAGTTGTGTAGTGGGTGGCGATACCCCTGAGACGTCGTGTTGTGAAAAGGACACATTTTCCCTGGCTGAGTTACCAGGAGGGCATTTTCCCTGGCTGAGTTACCAGGAGGGCATTTTCCCTGGCTGAGTTACCAGGAGGGCATTTTCCCTGGCTGAGTTACCAGGAGGGCATTTTCCCTGGCTGAGTTACCAGGAGGGCATTTTCCCTGGCTGAGTTACCAGGAGGGCATTTTCCCTGGCTGAGTTACCAGGAGGGCATTTTCCCTGGCTGAGTTACCAGGAGGGCATTTTCCCTGGCTGAGTTACCAGGAGGGCATTTTCCCTGGCTGAGTCACCAGGAGGGCATTTTCCCTAGCTGAGTCACCAGGAGGGCATTTTCCCTGGCTGAGTCACCAGGAGGGCATTTTCCCTGGCTGAGTCACCAGGAGGGCATTTTTTCCTGGCTGAGTTACCAGGAGGGCATTTTCCCTGGCTGAGTCACCAGGAGGGCGTTTTTCCTGGCTGAGTTACCAGGAGAGCGTTTTCCCTGGCTGAGTTACCAGGAGGGCATTTTCCCTGGCTGAGTCACCAGGAGGGCATTTTCCCTGGCTGAGTTACCAGGAGAGCGTTTTCCCTGGCTGAGTTACCAGGTGGATAATTATCACTGGCCGAGTTACCAGGTGGATAATTATCACTGGCCGAGTTACCAGATGGATAATTATCACTGGCCGAGTTACCAGGTGGATAATTATCACTGGCCGAGTTACCAGATGGATAATTATCACTGGCCGAGTTACCAGGTGGATAATTATCACTGGCCGAGTTACCAGGTGGATAATTATCACTGGCCGAGTTACCAGATGGATAATTATCACTGGCCGAGTTACCAGATGGATAATTATCACTGGCCGAGTTACCAGGTGGATAATTATCACTGGCCGAGTTACCAGATGGATAATTATCACTGGCCGAGTTACCAGATGGATAATTATCACTGGCCGAGTTACCAGGTGGATAATTATCACTGGCCGAGTTACCAGGTGGATAATTATCACTGGCCGAGTTACCAGATGGATAATTATCACTGGCCGAGTTACCAGAAGGATAATTATCACTGGCCGAGTTACCAGGAGGATACTTTCCACTGGCCGAGCAACCAGATGGATGCGTTGCCCCTGGCCGAGTTACCAGGTGGGCGCATGCCCTGGCCGAGTTACCAGGAGGACATTTTTCCCTGGCCGAAGTACCAGGAGGATACTTTCAACTGGCCGAGCTACGAGGGGCGATGCCGTCCAGTGAGAGGCGATGCCGCCCAGTAAGGGGTGATGCCGCCCAGTGAGTGGCGATGCCGCCCAATGAGTGGCGATGCCGCCTAGTGAGTGGCGAAGGTTTGGCCTGTTGAGGCGATTTTCACCTCCGGCCGAGTTACCAGGTGGTTATTTTAGTGAGATTGAGATGATCTGACAGGACGCCGAGATTTGATGGCGTCGAGTTCGTCCTGATGGACTACCGGGAGCGTCTCCAGCCGTGAGTTGCTTGTTGACATCGTTTCCCTCTTTAAACGAGAGGGACCGAATCCCTGAACGGTAAAGGAGCGAAAACTTCGATAGACTGAGCCTAGAGTCTTTTCTTGTTGGATTGGGGTTCTAGGCACCGGTCTATCGGGATTTTTGGATTTTGGCCGCGACAGTCGGTTCTTCTCGCCTATGAGTGGGGTGTTGCTGCGAGTTGAGTCGTTGAGGGTTCTCCGACATAGCTGTGAGAGTGCTAGGGCATTTGCATCGATGTATGGGCTAGAGATAGTACACTTAGCTTGTGCTCGTGAGGTTCAGATACCTGATCACGTGTTGCACATAGATGGGTGTTATTGGTCCTGCCCAGTGCAGTTGGGGCCCTGGTTTTTGCCTGTTGATCTTTTGGCTCTTCCTCAGCTCCGGGGTTTCGAGGTAGTGTTGGGTATAGTACTGTGAGGATCTGAGGCCTTGATGCTTGGGTATACCACTCCGTTGATACACGGTGGTGATGCCACGCCGTTGGTAGACGGCAGTGATGCCACTCCGTTGATACACGGTGGTGATGCCACACCGTTGATACACGGTGGTGATGCCACGCCGGTGGCGCACGACAGTGATGCCACGCCGTTGATACACGGCAGTGATGCCACTCCGTTGATACACGGTGGTGATGCCACACCGTTGATACACGGTGGTGATGCCACGCCGGTGGCGCACGGCAGTGATGCCACGCCGTTGTTACACGGCAGTGATGCCACGCCGTTGGTACACGACAGTGATGCCACGCCGTTGATACACGGCAGTGATGCCACTCCGTTGATACACGGTGGTGATGCCACACCGTTGATACATGGTGGTGATGCCACGCCGGTGGCGCACGGCAGTGAGGCCACGCCGTTGTTACACGGCAGTAATGCCACGCCGTGGGTGCACGGCAGTGATGCCACGTTGTAGGTACACAACGGTGAAAGTCTTTTGGATGTTTCGGACTTTTGACCGCGAGTTGGGCATCAGCTATATGATCGCCTTGTGAGCCAGTTTTCAGTCCCGTTCACCGACGGTTTGGTCCCCGTTAGGGTGTTCTTTATGAGTTGAGGGATCGACTTCGACCCGTGGGTCCGTTGGGGTTATAGCATGTTGAGCGACCAACTGTGGCACGAGATTGTGTCTCTTGAGGATCCCTTTTGAGGGTAGCCTGCAGTTGAGTAGTCCACTCGGGTGATTTTGGATCGGGAAGTGACCGAGTGAAGACCCCAACTTCTTGGATTTCCCTTCCTTATTGGACGAGTCTGCGGGTATGCTTCGGGTCGGCTTGTTGAGGGTGGCACCATGTTGTGGTTTGGTGCGTATTACACTTGTGGTGATCTCAGTTTTTCCCCCAGCCTTTTTAGTGGAGCCCTTGGTTTTTCACGTCTCAGCTCAGTAGTGATGTGATTTTCCTCGCCCGTGATTTACTTGCCCCTTTGAGATCCGTGATTATTGGAGTACGAGGGACGCCCGTTGCAATTTCTGGCTCGAGAGATGAGAGAATTGCACATCGGGTCATGCCGTACTTGTTGTTGTTGTTGCGGAGTAATCACGAGGAGCGAGTGGGGGAGCTGGAGGCGTATTGTTTGATACCTAGCCGTGGTATTCTTGACTCCTGATGGGCTTGATCTAGTTTCGAGGACGAAACTTTCTTTTAGTGGGGGAGGATGTGAGGTCCTGGAATCCCCCGCGTAGGGTTGCTGGTTGTTGGGCAGCTTTCGGTCGCCGTTGGGGGTGTTGGTGCGCGTGTCGGGGGCCCAGAAATGGATTTGTGATGCAATTTGGGATTTGCTTGCATCACTGGAGGCCTGCGTGGGTTGCGCGCAATTTGGACACAAGTGGTGGACTTCGGGCTTAAATTGAGACCCCGTGGGAAGTTGGAGGACCCGTCGGGTGTTTAGAAGTGTTTTCGCGCGATTCAGATGTCAAAATTAGACTCCGGGTGAAGTCCGGATAAAAGTTTACCTCTCCGGTCGCCTTCGGGAATTTTTAGAGTTGGAATTGGGCAAATCGGACTTTAAAAATGGACCCGGCGCGAAAATCGGATCGAGTGGGCATTCGGCAAATTTTCGGGTGAGAATTTGGAGAAGCGGACATCATTTCTGGACTCAGCGCGCGAAATCGCTAAGGATGGACTATTTATTTGTTGGATTTGGAGTCCGGTAGGCGTGCGCGCTTTTTGAGGCAAAGCGGCACGCAATTCGAGGCGTCGTGGCACGCGGATCGAGACACGCGTGGCACGGATCCCGAGGAGGCTGCGGCGCGTCAGGCGAGGCGCGGCTGACGCGACAGGGCGCGCCTCTGCGCGCGTCAGGGCACAGGCGCACCCATGCGCGGGCCACGTGGGGGCCGCCACGTGGCGGACCCCAGTTGGCGCCCGCGCGGGCGCTGGGGCGCCCGCCCGTGTCACGGGCGCGTGTCCCGCGCCTGTGGGCGGCCCGGTGTCACGCGCCCGTGTGGCGCGTGAGCTGCGCGGCCGCGTGGCGCGCAGGGACGCGGCCACGTGGCCGCCCTTCCTCTTGCGTGGGCCGGGTGCACCCGGGTGGGTGTGGTGCACCGGCCGGTGCACGGTGCACCGTGCACCGTGGACCGCCCCTCCCCTTTTCCTCTTTTTCTTCTTCTTCTTCCTCCCCGCAAGCGACTTCTTCTCCTTCTTTGTTTCCTTCTTCATCCGAGAGCGAGAGAGAGTGAGGAGGGAGGTTGTGGGATGTGCGGCGGCGCGCCGTGGACCTCGCGGAACGCGCAAGGTGTTCCAAAGGAGCGTTTCGGCGACGGCGGCGCTAACGGGTGGGTCCCGTGCGTTGGTTTTTCTGTATTTTTGTACAGTTTTTGGAGCGTTCTTTTAGACTGTAACTGACCCTCTTGCTCCTTTCTGTGTTGGGCACCGTGCACCGTTTTGCGTGCGGACTCCGGCACCGTGCACCGTTTTGCGTGCGGACTCCGTTTGGCGTGCGGATCCTGGCACCGTGCACCGTTTTGCGTGCGGACTCCGGCACCGTGCACCATTTTGCGTGCGGACTCTGTTTTGCGTGCGGACTCCGGCACCGTGCACCGTTTTGCGTGCGGACTCCGTTTGGCGTGCGGATCCTGGCACCGTGCATCGTTTTGCGTGCGGACTCCGGCACCGTGCACCGTTTTGCGTGCGGACTCCGTTTTGCGTGCGGACTCCGGCACCGTGCACCGTTTTGCATGCGGACTCCGTTTGGCGTGCGGATCCTGGCACCGTGCACCGTTTTGCGTGCGGACTCCGGCAGCGGACATCGTTTTGCGTGCGGACTCCGTTTGGCGTGCGGATTCCGGCACCGTGCTCCGTTTTGCGTGCGGACTCCGGCAGCGGACATCGTTTTGCGTGCGGATCGCGTGGAGGCCAATTGCAAGTGTCTACGAGCAATTGGTGGCAAATCGAGGTGGGTGGCCTTATCTCCAAGTTTTATGGAATGTACATTAATTCTATTGATATAGGACTATGCATGATAGTTTATTTCCTTGTGTAGCATGCTAGATTGTTGGAATGGCTATCCCTTTATTATCTGTTAAAGTAGTTATCTTGGAACTTGACCTAGCACCCCCGTCATATGTTGTATGTGTAACCAGACTAGTAGAAAACCCTCACTTGGGCTAGGGTTATTTATGCTTAGACATCCACACTGTTCCTTCATCCCTGGACATAGTGTTTCCTCGCCCGGGTAGTGGGCCGAGAGGTCGGGACTTGCTTTTAGTGTGGGATGCTTTTACACTCTTGCCTGGGAGCAGAGTGGAGTCTGGTAGTTGTACTGGGTTGCTTATCTGTGCCGGGAGCCGTTTGGGTACACGGTAGTCCCGGGAGGTCTTGTTTCCCTGTTGTGCCGTCGTGGAGGGAGCCGTTGCGCAGACGGCAGTCCCGGGCCGTCGAGTATCTTCCGGTCCGTCTTGTTGGGAACCGTTGGGGTTGACGGTGGTCCCAGGTCGTTGAGTGTTGTCCGACCTGTTTTGTTACCCTGAGTTGTGGGTCGTCACTGGCTGTGGAGTATCTCCAGCCAGTGAGCCTTGTGCTGCGAGCCGTTGGAGAGGCTAGTGTCTCGTGTTTCGTGTTAGCCGAGCAGCCGAGTCGTCTAGAGTGCTCCGACTGTTGTGCGAGGTATTTGGGGATCTTGAGCCCTACCGTTCTGAGAGTGAGCGTGGATTTTGACTAGCCTGCATATGCCAATGTTTGATACTCTATGCCGCGCCGTTCTACTCAGTTGGAGTCGCGTCCTGAGATGCCGCTGTGGATACGATGGTTGGCCTGTTGAGGCAGTTTTCCGCAGTTGAGGCAATGATGGGCCTGTTGAGGCAGTTTTGCGCGAGGGATGAGTTAGTAGGACAGGACACCCCACGTAAATCCTGTCCTCATGGGGATGTGTGGTAGTGGGCAGGAGCGTTCCTAGTCGACGGGCGCAGGCTTGACTGGACCTTTGAGGTAGTCAGTTCGTTTGGGTCGATTGAGCACCTTGGGTGCGAGTGGTCTCATTTACTTTCATCTGTTCCACTTTTTGGAGTATCTAGATAGAGGCATGGTAGCTGTAGAGTAGCTCCAGCTTTTCTTGTTCAGTTTTCATTGCGTTGTTATCTTTGGCCTCTAGTAGACTTGGTGGGCAGACCGTTGGGCTTGTTGACGGCACCCACTGAGAACTACTGTGGGAAGTAGTTCTCACACCCGTCGTGGTGTCTTTTTCCCCAGGAACTTCTCCTCCTGTTCCTGTTGCTCCAGTTGCTGATCCTTCTGACCGAGGCGAGGGAGTCGCGAGCTAGTTCCCTACCCGTCATTGGAGTGTAGCGGTACCCCTTCAGAGGAGAGCTTCAGTAGATTAGTTTTCTTCTTTTTCCTCTGTTGAGAGACCTTTGTTGTGAGGTATAGAGTTGTACTTTATTTTACAGTTTGAGAGACTGTTGTAGTGAGGATATTCTTGTATCGAGAGTCTGTACACTGATGTATTCATTGGAGATACCTCCCTTTTGAGTTTTGTATCAGAGGACTTTGTATATGATAGTATTTGGGGAGATGGCTATTGTATTATTTTCAGTTGTACAGTGTTTGGACTTCAGTTCTAGTAGTTTACTTACAGCTCTGATATCTGTATCTCTGTAGTTGATTCTTTCTGCAGGTTAGACGCTTCGTCTGTACGGCAGTTTCCGTACAGATGGCGGATCTGTTAGTGAGCCCGGGTTGCAGTTTCGACCCCGGGGCGTGACATACACCGTCAACGATGGTCATATCCTGCACCAAACAAAAATCGGGCACCATTCCCGAACACCGCACCGGGCCCCTGCCCCGGTGCCCCCCTCTGCCGAGCACCTGTCTCGGCCGCTGAGCACCAGCCTCGGCGTCACCGCTCACACCCTCCACCCATGAGGGCCCCCATTCCTAACGCCACCGTCGCGTGGGGTACACGGGTCAACGTACCACTTTTCCGGAAAAGCACACCCTCGCGTTGGGCAAACCGCCGGTGTGCGTGTAGTAACACCAGAGCCTTATAACCAGATATGTATAGATGATAAATCGAATGAAGTAAAAGCGGGGTCAGCATTGCTCATAAGGGATAACTTAGAAGAGAAAACACCTTTGCTCATGAGGAATAACTTAAAGGAGAAAACACCTTTGCTCATGAAGAGTAACTTAGAAGAGAAAACACCTTTGCTCATGAGGAATACCTTAAAGGAGAAAACACCTTTGCTCATGAAGAGTAACTTAAAAGAGAAAACACCTTTGCTCATGAGGAATAACTTAAAGGAGAAAACACCTTTGCTCATGAAGAGTAACTTAGAAGAGAAAACACCTTTGCTCATGAGGAATAACTTAAAGGAGAAAACACCTTTGCTCATGAAGAGTAACTTAGAAGAGAAAACACCTTTGCTCATGAGGAATAACTTAAAGGAGAAAACACCTTTGCTCATGCTAACACCTTACATATGTACGCCCTTACCCAATTAACCTTGGCGAAAGTACCCACCTTGTGTGTGTCGTCCGGTGTTCGGCAAGTCCGCGATCGTGCGCCTGTTTCCTGTAGCGTCTCGCACTCCTGAGGAACAAAGACATGTCAAAACTAAGGGACTCGAAACCCCAGACGCTGACTCTAGGCCGAAAAGTCGACCGCCGCGAACTTCGGGCTTTGCGCGGCGGAGTTCCCCGCACAGCACCGACCCGTGCGGCGCGCGCTTGGCCTACGGACAGCCTCCTCCCCGCGCGGCCCCGACCCGACACGGATCCTTGCGGCGCGCTTGCCGTGCGGCGTGCAGCCTGCAGGCGGCCCGCGCGGCCCCAGCCCGCGCGGTGGCCTCGTGCAGGCAGCGCCCGCACGGCGCGCATGCCGCGCGGAGCCCCGTCTGCAGGCGGCCCGCGCGGCACCTGTCCGCGCGGTGCCCGCCTGCGGGCGGTGCCCGCGCGGCACCCCTGCAGCGTGGTGCCCCGCCTGCAGGCGGCCCGCTCGGCACCTGCCCGCGCGGTGCCCACCTGCGGGCGGTGCCCGCGCGGCGCGCCTGCCGCGCGATGCCCCACCTGCAGGCGGCCCACGCGGCATCTGTCCGCGCGGTGCTCGCCTGCGGGCGGTGCCCGCCTGCGGGCGGTGCCCTTGCGGCGTCCCTGCCGCGCGGTGCCCCGCCTGCAGGCGGCCCGAGCGGCACCTGTCCGCGCAGTGCCCGCCTGCGGGCGGTGCCCGCGCGGCGCCCCGACCGCGCGGTGCCCCGTCTGCAGGCGGCCCGCGCGGCACCTGTCCGCGCGGTGCCCGCCTTCGGGCGGTGCCTGCGCAGCACCCCTGCCGCGCGGTGCCCGCCTGCGGGCGGTGCCCAGGCGGCGCCCCTGCCGCGCGGTGCCCCGCCTGCAGGCGGCCCGCGCGGCATCTGCCCACGCGGTGCTCGCCTGCGGACGGTGCCAGCGCGGCGCGCCTGCCGCGCGGTGCCCCGTCTGCAGGCGGCCCACGCGGCATGTGCCCACGCGGTGCCCGCCTGCGGGTGGTTCCCGCGCGGCGCTCCTGCCGTGCGGCGCCCCGCCTGCGGCGGCCCGGCTGCGGCAACCCTCTCCGCGAAAACTCCTCCCCGAAACGCAAAACAAAAACCTAACGGAAAAACTCACCTTCGATCCGCTGAGAAAAGAGAAGAAGAGGATCGTCCTATCGTTGTCCGGTAGATCCCGCGAACAAGAAACCTCCGTCCCTCTCCCGAATGCCCCGCCGTCGGTCGTAACGAGAGCGAAAAAGGGGTTAGGTCCCGTTTTTTTCTCTTTTTCCCTCTCGTAGCGACTCTTAAAAACCCTAGCCGCCGAACGAAGGAACCTAAGAGGGAAAACCTAAAACCCTAGGTTCTCAAAGGGATCTTAAAAAAATATTAGGAACAGATCCGGCGGCTAGAGTTACCCCGAGAAACGTGCGGATCGTTCGCACGGATCCCGGGGAGCCTAAAGGGGGTCCGAACTTCAAAATTTTATTCTTGGAGAACCGGGAGTCGGAATCCGAAACCGATCGCGTCCCCGTTCTCCGTTTCGCGAGCCCTTCTGCCTAAAAATGTCCGCGAGCCCCGACGGACCTTCCGGAAAAACACCAAAAATTGTCCCACAGTCGGACAGTCATAAGAAAAGGGATAACGGGAAGGTTCAAGGAAAGGCCAGGTCTTACAGAGAGGGATACAACAACCACCCACCTCGAGAAGCGTGCACAACAGTAAAACAAGATCCCTCGCTGCCAAAATCCACAGTCTCCAACAATCACCCCACAATACAAGGAATGCAAAAAATCCTACAAACACACCGACCGATAACTATTTAAACAACGGTTCCACAACCATTCACAATTCCCCAAAATTTTAGCTAAAAAGATGCTTAATTTCCACCTGTAAAAGGAACTCTGAAAAATCCAACAAAAATACCACTGCGATCGTCTCATCGAGCCCTTCGAAACGAGTACATGCACGTCCCAATCCGAGTTTCGTAGGTCAAGTTACAATATCAATAAGGTGACTACCTCAATAATCCCAAGTACAAAAATCTGTAAAACTTTGCTCAGAAAAAGTTGGATTTTCACCTTCTAAGAAAACTCATAAAATTCCAAGAAAAATACAATGATGTTCCTCGCGATGCGTAGATAGAAATCGAATATTGGCACGCCTCAATCCGATGTCCGGGTGCGAAGATATCGGCAAAATATTCCAATGCTGTCCAAAACAGTACACAGCAAATAGGGGATCAATAGTGCCTCAGGAACCGTGCCAAAAATCCGGAATACGAAGAAACAATCAACACAAAGAACAAAGCCCTACCTCTCAGGAACACATCGGCGCAAGAATCGTCAAAAACGGAGGTCGGAGAAGGCCAGGGGAGTCCTCGGACCGAAATGCGACGAAAAGGGCAAATAAGGAAAGTGCGTCGCAGCGCGCCGGAAAAATGCCAACCTCGAATTGCGTGCCACCAAAAATTCTGAAACTTCCTCAGAAGATAGAGCACAAGATCATGTTCATCTTTGTTTCAGGGCTCAGCAGGAGGTGAGCTCGGGAAAAGCCCCAAATCGCAGGCCAAAGGGGGCTATTTATAGCCAAAAAGCAACAATTCTAAAAATACCCAACAAGTCCCCTGTTACGGGCGCCCGATTAAATCGGGTTGCTACAGTAACGGGCCCGGCCCGTTACTGTGCGCGCCCGAAAAAGCCTCGGCCCGCCACGCGGCCTAACCGCTCCCCGCGCGCCCGTTGCACGTGCGCCCGCCTATCACGGCGCGCCGCATGGCGCCGCGGTCTACGGCGGGAACCGTGGGCCACGGTTCACGCCGGGCCACCCGGGTCCGTGCGCCCACCAATGGGCGTGCTCCACGTGGCCACGCGGGGTCCACGGTGCGCCGCGCCCGGCGGCCGGTCGCGCGTGCGTTGACCCACCAATCACAGCGCGCCACATGGCACCACCAACACTCACTGCGCCCGGTGCACGCAACGGATGCACCCGCCGAACCCGAAGCCGCCACGTGTCCAATCCTCCGGTGCACGCCGGCCCCGTGGACCGCGCGCCTGCCCGCGCCTGCCCACGCCCGCACTTCGCTGCTGCGCCGCCTTGCTCCGCCTCTCGCCGGTCGCCACCGGTCGTCGGAGTTACTGTTCCGGCTAGAACGGTAACCAATGGCGAAAAATCAAGCAAATAGCCCAATTTCATCATTTTCGCGCGCTGAATCCAAATCTGCTGTCCATTTTGCCAAATTCCGCTTCTAAAATTTGTCAAAGGCATCCGGAAAGGTATTCTTAATCCAAATTTTGCGCTGGATCCAATCCTGAGGTCCAATTCGCACGCAAACACCTCCAACACACAGCAAAGGCCTCCGAAGGTTGCTAAACACACTGCAGAAGCTCCGATGACCCAACAGTAATCCTCTTGTGGAAATTCGGGTCCTCACATCCTCCCCCACTAAAAGAAAGTTTCGTCCTCGAAACTAAGAAACAAGACAAACGTACCTCAGCTCGAATCCTCGGACAGGAAAGGATAGGTATCCTGCATCAACTCCTCCAACTCTCAAGCGGCCTCCCGCTCCTCGTACCCAAAGTCCTCCCCAAACTCCAGTGGGGTGTAGTCAAACACATGCGCAGGATCAAATACATACTTCCTCAAAGCAGAAACGTGAAACACGTCATGAACTCCAGCCAGGCGTGGAGGAAGAGTAACTCAAACAATAACAGGGCCAACTCTCTCCAGTACCAAAAAGGGTCCAATAAACCGGGGACTACACTTTTTCCGAACTCCAAATCTCCGGACCCCTGACAAAGGCGAGACTTTCAAAAAGACATGATCACCAATCTGAAACATTAAGTCTCGCCGTCGAGTATCAGCATAACTCCTCCGTCAACTCAGGGCGGTCACAAGATGTCGTCGAATCAATCTAACCTTTTCCTCTGCCTCTGCCAGTAGATCAGAACTCCAAGTCTTCCTCTCACCCACGTCACTTCAATATAGGGGTGTCCGACACTAGTGTTCAAATAACGCTTCAAACGGAGACATCTGAATGCTCGCTTGGTAGCTGTTGTTGTATGCAAACTCAACCAATCCCACATGTCGGTACCACCCTCCTCCAAAATCCAGGACGCACGCTCTCAACATATCCTCGAGGGTCTGTATGGTGCGCTCAGACTGTCCATCGGTCTGTGGATGGAATGCTGTGCTAAATCGAAGCTGCGTCCCCAAGGCTGTCTGTAAACTCCTCTAGAAAAGTGAGACCAACCCCAGTCTCTATCTGATACAATGGAGACGGTTACACCGTGCAATCTCACAACCTCAACTAAGTACAACTGTACCAGTCGCTCCCAAAGGCCAAGTCACCTGCACCGGTAGAAAGAGAGCGGACTTGGTGAGTCTATCCACGACTATCCAGGTCGCATCAGCCCCAGTCGGTGCTCTCGGCAATCCAGTGACAAAATCCAAAGTGATAAAATCCCATTTCCATTCTGGGATTGGAAGACTCTGTAACTTGCTAGTAGGTACACGATGCTCCGCCTTTACTTGTTGACAAGTTAAGCAGTGCCACGATCCTCCCAATGTCTCTCTCTTCATACCAAAAAAGTGCCTTGATGTCCTTATACATCTTAGTCCCACTAGGATGAATGGTATAAGGTGTATTATGGGCCTCCCTCAAGACCTACTCTCGAATCTCTGAACCTATAGGCACACAAGCTCGGTCCCTGTACCGCAGTACTCCCGAAGCATCAACTGAAAAATCCCCTGTCAACCCCGTCTGAATCTGCCCTCGGATCCTCGTCAAGTGGGGGTCCTCACTCTGTTTCTCTCGAATCCTGTCCAACAAAGTGGGCTGCACGACCAAAGACATAAGTCTAGCTGAGACCCCAGGGGATATAACCTCAATCTGTAGCCGTCTCATCTGCTCAACCAACAGTGCCTGCTGCGAGATCATCATACTCAGACTCGTCCTCCTACTCTAAGCATCTGCCACAACATTGGCCTTGCCGGGATGACAAGGAATAATCACACCTTAATCCTTTAACAACTCTAACCACCGGCGTTGCCTCAAGTTCAACTCCTTCTGAGTGAACAGATACTTCATCCCTTATGATCAGTGTAAAACTTGCAGTGCTCTTCATACAATAATGCCGCCACAATTTCAGAGCAAACACAACCGCTGCCAACTCAAGATCATGAGTAGGGTAATTTTTCTCATGGTCCTTTAATTGTCGTGAAGCATATGCAATTACCCTACCATGCTGCATCAATACACACCCCAGACCACTGAAAAAGGCGTCGCTGTAGATCACAAATCCCTCTCCCCAAGACCGGGAGAGCAAGGATCGGAGCTGTCATCAATCTCTGTTTCAGCTCCTTCAAAACAGCTCTGACAAGTCTCACTCCAAATAAACTTAATCCCCTATCCTGGTCAGACATGTGAGGGGAGTGGAAAGCTTCGTAAAGTCTGACGCCCCGGGTGTAAACCAGAACCCGGGCTCGTCCACAGATCCGCTGTAAGACCCGCTTTTCGTTTTTGGTTTTCTTTTACTTTCCTACGAGTAGGGGTCCGGCGGGTGCTAATTTTTTATTATTTCGGGACAGTCCGTTGGGGCTCGCGGGTATTTTTAGGCGGTAGAGCTCGCGAAACGGGGAATGGTGGTGAAATCGGATTTGGAATCCGACCCTGGGATCTCCCAGAAATTAATTCAGAAGGTTGCGGTCTTTTAGAGGCCCCGGGATCCATACGGTCGATCTGCACGCTTTTCGAGGTAACCATTAGCCGCTGATCTCTTTCGTTTCATTTTGAGCGGGGGTTTATAAGTCGGACTTCGGGTTTTCCTTTTGGGGTTCCTTCATTTTTTCCTTGACCGTGCGGCTAGGGTTTCAGGTGAGCAACCAAAGAGAAGGAGAGGGAAGGAACAGGAAAAAACCCCAACCATTTTTAGCTCTCGCTCGAGATTTCTCTGACGCGGAACTCTACGATCCGGAGGGAGGGAAAAGAGAGAAGGTGGACGATACTTCTCCTCAATCTCTCGCGTTTCAAGGTGAGCCTTTACCGTTCTAGGTTTAGGTTTCGTTTTTTTTGTGTTGAGTTTTGTCGTTCCTCCGGGGACGGGGATCACCGCGCCGCCGCCACCACGTCAGAGGCGGACGCCGCCGTCGCCGGGTAGCCCGCGCGAGTCGGTGCCACGCGGGGCCGCCCGCGGGTGGAGCGCCCGCGTGGGCTGGGGCCGCGCGGGGTAGCCGCACCCGCGGGCAGCCCGCCCGCGCGGCTCGCTGCCGCGCGGGGCCGCCCGCACCCGCGGGCAGCGCACCCACGCGGCTCGCTGCCGCGCGAGGCCGCCCGCAGGTGGGACGCCCGCGCTGCCGTGCGGGGCCGCCCGCAGGTGGGGTGCCCGCGCGGGCTGGCGCCGCGCGGAGCCGCCTGCACCCGCGGGTAGCACGCCCGAACGGGCTGGGTCCGCGCGGGGCCGCCCGCACCAGCGGGCAGCGCGCCCGCACCCGCGGGCAGCGCGCCCGCGCGGCTCACTACCGCGCGGGGCCGCCCGCACCCACTGGCAGCGCGCCCGCGCGGGCTGGGGCCGCCCGCACCCGCGGGCAACGCGTCCGCGCGGCTCGCTGCCGCGCGGAGCCGCCCGGACCCGCGGGCAGCGCGCCCGCGCGGGACCGCCCGTAGGTGGGGCGCCCGCGCGGGCTGGGGCCGCGCGGGGCCGCCCACACCCGCGGGCAGCGCGCCCGCGCGACTTGCTGCCGCGCGGGGCCGCCCGCAGGTGGGGCGCCCGTGTAATATCCGCTGGTTTAAAATACCGTGGTTCTGTTCTTGGGTCTACTTTTGGGTTTTCTTTACTTCGCGTTTCGTTTCAGGGGTCTGGAGGGGGGACTAATAATTCTTTGTTTCTGGGCAGATCGTCGGGGCTCGCGAGTATTTTTAGTCAATAAAGCTCGCGAAACGGAGTCCACCGGCGAAATCGGTTTTGGATTCCGACTCCGGAATCTCCCAGAATAAATTCCAGAATGTGGCTAACGGTTCAGGCAATCAACACAGGTTACCAGGCAGACCGGACCCCGGTTCGAACCCGATCTATTGTTTTATTTTTGACTAGAAATGGGTCCGTTCCCATTTCTCTTTCTGACCGCTCGGGTTTTGTCGCATCTAGGGAAATCAAGTCCTATATCTGTCTCAACCTTCCTCACTCTAGGGTACGACACCCCGAGCGCGGACGAGGAGCCAACTTCCCCAACCCTACCCCCTTCCTCACCGATCGTGTGGAGGATCAAGGCGGCGAGACCAAGGAAAGAGAGGAACGACCTCACATCCCTTGAAGCTGAACTCGCAAGATCGGAACCATCCTCCCCTCAATCTACCGAGGTGAGCACCTTAGGGTTCTTGTTATTGTCAATTATTGTTTTTCGTCAATTCCTGTTTTGAGCAAACGATGGGGAGGGGAGGGGGTGACGGCATCGCCGGAGTCCGGCGCGCACGGAGCCGCACATGCGGGCGGCACGGCCGCACGGGCCGCGCGGGGCGCGCGCGACCTGCGTACGGGCGGCGCGGCTGTGCAGCCGCGCGGGGCCGGGGGCGTGCACCCCCGCATGCGGGCAACACCCGCATGCGAGCGGCACGCTGCCCAGCCGCGCGAAGCCGGGGGCGTGCACCCCCGCATGCGGGCAACACCCGCATGCTGGCGGCACGCTGCCCAGCCGCGCGGGCCCGGGGGCGCGCACCCCGCATGCGGGCAACACCCGCAGGCGGGTAGCATGCGGCCCAGCCGCGCGGGGCCGGGGACGTGCACCCCCGCATGCGGGCAACACCCGCATGCGGGCGGCACGCTGCCCAGCCGCGCGGGGCCGGGCACACGTGCGCACCCGCGGGTGCGGGCAACGCGCCCGCACAGCCCATGCGGGCCGGGCGCACGCGCACCCGCGCATGCGGGCAACCCTGCATGGGGGCAGCAAGGCGGGGGGGAGGCCGGAGGGTTCCGCGGGAGCCGGGGCCGTCCGCATCGTTGGCCTTGCCCGGGGTCGTCGCCATCCTTGCCGAATCGGCGGGGCGTGCCTCATGATCGACCGGAAGGGTTGGGTGTTCCGCAATTCTTTTACTTTTGTTTACCTTTCGGAAAGTTGGAGTTACTAACTCCGGTGTGACAGGTTCGTGTAGGTCCGGGCAGGCACACCGAGACGCGAAAGAACCTAAAGTCGACCAGCAACGCGACAACGAAAAAGGTGGGTTCCTTTGAGACTAAGTATAGACTCGGTGTTCTTGGATAGTTACTAACTGCATATTATTAATACTAATGCTGACGGTCTTTATGATTGCGATATTATCCTGTATCTTGGTCATTGTGCTCGTAGTTGCGACACGCGCACCCGCGGTCTGGCCACCGCAAAGGGTGCTCTTTTCCGGGAAAGCAGTCTTCGACCCGTGTTAACCCACAAGGTGAGGTAGTGGGGGCCCCCGTAGGTGTGGGGTTTGAGGCATCAAAAGGGGGGGGAAGAGGTGCGACCTGTCGGGATAGGTGTCCGACGAGGTCAGGTACCCCAAGGTGTGAGCGGTGCGATCTGTCGGGGTAAGTGCCCGACGAGATCAAGGTGTATATGTGCTACAGGTATTACAGATGTTACAGGTGTTACAGGTGTTCGCGTGTCACTCTTCCAGTGAGTCGAGTGGTTGCTCCGGATTGTCTTACTGTTGGGTTTGGCATTCTTTCCTGCTTATTATTATTATCGCATGTCGCTGACTACCCACTCCGTGACAGGTTCTTCCAGGGGTGAGCGGTAGACGGCGGTGAGGTCGAGACAGGAGTGGTCGGGCAGTGAGGAGCCCTAGTCTGTATCTCCTTTACTTTTCCTTGCATTTCATTTGGTACTGTAGACTACGGTGTGGTTCGCGATACCCTTGTGGGGTCGGTGTGGATGTTGATTACCGGTGTTTTGGATTTGATATTGTGGTTCTTTTATTATCCCCGTTCGGCCGTTTTCCAAAGCAAAATAACTAGAAAAGAAAAAGGAACTTCGAAAACTATCTTTCAAAAATATGGGGTCGTGTGGACCCGTTTTCCAAACCATGTGGATTTATGGGATTTCTAAACCGTTTTCAAAACCTCGGGTCGTGTGGACCTGTTTCCAAAACCTGTGGATTTATGGCATCTTTCCAAACCGTTTTTAAAACCTTGGGTCGTGTGGACCTGTTTTCAAAACTGTGAGTTTATCCTTTCAACTTGACTGGCGACGGGCGTTCTTTTTAGTTTGCAAATGTTGGTTGAATGTCGAACTGTTGTGATTAACTGAATGCTTGTGTTGAGATGTTGTAATAGCCGCGACGCCGTGCATATACAGAGGAGACTCTGCCCGATTTTCGAGTAAATCTGTATATGCGGCGGATCTGGGCACGTGCCGGGGAAGACCGAATTTCAAAAAAAAAAAGGGATTCAAACAAACAACTCTTTCTTTTCCACTGAGCGAGACCCCCGGGGCGTGACAGATTAAGATGGTATCAGAGAGGTTTTCTTTTAATCACAACAGTTAAGGTCCAACATCCACGGTGATACCACACGTAGCTTCGAGTAAATTAAATGTGTAGGACATAGGGGTGTAGGACGTGAGTGATCGGGGGAGGGAGGGGGAAAGTGTAGTTTCTTCTCTCTCGATGCAGGGATGTTGTTCTAGCAGGGTCTAGGACTAATGTTTTTGGTTGTATGTGTGTACAGATGATGGTCCAAACCAGGGCGTCGGCCGGGGACGAGGGGACAGATGCGACGGCATCGACTGCCGCGGAGAACCAACTCCTGCGGCAGCAACTGCGAGAGATGGCGGGACAACTGGCGACTCTCACCGATCATGTGCGTCAGTTGACGCAGCGGCTCCCGGCCGCGACGGCGACGGTCGCAACGGCCCTCCCACAGGGGCCAACCGCGCCAATAGCAGTACCGCAAGTGACGGGGACTGGGGCAGGAATGGCCCCTCCGCCGACAGCAGCGGCCGGGGTAGCATCAGCCCAGACGACGACGCCGGTAGCAGCACCCCCAGCAGCGTCCACGGGACCGGCTCCGGGGTCCCTCGGCGGGGGTACCTCGGGGGAGACTTTGGTGGCACCCGTTCCTGTTGCGGCCGCCGCCGCCGCGGGAGAGGGGACAACTTCACTGACAGAGCGGGAGCGGGTACGAGCCAACCTGGCGGATTTCAAGAAATATGATCCACCCATTTTCGAGGGAGAAACGACCGATCCTTGGGTCGTCGAGGACTAGGTAGGATCGATGGAAAAGCTGTTTGAAGACTTGCTCATGGAGGACTGTGAGCGGGTCCCTCTAGCGGTCCACTGCCTGGGGGGAAATGCCCGCTTATGGTGGAAGACGGTGCATCCCGACCCAACCAAGAGCACCGTGCTTCCATCATGGACGACGTTTAAGCAGGAGCTGTTTGGGGCTTTCTTTACCAACAGCGTCAAAAAGAAACTGGAGGACGACTTAAATCACATCCAGCAGGGGAGCAAGACAGTTATGGAATATCAGCGCGGTTTTGTGCGATTGGCGAACTGCGTCCCTTTCGTCATAAGGGACGAAGCCCACAAGGCGCAACTTTTCGTGGATGGTTTACGGAGTGATATCTTCCAGGTGGTACAGGCAGCCGACTTGCACACGTTCCAACAAGTGGTCGACCGGGCCACGGTGGTCGAGCGCGGGTTCGCAGTTACACGCGCCAAGAGGGAGGCCCCGGTGCGGCACGAGGAAAAGAAGCGGCAACAACCGTACTTTGGGGGGGGTTCTTACAGTGGGAACCGACCCCCCAAGCGGTGGAGACCACAGTCAGGAACCCGGAGCGCACCTGCAGGAGGACCGAGGCCGGGGGACAGGCCTTGTGTAATCTGCGGGGGGGCACATCAAGTGCTAGACTGCCCCCAGAGAGTCGATCATTGCTTCCGCTGCGGCAAGCAGGGGCACTTCCGCCGCAACTGTCCCCTAACCTTGGGACCAGCCTCCTCTACCGCATTCACGCCTTCTACACAGTACTCAGGGCGGGGTAAAGCTCCTATGGGGTCGACCTCTAGGCCTCTGGCACCGCGACGCGAGGAGGCAAGGCAACCTCAACTGGGCGGGCGAGTTTATTCAATGACCCACCAAGAGACGGACCGGCCGGAGGACGTGCTTGCAGGTATTACTTCTGTTTCAAATTCCCGAGCTAGAACCCTCTTTGATACCGGAGCAACACACTCGTTCATTTCTTGTGATTACGTGTTTATGCATGACCTTGGGGAGACACCTCTCCAAAACCGAATGACGGTCCAGACGGCGGGTGGGACACTGGAGGCGACCAGCTTAGTGGCCACCTGCCCAATTATGTTAGGGCGACTGCCTTGCCCTTGGGACTTAGTGGTAATTCCCCTGAAGGAGTACGACATTGTATTGGACATGGATTGGCTCTCAAGGTACCAAGCGCTCATCGACTGCGAGAAACGGATGGTGCAACTTCAAGAACCAAGCTTCCCTAAGAATGCGTATTTGGCGTGCAAGAGCATCTCCTTCCCAGCGGTCATCTCAGCGGGACGAGCCAGGAGATTGGTAGAGGGTGGGTGCGTGGCCTACTTGGCGTCGGTGGACATGGCCACCCGACCCTCGGGGGCGCCGTCAGACATCCCGGTAGTAAGGGACTTTCCCGATGTTTTCCCGACGGAACTACCCGGGATGCCCCCCGAGCGAGAGGTGGTGTTTCCGATTGAACTGCTACCGGGCACGCAGCCGATTACGAAGGCGCCGTACCGAATGGCCTTCGCTGAGTTGAAGGAGCTCAAGGCGCAGCTGGAGGACCTCTTGGACAAAGGGTTCATCAGACCGAGTGTGTCACCCTGGGGCGCACCGGTAGTCTTTGTGCGGAAGAAGGATGGAAGCCTACGACTCTGCATCGACTACAGAGGGATAAACAAAGTTACGGTGAAAAACAAGTACCCCCTGCCCAGAATCGACGATCTCTTCGACCAACTGCGGGGAGCGACGGTCTTCTCAAAGATTGATCTGCAATCGGGCTACCACCAGCTTCGGGTTCGGAACGAGGACATTCCAAGGACCGCCTTCCGGACCCGGTATGGCCACTACGAATTCACGGTTATGCCTTTCGGGCTTACGAACGCCCCCGCCGTCTTCATGGATATGATGAACCGAATTTTCAGGCCCTTTCTAGACCGGTTCGTAGTGGTCTTCATCGACGACATACTGATCTATTCACCCACTGACGGGGAGCACGAGCAACATCTGCAAATGATCCTCCAGACCCTCAGGGACCACGAGTTGTTCGCTAAGCTCAAGAAGTGCGAGTTCTGGCTACGCGAGGTGGGCTTTTTAGGGCATGTGATCTCGGCAAAAGGAATAGCCGTGGATCACAAGAAGGTGGAATCCGTGACAGCCTGGCAGCCGCCAACTACGGTAACGGAGATCCGCAGTTTCTTGGGCCTTGCTGGGTACTACCGACGCTTTGTCGAGGGCTTCTCGAAGATAGCCGCCCCCCTGAACCGGTTGACTAGGAAAGGAGAAAAGTTTGTGTGGTCGACACAATGCCAGGAGAGCTTCGAAGAACTTAAAGGAAGGCTAACCAGGGCACCAATTCTCGTACTACCAACACCCGGAGAGGATTATGAGGTGTACTGCGACGCATCGAGGATCAGCCTTGGGGGTGTATTGATGCAACAGGGAAAAGTAATAGCCTATGCCTCCAGGCAGCTGAAGGATTACGAGAAGAATTATCCGATACATGATTTGGAACTGGCTGCAGTGGTCTTTGTTTTGAAGTTATGGAGACACTACCTCTTTGGTGTCCACTGTAACGTTTTCTCTGACCACCAAAGCCTTAAGTACCTGTTCACCCAGAAGGAACTAAACCTGCGGCAGAGGTGGTGGCTTGAACTATTGAAGGATTACGATCTAACAATCCCGTACCACCCCGGGAAAGCAAACGTAGTGGCGGACGCTTTGAGCAGGAAGGGGCAACCAGAAGAGACGACGGCACGCGCGATAACTGAGCAGAACACTTTGATCGCGGAATTCTCGCGATTGAAGTTGGAGGTGGTACCATTGGGCACAGTTGCACAATTGTTGGCTTTAGTGGTAAAGCCGACGTTGTTCGAGAGAATTCGAGAGGGACAGCAGGCGGACTCGTACTTGCAGCTCGTACGAGACAAGATCTCGCCGGATCAAGAGGGTGACTTTTCAGTGGAAGACGACGGCACTCTACGGTTCCGCGGGCGGATCTGCGTGCCGGATACCCCAGAATTGATGGAGGAATCCTAGTTGAGGCACACCGCGCCCCTTATGCGGCACATCCGGGGGGTACAAAGATGTACAGGGACCTCAAGCAGACTTTCTGGTGGCCCAAGCTGAAGGGGGATGTGACTCATCATGTTGCGCATTGCCTGGTTTGTCAGCAGATAAAGGCAGAGCATCAGCGGCCGGCGGGAAAGCTACAGCCATTACCGGTACCGGAGTGGAAGTGGGATCAGATCACCATGGACTTCGTCACTGGATTCCCACGTTCACAGCAGGGGCACGACGCAATCTGGGTCATTGTTGACCAGCTAACCAAGTCAGCGCACTTCCTACCCATTCACACAACCTGGACCAGAGAGCGGTTAGCCCAAGTCTACCTCAGCGAGATTGTGAGACTGCATGGAGTGCCGGCATCGATCACATCGGATAGAGACACACGCTTTGTTTCAAAGTTTTGGCAGAGCCTACAGCAGGCCTTGGGGACCAAACTACAGTTCAGCACGGCCTTCCACCCCGAAACGGACGGACAGTCGGAGCGAGTGATCCAGACACTGGAGGACCTGCTGCGAGCCTGTGTGCTAGACTGGGGGGTCGGTTGGGAGCTTTACCTGCCCCTCGTCAAATTCACCTACAACAACAGCTACCAGGCTAGCATCCAGATGGCACCCTACGAGGCCTTATACGGCAGACGCTGCCGATCCCCGATCTGTTGGGACGACTTAGGAGAACGGAAGTTCTTGGGACCCGACTTGGTGGAAGAAACTGAAGAGAAGGTACGCCTCATCAGGAAGCGCCTACTGACCGCCAAGAGTCGGCAAAAGAGCTACGCGGATCGGAGACGCCATGACCTAGAATTCCAGGTGGGAGAACACGTGTTTCTGCGGGTCTCGCCGTCCAGAGGAATCAAGCGCTTCGGGCTCAAAGGCAAGCTGAGCCCACGGTTTGTGGGGCCGTTCGAGATCCTGGAGCGCATTGGCCCAGTGGCTTACCGCCTTGCCCTACCGCCGAACCACAGCCGGGTCCACGACGTATTCCACGTTTTGATGCTCAAGAAATACCTCCCCGACCCATCGCATGTCCTAGACGTCTCGACACTCGAACTGAAGGAGGACCTAAGCTTCGAGGAAATCCCGGTGTGAATCCTAGCAAGAGAGAGCAAGACGCTCCGAAACCGAGTCATTCCCTACGTGAAGGTGCTCTGGAGCAACCACGAGGAGCGGGAGGCGACGTGGGAGCTGGAGTCAAAGATGAGGGAGGACTATCCCTATCTTTTCACCGCGAACCAGGATTGAGTTTCGAGGATGAAACTCGTTTTTAAAAGATGAGTGGTGTAATATCCGCTGGTTTAAAATACTGTGGTTCTGTTCTTGGGTCTACTTTTGGGTTTTCTTTACTTCGCGTTTCGTTTCAGCGGTCCGGAGGGGGGACTAATAATTCTTTGTTTCTGGGCAGATCGTCGGGGCTCGCGAGTATTTTTAGTCAATAAAGCTCGCAAAATGGAGTCCACCGGCGAAATCGGTTTTGGATTCCGACTCCGGAATCTCCCAGAATAAATTCCAGAAGGTGGCTAACGGTTCAGGCGATCAACGCGGGTTACCAGGCAGACCGGACCCCGGTTCGAACCCGATCTATTGTTTTATTTTTGACTAGAAATGGGTCCGTTCCCATTTCTCTTTCTGACCGCTCGGGTTTTGTCGCATCTAGGGAAATCAAGTCCTATATCTGTCTCAACCTTCCTCACTCTAGGGTACGACACCCCGAGTGCGGACGAGGAGCCAACTTCCCCAACCCTACCCCCTTCCTCACCGATCGTGTGGAGGATCAAGGCGGCGAGACCAAGGAAAGAGAGGAACGACCTCACATCCCTTGAAGCTGAACTCGCAAGATCGGAACCATCCTCCCCTCAATCTACCGAGGTGAGCACGTTAGGGTTCTTGTTATTGTCAATTCTTGTTTTTCGTCAATTCCTGTTTTGAGCAAACGAGGGGGAGGGGAGGGGGTGACGGCATCCCCGGAGTCCGGCGCGCACGGAGCCGCACATGCGGGCGGCACGGCCGCACGGGCCGTGCGGGGCGCGCGCGACCTGCGTACGGGCGGCGCGGCTGTGCAACCGCGCGGGGCCGGGGGCGTGCACCCCCGCAAGCGGGCAACCCCCGCATGCGGGCGGCACGCTGCCCAGCCGCGCGAAGCCGGGGGCGTGCACCCCCGCATGCGGGCGGCACGCTGCCCAGCCGCGCGGGCCCGAGGGCGCGCACCCAGCATGCGGGCAACACCCGCAGGCGGACAGCATGCGGCCCAGCCGCACGGGGCCGGGGACGTGCACCCCCGCATGCGGGCAACACCCGCATGCGGGCGGCACGCTGCCCAGCCACGCGGGGCCGGGCACACGTGCGCACCCGCGGGTGCGGGCAGCGCGCCTGCACAGCCAATGCGGGCCGGGCGCACGCGCACCCGCGCATGCGGGCAACCCTGCATGGGGGCAGCAAAGGGGGGGGTGGCCGGAGGGTTCCGCGGGAGCCGGGGCCGTCCGCATCGTTGGCCTCGCCCGGGGTCGTCGCCATCCTTGCCGAATCGGCGGGGCGTGCCTCATGATCGACCGGAAGGGTTGGGTGTTCCGCAATTCTTTTACTTTTGTTTACCTTTCGGAAAGTTGGAGTTACTAACTCCGGTGCGACAGGTTCGTGTAGGTCCGGGCAGGCACACCGAGACGCGAAAGAACCTAAAGTCGACCAGCAACGCGACAACGAAAAAGGTGGGTTCCTTTGAGACTAAGTATAGACTCGGTGTTCTTGGATAGTTACTAACTGCATATCATTAATACTAATGCTGACGGTCTTTATGATTGCGATATTATCCTGTATCTTGGTCATTGTGCTCGTAGTTGCGACACACGCACCCGCGGTCTGGCCACCGCAAAGGGTGCTCTTTTCCGGGAAAGCGGTCTTCGACCCGTGTTAACCCACAAGGTGAGGTAGTGGGGGCCCCCGTAGGTGTGGGGTTTGAGGCATCAAAAGGGGGGGGAAGAGGTGCGACCTGTCGGGATAGGTGTCCGACGAGGTCAGGTGCCCCAAGGTGTGAGCGGTGCGATCTGTCGGGGTAGGTGCCCGACGAGATCAAGGTGTATAGGTGCTACAGGTATTACAGATGTTACAGGTGTTACAGGTGTTCGCGTGTCACTCTTCCAGTGAGTCGAGTGGTTGCTCCGGATAGTCTTACTGTTGGGTTTGGCATTCTTTCCTGCTTATTATTATTATCGCATGTCGCTGACTACCCACTCCGTGACAGGTTCTTCCAGGGGTGAGCGGTAGACGGCGGTGAGGTCGAGATAGGAGTGGTCGGGCAGTGAGGAGCCCTAGTTTGTATCTCCTTTACTTTTCCTTGTATTTCATTTGGTACTGTAGACTACGGTGTGGTTCGCGATACCCTTGTGGGGTCGGTGTGGATGTTGATTACCGGTGTTTTGGATTTGATATTGTGGTTCTTTTATTATCCTCGTTCGGCCGTTTTCCAAAGCAAAATAACTAGAAAAGAAAAAGGAACTTCGAAAACTATCTTTCAAAAATATGGGGTCGTGTGGACCCGTTTTCCAAACCATGTGGATTTATGGGATTTCTAAACTGTTTTCAAAACCTCGGGTCGTGTGGACCTGTTTCCAAAACCTGTGGATTTATGGCATCTTTCCAAACCGTTTTCAAAACCTTGGGTTGTGTGGACCTGTTTTCAAAACTGTGAGTTTATCCCTTCAACTTGACTGGCGACGGGCTTTCTTTTTAGTTTGAAAATATTGGTTGAATGTCGAACTGTTGTGATTAACTGAATTCTTGTGTTGAGATGTTGTAATAGCCGCGACGCCGTGCATATACAGAGGAGACTCTGCCCGATTTTCGAGTAAATCTGTATATGCGGCGGATCTGGGCACGTGCCGGGGAAGACCGAATTTCAAAAAAAAAAAGGGGATTCAAACAAACAACTCTTTCTTTTCCGCTGAGCGAGACCCCCGGGGCGTGCCAGCCCGCGCGGGCTGGGGTCGCCCGCACCCGCGGGCAGCGCGCCGCACGACCGGTTCCGCGCGGGGCTGCCCGCAGGTGGGACGCCCGCGCGGATTGGTGCCGCGCGACGGATTGGGGCCGCGCGGAGCTGTCCGCATGCGGGGCATACGCCGCCCGGGTCGTCGTCATGCGGGGACTGCGCGCTCGGGGTTTTTTGAACTTGTCGTTTTCCCATTTTCTGCCGGAGTCGTCGTTGGGTGTTTTTGATCACCAGGTCTTAGTGTTCGTTTCCTCAGGGTCGCAAGACGCGTAGACTCGGCAGACACGCAAACGCGGACGAATCGAACGCCGGACTCCTTTCAAGGTGGGTACTTTCCTCTTGAGTCAGTTGGGAAAGGGTGTTAGTTGTAAGGTGCATGTTTGGGCAACGGTGGTTTTTCTAAAATATTTACTGTTGACATTGGTAACCTGTTGATACTATTTATTTAATCATTTATCTAAATACTTGACTATGAGGCTCGTGTGACTGCACGCACACCGGCGGCTTGGCCTCCGCAAGGGTGTGCTTTTCCGGAAAAATGATACGTTGACCCGTGTACCCCACGTGACGGTGACGTGATGGGGGCCCTCGGGGGTGGAGGGTGTGAGCGGTGATGCCGAGGCAGGTGCTCGGCGGCCGAGGCAGGTGCTCGGCAGGGGTTACCGAGGTGGGTGCTCGGAGGGGTTGCCGGGGGAGGTGCCCGGTTTGTTTGTTTACACAGGGTTACCTACTGTTGAGTGCACTTTGAGGCGGTGGTTGCTCCGGTTTTAGTGGTTTGCTGTTTATCGCCCTTTATGCTCTTACTTTCCTTTTTAGTCACTGACTTCCCACCTTGTGACAGGTTCGTCCAAGGGCGAGTGCTAGGACGCCGGTGAGGCCGTGAGAGCACTGTTCTGACTTTTAGCGACAGCAGACACAGTGACTTTTCTTTCCTCGTTCTTTCATTACTCATGTTAGTTAGATGTGGATTGCGATACCCCCGTGGGTTCGACGTGGATGTTGCCCGTTTCTTTTATCATTATTGAATGATCATTATTGAATGAATGACCTTCCTTTCCTTTACTTGGTTGTTTTGAACTACAAACAACAAAAACCGTGGAAAACCGTTTACGAAAACCGATTTTAAAACGTGGCTGTCGTGTGGGCACCGTTTTTTAAAACCTTGTGGGATTTATGTGATTTCAAAAATGGTTTTACAAAATCAGGCATCGGGTGGGTGCCGTTTTAAAACTCTGTGGATTTATGTGGCTTTGAAACGGATTTTTAAAACATCGGCGTCGGGTAGGCGCCGCTTTCATAACTCTGTGATTATTTATCCTTTTAAAAATAGTCGGCCCTTTTCTAAGTATGAGAATAGATAGGATGTATGGTTGCATGTTGAATGTGTCTGTGCCTTGATCTAGTGTGGTTAAAGCTTGTATGGGATGCATTATGTAGTCAGGACGTCGTGCATATACAAAGGAGACTCTGCCCGTTTGCAGAGTGAATTTGTATATGCAGCGGGTCTGTGCGCGCACTGGGGTGGATTTGTTTCAAAGAAAAAAAAAATATTACGCTGATCTGGGAGCGTCGGTGGCTCAACTTCCGCGCGTTTGAACCCCCGGGGCGTGACAGATTAAGATGGTATCAGAGACATAACTTTAACCACAATAGTCGGGGCCCAACATCCATGAGGCGCAATACTCTAACTACTGAATAATAAAGTGAACATTGTATAGACAAGTAGAACACGAGTGCTCGTGGGGGAGGTAATTAAGTAGAATCCCTTTTGGTGCCAGGGTTTCCTAGATGTGTTAGGATTGATGTGTTTTCTTTGCGTGCACAGGTAGCAGTCCGGCTCAGTGAGTAACGGCCGATGGAAATGGACAGTGCAGCCGAAGCGATCCGCTTACTACGCAACCAGCTGCGCGATGTGGCTGGGCAGCTGCTGACCCTCACTGAACGCTTGTGTATGCTGACACGGGAGCTTGAGAGTGTCGACCACTTCCAGCGTAGCACCAGGGACGATACCCCTCGTGGGATGCCACAGGCAGGCTTTCCCACCTTTCATGAAGCGGCCAACTTGGCCGTGCGCACTAAGCAAGAACGTGCTCGGCAGGGATACTCCTACCCCGGTCCGGCGGAAGACCCCTATCAGAGGGGCCGGGCGACAAAACGCCCGAAGACAGGACAGAAATCTGGGCAAACGACGAAGGAGGGACCCGAATCACTGAAGCCGTGTGTCATATGCGGTGGTGCGCATCCAATGATGGGCTGCCCTTGCCGAAACGAACACTGCTTTCGATGTGGCAAACCGGGTCACACACGTTACACGTGCCCCCGGAAGACGACTATCACTAGACCCCCGGCGCCGCGACCCGACGAAACAGAGAAAGCTGCCACCCCCACCCTGCAAGGGAGCCCCAATCCAAGGAGCCGGGCAAACCAACGCCCGAAGAAAGCACGGAAAGGCGGGCAAGTGCCAACAGGAAGCCCGGGATCGCTACGGGGGCCCTGTGTTATCTGCGGAAAGGCGCATCAGTGACAAACTGCCTTCGGAGGTACTCCCACTGCAATAATTACGGCAAGCCGGATCACACCCGCGCTTCATGCCCACAAGAACTAGCCGCTACAGCCGCAACGCCACAGCCGGAAGGACGAGAGGATACTGCGGCCCCCGACCCACAGAAGGACCAACCCGACGGCCTGCGCATGGCATATCCGTACAATACCGGGTCCCTACCATGCCACGCCGTACGTCGCTGGGCCAAGGGTTGTGGGCGGACTTCCCCAGCCGCCCCAGTGGATGACGCAACGTCCCAGAATGGGAAATAACAGGTAATACTTAAACTACTTTCTACTAGTTGGGAACACCCGTCGAACCGGAGCAACCCGTCCCTGTCTGACCCCGTTTAACCTCTCTCTTGCCTTTTGGTTTTGCCTTTTTGTCCCTATAATCAATTCATTCCCCCGATCCAATTGGGGGCAAACGCCTACAAAAGGGTTGCTTGGATTCATCCATGGTTTATTCCTTATCTCTAAAGTTCTATTTACTTATTCTTTTCGGATCCAACCGAAATAGGCTTTGATTCATATTTTTTTTTTTCTCACTCTTATACTATGTGACCTTACACTTGAAGGAATATCTACATAAAATCGGGTTTGATTTGTATATATTATGTAAATTTTATATGTTAAGTTCCCTCCCAAGTTCCGCCTTAGGAGTTGACGTACTCTGGTCACGGAAAAAGGGGAGGGGGTCGATCTTAAGAAAACACCCAGGAGGGGTCGGGCACCAAGTGTTAATTGGTTGCCAATGGAAAAAGGCTGAGAGCGCCGTCTAGGTGCACGGCCGTCCTACTGGTGCGGAAGAAGGATGGGAGGCCTCGATTGCGCTTTAGCAATCGGGAAATAGATAAGGTCATAGTATAGAACAAGTACCCCTACCCAGGATTGATGACCTCTTCGATCAGTTGAGGGGAGCGGCAGTCTTCCCCAAGATTGTTTCGCAGTCAGGCTACTATCAGCTCAGAGTGCAAGAAGAGGATATCCCGAAGACGGCTTTCCGGACCCGGTATGGCCACTACGAGTTTACAGTGATGTCGTTCGGGCTCACCAACGCCCCAGCGGTATTTATGGACATGATGAATTGAGTCTTCAGACCCTTCCTGGATAGGTTCGTAGTGGTCTTCATCGACGACATCCTGATTTACTCGTCCACCGATGAGGAACACGATGAGCACCTACGGATCGTTCTACAGACTCTCAGGGAACAGAGCTTGTTTACCAAGCTCAAGAAATGCGAGTTTTGGCTTCGTGAAGTGGGGTTTCTGGGGCACATCATCTCAGCCGCGGGAATTGCGGTGGATCCCAAGAAGGTGGAGTCGGTGACTTGTTGGGTTATATATAATTGGATCTAAATAGGGGAAAAAACACCTAGAGGGGGGTGAATAGGTGTAAACAATAAACACTCAAAAATCTTTGCGATATAAAACCCAATGCGGAAAAATAAATAGCACGCAGAGATTTTTACGTGGAAAACTCCAAACCGGAGTAAAAAACCACGGGACCGATAACACGGTGAAATCCACTAGAATTATAAAACGTACAAAGGTGATATACCATACTCACAGACAACTCAACCTTTTTCCATACGCCCCTAGTTGATCTTCTCCGCTCGCTCCGCAACGCTTCTCGAATCCACGATCTGCGTCCAACGCCGAATCCACGGCGTCCAACGTCGACTCCACGACGTCCGACCGAATCCACGGTCTTCACCCAGTAGCACGCTTCGAATCCACGAACGTACCTCGCTCCGAATCCACGAGAGCGGTTGCACCTTGAATCCACAAGGCCACGTGAGTACACGCGCCGATTTTGGGAAAATCGTTGTTTTTAGGTGGTGATGATCCGCCGAATACTTAGATTAGAAATAGATCGGAAATACCATCTAAGTATTCATTAATTTGATTCTACTCAAAATCTGAGTATGGAAAACCTAGAATCAAATTAATAATATAGATGAAGAAACATAGAATTAAATCTAGTATTTCCTTTCTTCTCTATATGTGGATTTTTCTATTTCGGTCGTATTTTTTGCTTTTTGCGTCGTACCCAAAAAGATGAATTAAAGGGTCTATATATAGGTTAGAAACCGTTGGAAGAGGATAAGAATCAAAAACTAACCTTTTCTGGAATTTTTCAGGACGGCGATCCGAATCGAATTTCGGCGATCCGGATTGCAGTAACGAGATAGACAGTTTCCAGAAAAACAAAGGTTCGGGATCCGGATCGAAGTGCCTGATCCGGATCGTTCATACAATTCACCAAACACCAATGTTCGGGATCCGGATTGAAATGCCTGATCCGAATCGTTCATATAATACGGTAAAAACCAGTGTTCGGGATCCGGATCAAAGGAGGCTACGATCCGGATTGAATTTGCGTATGAACTAACACCCTTCGGGATCCGGATCGAAGTGTCTGATCCGGATCCTGAACATGTCCCATGTCCAGTTTTTAATTTTTATGCAATTAAAAATTCATCCAAGTGTTTCTACACTATAAGAAGTATTCGGATCACCAAGTATAATTAGTTAAACATACCTGATCCTTTTGAATTCTTCTTTCTTGAGATTGAGTTATATGATCCAACCTTCTTTATCTTCAATCTTCAAGACTTAACCGAATTCATGAAATACGCCAACTCAAATTCCGTAACAATCTCCCCCTTTGGCGGTTTCGTGACAAAACACAAATCCACTCAAGAAAATTCAAAAAGATATTTTTGTTGCTATCACCATACAACAAAAATTTACAATGGAGATCCAAAATAAAATAGATACATGAGTTAAACTCCTAAAACAGACTCTAGACTTAGACATCTGTGCTCTCTGCAAAAGAAATCATTCTTGACAAAAGAAATCGTTAGATACCTCAAGAATTTAATGTCATGCAAAAACCACACACAGAGATGAAGTTTATACTCATTTATACTTACCATGACATTTTACGAATTTAGATATGTAATAGGATCGACAATAAAACATCGACATATCTTCTAAGCAATAAAATTCAAGATGTCATAACTTTGTTAGTAATCAAACAACTTGTTAGTTATATTACATGCCCAAATAGTTAATCGAATAGTTAGTTGGGGCATGCATTCAAACACAATACAAAACCACAAGTTGTGATACTTACCTTCATAGTTCAAAGTTCACATACCTTCATAGTTCAAAGTTCAGAGTTCACATATCATTGTTCGTTTCTCTCTCCCCCTTTTTGTCACAAAATCAAGCCAAAAATACAAAACGTAAGGAGAGTTAAAAGTTCAGAAAATGTGAAAACTAAATCTAAAACCTGCACAAGAGAAAGATAAGTTAAAAAAAAATTTATTCAGATTCTTCGGAACTAACACACCCGAGTATTTGAAAGATTTTCTTTATCCTCTTGTTCATTGAAGATTGTTCTTTCTTAACCTCTCTAAGATTCTCTGTTACCTCAACAAACTTGTTAGATATGCGTTCTTGCTCGTCGGAGAGACGCTTTTGTTCTTTATAGATTGAGGTGACCGATGCATCATCGGAAGTTGAAGAAGGTGCTGATTGTGCTGCATGTGCTGGTGGGACTGGAGGTGTTGCTGTCGGTGCAGAGGTGGTTGCTTGTGGTTGTGCTCTTCGTCGGTGAGGAGGTGATGGGGGCTCATCTTGTTTTGTTGAGAGTGACTTCACTATTGTCATTTCATTGATTGTACCCAGACTGTGCATGTAGGAGCTTGCACTTGTGTCGACTTTAAATTTCCGAAAGATGCGCATAATTATCATTGGGTAGGGAAGTCTCTCTGAGGGGTGAGCATGTTCCAGATAGCGTGCCATCCTTGACCAGATGAGGTAAGGAATGTTTAAGTTTGCTCCCATTGCCGCTGTGGGGTTTCCAAGAAGATAAAGAAATAACATTCTGTCCCATCGAAGAACCTTTGTATTCATGTTAGGAAGAATGTTATAGCAGACAATGAAGTTCACATAGCGATACTCTGGTCGAAGCTCTTTTGAAAAGACCGAATTTCCTGCCGACAGAGTATCTGGAAGACAAATTCCATCAACTACCACTCTCCAGGAGTTGGTGGTGAAGATTTGACTTTTCAGATAATGGGCGCCATCAGCTCTGGCCTTCATCCCTAACACCTCTCCAATCAGGTGAGGTGTGACTTTGATCTTGACATTTTTAACTGATGTGTGAAATTCCCGACGTCCGTTCTCGTGATCACTTAGACTTGAAGCATTCTGATAAAACATTCTTACCGAATGAAGACAATACCCAGTGGACTCAGGGAAACTACAGATGGGGCCAAGACCAGTCTGTTCATACAGAGTTCCAAAGAGAGTAGATCGCTCTTTCAACGCTTTGATATTGACATTCCTTTCGCCAATGCATTCCCTGTTCTCAAAATCCTTGATCCTTGCTGAGCTGATAAAGTCTTGTGGAGGAGGCTGGCTAGCAATTGGTTCCTCAATGGAAATTCCTCGAGCACTCCCTCTCTTGCGGGCAACACTTTTTCTTTTTGTTTTCACAGGAGTTTCTTCCATTGGAGCTTTTCCCTTTTCAGCAGCAGTAGGTGGAGCCTTTGCCTTTGATGTTTCTGCAGGGGCTTTCCCTTTCGAAGCAGTGGGAGTAGTTGCTTCAACTTGAAGCTCATCCCAATCAATGGACTCCGTTTTAGATTCCGTCTCGGAATCATCCCTAGATTTTTTTGCCTTCTTTGCCTTTTTAGGCTTGACAGGATTTCTTGTATGCACCATGGCAGCCAGAAGAAAAATGATCCAGGTGATCACCATTGCTACTGTCCTTTGTGAGAGAAGAGAAACCTGTGAGCAACAACTCAAGAACACGAAAAATTGTCAATTTTCAAAAATTTGAAAGATTGTACCCAAACAATCATTATCGTGTAGAGAGACTAAGAATCAAATTAGTTTTGCAAAAGGAATTTTAAAAATAGATCAATCGCATGATTTTCGAAAATTCTTATTATATGCCCTAAAACCGAAATTTTAGAAATCGAAGCCTAAAAATCCGTTAATCAGGAGAATACCTAGCATATAATCAAAACTAATCTACCCAGAGTTCTTATTTCAAAAGAAATTTGATCAAAAACTAATCCAAAACAAAACAGATACAGAAATTTCATCACGTTTTGAGGAAGAACATGAAAAACTGTGAAAAACCGAGATTTTGATCAATAAAACTTACTTAAAATCGAAGAACTTGAGTTTGGAAGCTTCCAAGATGGATGAATTCTAGAGAGAGAAGCTCTGAAGACTTTGGAACAAAAGATTGAAGTAAAAAGAAATCAAAACCCTTTTGTTCTATATAAAACCCTAGCCGCGATCCGGATCAGTTCGTGAATCCGATCCGGATCGGCTACCCGCAGAGAATACCTGCGTTCGGGATCCGGATCGGCTTGTCCAATCCGGATCGGCTCCAACTTTTTCTTCAGAAAAATTCAGAAAAATTCTAGAAAATCCAGAAAAAGATTGTAAGCATTTTTTTGTATCAACTTTAACCAAAAAATCATCATTTCATATCAAAAGAAATAGATTATACTAAATCTATCAATAATAGCCAAATAATGAAATGAAGATTTATAAAAATTAAATCCCTTAAAGTTGAACAACTTCAATTACATCTAATTTGATCTTATGAGTAATGCCTTTATCAAATCATCAATTTTGTAAAGAAAATGAAATACCAAGATCAATAGATGTTTGAAATCCCAGATAAGTTAGATAATATATCTAGTCAATTTATTGAAGAGAGTGGCTCTTTGAGCATCTTTCATTAAAATTCCCACCTTATACCAACCTTGAAATTTTGACAGAGTCAAGTATTTCAACATGCATTTTATTTAATCAAACTTGAAAAACCTTGCTTGGTATACATGTGGTAGCTGCACACAGTACTCGGACGACCGAGGTGGTAGCTCTTTCCTCCATGTGGTGGTAGTTTTCACACTCCTCATTGGGATGTAACTCTTTCCACATCTTTTGAGCATATTACATTTCTTTGACTCCCCCACAATTGGCTATCAATTATTTAAGATATAAAGTATTCAACCAACTATTGATCTCGATTTCATACTCGACTAGATAGTCAAATAAGATAAAAACTATACCAAGAGATCATTGAGAGAGAAATTGACTTTGATCAAAACAAAGATGATTTAATTCACATAAATGATCATTGCATCAAATGAATTATTATGATATCCAAAGCATAATAAATTTCTAAATAAATGAAAAGATGGTACTAAAGTCAATAAGACATATGCTCAATTAATATTCTATGTCTAAGCATAGATAATGAACAAAAACACAAAAACAAAACCTAACCTAAACAAGAGTTTCAAAAAGAGGTTATTTCAAGGAAAGCATTCCAATTGCTTTACGCAAATGAATAAAATGTAATAAAACGTTTTTGATCCAAAGGTTTTGTTAAAAAGTCAGCTAATTGATCTTCAGTTGAAATGTAGGAAATTTGAAGAATATTTGATTCAACTAGCTCTCTAAGAAAATGATATCTAAGTTCAATATGTTTTGTTCTTGAGTGCAACACAGGGTTTTTTGAAATGTTTATAGCACTAGTGTTGTCACATAAAACAGTTACCGAAGTTGCTGAAATCCGGAAGTCGCTCAACACGCTTTTCATCCAAATGAGTTGAGTTGAACAACTACCCGCTGAGATATATTCCGCTTCGGCAGTCGAGAGTGCAATGTAGTTTTGCTTTTTACTATGCCATGCAACAAGACAATGGCCAAGACAAAAACATGCACCACTCGTACTTTTCCGATCATCCACTGATCCTGCCCAATCGGCATCTGAATATCCTATAATGTCAAGACTTGCTCCCATAGGATACCAAATTCCGAAGTTTACAGTTCCTTTGACGTACCGGATGATCCGTTTCACCGCTTTCAGGTGATCCTCCTTTGGTGCTGACTGATATCTCGCGCAGATCCCAACACTAAAGGATATGTCCGGGTGACTAGCTGTGAGGTAGAGTAGACTTCCAATCATACTTCGATAGAGTTTCTCGTCTACACTATCACTAAGAGATTCACTTCCTAAGCCCTTATTGCTAGTTCCCATAGGAGTAGGAAAATCTTTAAAATCTTCTAATCCGAATTTCTTTACCAACTCCTTTGCATACTTGGATTGACACAGATGGATGCCTTCACCATTTTGTTTCACTTGCAATCCAAGAAAGTATGTCAGTTCGCCCATCATAGACATCTCAAATTCGCTTTCCATAGTTTCTGCGAATTTAGAAGCATCATTATCCTTTGTTGCTCCAAATACAATGTCATCGACATAGATTTGTGCAACAATGAAGTTATTTTGATAATGCTTCACAAAGAGAGTCCTGTCTGCTCCCCCTCGAGTATAGCCCTTCTCCAAAAGGTGCTTTGTCAACCTTTCGTACCACGCTCGCGGTGCTTGTTTTAAACCGTAAAGAGCCTTTTTCAAACGAAAAACATGGTTAGGTAGTTTACAGTCTACAAAACCTTTCGGTTGAGCCACATAAACTTCCTCATTTAAAAACCCATTTAAAAATGCGCTCTTAACGTCCATTTGAAAGAGTTTTATTTTAAAGTGACAAGCAATAGCGAATAAGATACGAATGGACTCGAGTCTAGCTACAGGGGCGAACGTTTCATCAAAGTCTATACCATCTATTTGAGAGTAGCCTTGAGCAACTAAACGTGCTTTGTTCCTGATGATGGTACCATCCTCATTTTTCTTATTCTTGAAAATCCATTTAGTACCAATCACATTGTGTTGCTTCGGAGGCGTCGTTAATTCCCAGACTTTGTTGCGTTCAAACTGATGGAGCTCTTCCTGCATTGCTTCAATCCAGTAGTCATCCTGAAGAGCTTCATCGACGTTCTTTGGTTCGATCATGGAAACGTAACAAGCGAATCCACAAACCAACTGCCTCCGAGTTCTGACTCCTTCATGTGGGTCTCCAATAATGTTTGATTCAGGATGATCCTTGGAGATGCGTAACGTTTGAGGTAATGGAGTACTCGGAGGTACATGAGATGATTCCTGAACATCAGATAAACTTGAAGAACCATTAGATGCATCATTAATATTGGAAGTATTATCATGAGAAGATGCATTTACAGGAGTATCATTATCAAGAGAGATATCAGGGGTAGATTTATCAGATGCAAAGTGGAAAGCTTCATCTACTTTAACATTTATAGATTCTACTATCGTTTTAGATACCAAGTTAAATACCCGATATGCTCTACTATTTGTAGAATAACCCAAGAAAATCCCTTCGTCACTTCGAGAGTCAAATTTTCCAAGATTTTTGCGGTCTCGTAAAATGTAACACCGACTCCCAAAGATACGAAAATATTTGATATCCGGTTTTCTACAAAACCATAGTTCATATGGTGTATTTAAAATTCCCGGGCACAAATAAACTCGATAGATTGCAGTGTTCACAGCTTCAGCCCAAAAATATAACGGTAAATTCCGGCTATGAAGCATAACACGTGCCATCTCTTGAACAACCCTGTTTTTGCGCTCGACTACACCATTCTGTTGAGGTGTATAGGATGCTGAGAATTCATGTTTTATCCCATTGGAAGTGCAAAAATCAATAAATTTTGAATTTATGAATTCTCCACCTCTATCACTTCTAACACGAATGATCTTTTCATTCTTTTCAATCATAATACGAAGGCAAATCTCGTGAAAAGAATCAAAAGTATCAGCTTTCTCTTTTAAAAATGCTACCCATGAGTATCTAGAGAAATCATCAACCAATAAGAAAATATACCATTTACCTCCCAAGGATGGTTGACGTGTCGGTCCCATAAGATCCATATGCAATAATTCTAAGGGCCGATTAGTACCAACGTGGTTCAAGTTCTTGTGTGCAGTCCTGGATTGTTTTCCCTTTTGACAACCACCACACACAATGGTTTGTTTAAGTGAAAGTTTTGGAACCCCCTTGACCACGTCTTTGTTTGAAATTCTAGCAAGTTCCTTAAAATTTATGTGACCTAGCCTTTCATGCCAAAGTGTTTCATTATTCAAAGAGGCTAAGTTACAATTTTCAAAAAATTTATTGGGAACAACATAACAATTGTTTTCAGATCTAACCCCCTTTAAAAAGAAAACATGGTCCTTATCAGTTACAATGCATTCAACAGATGAAAAATTAACTGAAAAATCATTGTCACAAAGTTGACTGATACTTATGAGGTTAGTCTTAAGGCCATCAACAAATAACACATTATTCAGAATCGGGCCATCTGGAATAGCTACTGTTTCTTTTCCAACAATTTTGGAAGACTGACCGTCTCCGAAAACTACAAGTCCTCCGGAGATTTTCTCAAAATTTTGAAAGCAGTTTTTGTCACCGGTCATGTGACGGGAACAACCGCTATCCAGATACCAAGACGAATTATCATATACATGCAAGGAAATATTTGTAACAAGACAAGGGAAGATTTCACCTTTGCGTACCCAAACCTTTCGAGTTTTGGTGTACGTCGGAAATGATTGTGAGGTCGATACCTTTGGTGAAAGCGTCTTGTTTGATCCATTGCTTTTCCTTGACGTCGTCGTCTTGTTTGATGAACTACCGAGGCTCTTTTCCTTCGAATAATTTGCATTTGATTTCCGAGGAATCACCCTTTTGGTAGTCGTTGCAAGAAGTGCTTGAGTTGAGCGTTTGGCTCCCATCTTGTAATTTCTCCTTATGTGCCCTGCATAACCACAACGAAAACATACCTTAGTGCTTGACAATCCCGAGGAGGGTGAAGTAGGCTTGTTGTCGTTGCTTGTCGTTAGTTCCGGTGTCGGAGAAGGAGATACCGACTGGGGCACAAAGACTGTCCCAACCGAACTAAAATTGTCTTCAGTTCGATTGTATCCGAGGCCGAATTTGTTTGATTGACCAAGACCAAGAAGCTTATCCAACTTACTCCTTCTTGATGAAAATCACTGTAAGTCATCCTTGAGTTGGAGAATGGTCTCTGTCATTTCCAATTTTTCCTGTCGAGCCTCGCCGTTGAGCTTCAAGAAGTAATTCGCTTTGTTCACCATATCTACATAATTCTTCTCGAGTTGCTCATTGGACTCTTGAAGGGAAACATTTATTTTAATCAGATTATCCCTTTCCACTTCAAGAGCGTTTGAGAGAGAAGATGCCCTTTTTGCTTCTTCTTCGAGATCCTGCAATCTCCCTCTCAAACTCTTGTTTTGCTTTGCCAGTTTCTTTGAATCCCTCAAGAGCTTATGGTAGGCAAGAGCAAATTCTTCACCTTCTGAATTATCCGATTCATCGTCCGTTGCAATTTTTTCAACAGTGGAGTTGGACAATGACTCGGATGTGCTAGCCATTAAGCACATGAAGGGTGAAGATGTGGACGCGTGGAACGCCGTTGCGTTATCTTCTTCATCACTTGAAGACGACTCATTTGACGATGAGGTGTCATCCCAAGTGACGGCTTGCATCGCTTTCTTCTTTGACGGATTTTTATTTGGACACTCCGTTGAGATATGGCCGTACCCTCGGCACTTGAAACATTGGACTTGTCCTTCTGAGCTTTTCTTATCCTTAGAAAAACCCTCTTGCTTTCTTGGTTTGAAACTTGAAGAACCTTTGCCTTTCTTCGACTTTACGAAGGATGGAGTTTTGCTTGAGTTACCCCTTCAAAAGTTTCGGCGAAATCTTCTTGTCAAGAGAGCGAGCTGCTTCTCAAAGTCCTCCATAGATAGGTTTACGTCATCGTCTGAGGAGGATGAATCCGCGTCTTCTTCTTTTGTTGTTTTCAATGCTAAACCTGAAGACTTAGAAGAGGATGCTTTTCCCGAAGAATAGTTAGTAGGAAATGTCATTTCATATGTTTGTAAAGAACCAACTAATTCTTCTACACGGATTTCGTCCGGGTGTTTAATAGTTTCAATGGCCGTAACCTTGGATCGAAATCTTTCAGGAAGAGTTCTTAATATTTTTCTTACAACTTTAAATTCTGGAATCTTCTCTCCCAAGTTAGCACATGAGTTTACGATGTCTTGCAATCGTGTGTAATAGTCTGTGAACGATTCATTTTCTGCCATGAAAATAGAGTCAAACTTGCTCGTAAGCATTTGCAGTTTCTGAATCTTCACAAGGTTAGTTCCCTCATGTGTAACTTGAAGAACATCCCAGATTTCTTTCGCAGTCTCACATGCCGAGACGCGAGAGAGCTCAGTTTGAGACAAAGCATTAAATAGAGCATTAATCCCTTTGCCATTGTAAGAAGAAAAATCTATCTCTTCCTTGGTCCATTTCGACCTAGGTTTGATGGTGCGAACATCAGCAATAATTTCAGTTGGATTAGACCATCCTAATTCAATTGATTGCCACACCCGTTCGTCGATGGAAATTAAAAAGGCTTTCATCCGTACTTTCCAGTAGGCATAATTTGTTCCATCGAAGAACGGAGGTCTGTTGATGTTTCCACCTTCAACCATTGTTTACAACCCTATTCCCGCTCTAATACCACTTGTTGGGTTATATATAATTGGATCTAAATAGGGAAAAAAACACCTAGAGGGGGGTGAATAGGTGTAAACAATAAACACTCAAAAATCTTTGCGATATAAAACCCAATGCGGAAAAATAAATAACACGCAGAGATTTTTACGTGGAAAACTCCAAACCGGAGTAAAAAACCACGGGACCGATAACACGGTGAAATCCACTAGAATTATAACACGTACAAAGGTGATATACCGTACTCACAGACGACTCAACCTTTTTCCATACGCTCCTAGTTGATCTTCTCCGCTCGCTCCGCAACGCTTCTCGAATCCACAATCTGCGTCCAACGCCGAATCCACGGCGTCCAACGTCGACTCCACGACTTCCAACCGAATCCACGGTCTTCACCCAGTAGCACGCTTCGAATCCACGAACGTACCTCGCTCCGAATCCACGAGAGCGGTTGCACCTTGAATCCACAAGGCCACGCGAGTCCACGCGCCGATTTTGGGAAAATCGTTGATTTTAGGTGGTGATGATCCGCCGAATACTTAGATTAGAAATAGATCGGAAATACCATCTAAGTATTCATTAATTTGATTCTACTCAAAATCTGAGTATGGAAAACCTAGAATCAAATTAATAATATAGATGAAGAAACATAGAATTAAATCTAGTATTTCCTTTCTTCTCTATATGTGGATTTTTCTATTTCGGTCGTATTTTTCGCTTTTTGCGTCGTACCCTAAAAGATGAATTAAAGGGTCTATATATAGGTTAGAAATCGTTGGAAGAGGATAAGAATCAAAAACTAACCTTTTCTGGAATTTTTCAGGACGGCGATCCGGATCGGATTTCGGCGATCCGGATTGCAGTAACAAGACAGACAATTTCCAGAAAAACAAAGGTTCGGGATCCGGATCGAAGTGCCTGATCCGGATCGTTCATACAATTCACCAAACACCAATGTTCGGGATCCGGATTGAAATGCCTGATCCGGATCGTTCATATAATACGGTAAAAACCAGTGTTCGGGATCCGGATCAAAGGAGGCTACGATTCGGATTGAATTTGCGCATGAACTAACACCCTTCGGGATCCGGATCGAAGTGTCTGATCCGGATCCTGAACATGTCCCATGTCCAGTTTTTGATTTTTATGCAATTAAAAATTCATCCAAGTGTTTCTACACTATAAGAAGTATTCGGATCACCAAATATAATTAGTTAAACATACCTGATCCTTTTGAATTCTTCTTTCTTGAGATTGAGTTATATGATCCAACCTTCTTTATCTTCAATCTTCAAGACTTAACCGAATTCACGAAATACGCCAACTCAAATTCCGTAACATGACTGACTGGCCCCAACCGACTACGGTAACGGAAGTCCGCGGTTTCCTGGGTCTTGCAGGATATTACAGGCGTTTCGTCGAGGGCTTCTCGAAGATCGCGACCCCCCTAAACCGCCTGACCCGGAAAGGAGAAAAATTCATTTGGACTGCCCAATGCCAAGAAGGTTTCGAGGAACTCAAGAAAAGGCTAACAACAGCACCTGTACTTGCGCTACCGACGCCTGGAGAGGACTTTGAGGTATACTGCGATGCGTCACGGATCGGATTGGGGGGTGTACTGATGTAGCAGGGGAGAGTTATTGCCTACGCCTCAAGACAGCTCAAAGAATATGAACGGAACTACCCGACACACGACCTGGAGCTCGCCGCAGTCGTCTTCGTTCTGAAGCTTTGGAGGCACTATCTCTTTGGTGTCCACTGTAACGTGTTCTCGGACCATCAAAGCCTTAAGTACCTTTTCACCCAGAAGGAGCTAAACCTACGGCAAAGACGGTGGTTGGAGTTGCTAAAGGACTACGACTTGACTATTCAATACCACTCAGGAAAAGCAAATGTGGTAGCAGATGCCTTGAGCAGGAAGGGACAGACAGAAGGGACATTAGCAGGCATGATCACCCAGTAGGACGACTTGATCGCGGAGTTCTCGCGAGTGAGGTTGGAGGTGGTACCGGTAGGGACGGTCGAACGACTAATGTCTTTAACGGTCGTGCCTACCCTATTCGAGAGGATTCGAGAAGGCCAAGGGGCCGACCCACAGTTACAACTGGAACGGGATAGGATTTCCCCGGAGCAGAAGGGAGACTTTGTAGTGGGGACAGATGGCACTCTTCGGTTCCGTGGGCGAATTTGCGTGCCCGATTCACCACACCTGAAGAAGGAAATCTTGACTGAAGCACACTGCGCCCCCTATGCGGCGCACCCTGGGGGCACCAAGATGTACAGGGATCTCCGACAGACCTTCTGGTGGCCGAAGCTGAAGGGGGACGTGACACGGTTCGTAGCGCACTGCCTGATCTGCCAACAAGTAAAGGCCGAGCACCAGCGGCCGGCGGGGAAATTGCAACCACTACCAGTTCCAGAATGGAAATGGGAGCGAATCACCATGGATTTTGTCACCGGGCTCCAACGTTCACAACAGGGACACGACACTGTCTGGGTCATCGTGGACCGGCTAACGAAATCAGCGCACTTCCTACCCATCCACACGACCTGGACGTGCGATCGACTGGCTCTGGTCTACATCAGCGAGATTGTGAGGTTACACAGGACACCGGCATCAATCACTTCAGATAGGGACACACGGTTTGTCCCAAACTTCTGGCAGAGTCTACAACGGGCCTTGGGGACCAAGCTGCACTTCAGCACAGCCTTTTGTAGAGTTATTATGGATCCCAAAGGATCTAAATAGGTACTATCAAACAACTAGAGGGGGGGTGAATAGGTGTAATACTTAAAAACTCAATCTCAGTGCAAAATAAAAACCAATGCGGAAAATAAAAACAGCACACCGAGATATACGTGGAAACTCCAATCCAGGAGAAAAACCACGGGACCAACACGCAATAACAATCCACTAAGAATAGAAGAATAACAAGGTGATTACCGACTCCACGGACTCAAACCCCTCCTTCAGCTTCTTCGGACCTTGCGCTGACCGGTTGGATATCCACGCAATAACAATCCCTAAGAAAAGAAGAATAACAAGGTGATTACCGTCTCCACGGATTTAACCCCTCCTTCAATTTCTTGGACCTCGCGCTCCACCGTTTTGCCCGTCCACTGCTCACGTTCGAATCCATGAACGCACGCTTCGAATCCACGAAACGCCTTTAGCACACCGAATCCACGATGCCACGTCGAATCCACGACGCAAACTCAGTCGATAAGAATATTGACTTCGATGGTGATCCTCTGCTTAGATTCTCATTGAGGAACCGTAGAAGAAATCTCTAAGCAAAGATTAGATCAATTCGACAAAAGATATGTTCTTGAAAGAACCATCGAATTGACCTAAAAGAGGCTATAAAGAAGAACGATGAAAACCTAGCCTCTAGGGTTGCTCTCAAGAGTTTTATAAAAAGATCGGCCGTAGCTCCCACGTTTTTGAGAAACCCTAAACGTCTATTTATAGTTTAGAAACCTTTGGAAAGAGATAAGAATCAAAAACATACCTTATCTGGAAATTTTCAGGACGGCGATCCGGATCGGATTTACTGCGATCCGGATCGTCGTAACGAGATTGACGATTCCAGAAAACCAAGGGTTCGGGATCCGGATTGCAAGGTCCGATCCGGATCGTTCATGCAATTCAGCAAAGTCCCATGTTCGGGATCCGGATCGGAATGGCCTAGGATCCGGATTGAAATTGCCAATGAACAAGTACCCTTCGGGATCCGGATTGCAAGATCTGATCCGGATCCTGAACATGTCCCATGTCCAGTTTTTGATTTTTATGCAAATAAAAGTTCATCCAAGTGTTTCTACACTATAAGAAAGTATTCGGATCACCACAATTATTTAGTTAAACATACCTGATCCTCTTGAATACTTTCTTCTTGAGATTGATGTAACTGATCCACAATTCTTCAACTTCAATCTTCAAGACTCAAGACACTGAGTGTCAACTTGAGCTCTTGTTGAGTCTTCTCTAAGTCTTTGATTGCTGATTGACAATTTGATCCCTTTAAGACTCCGACTCAACTCACTGACTTGACTCACGAAATATGCCAACACCAAAATGCCGTAACAATCTCCCCCTTTGGCAATTTCGTGACAAAACCCAAAAATACATAAAAGCGCTCAAGTCACTCATCTTAAACCAAAAAGTCGAAATTCAATGTTATCACCAAAACATTGATTTTCTTTGCGTGAAAGATCCAATAAATACAAAATTACATTTGAACCAAACAGTCCTAGAACATACTCTATGACTTAGGACTTGGAGTCTTAAAGTGATGTAATTCCTGCAAAACAAAACTCCAAACGAAATCAAACGTTAGTCGTTAGAAATTACAATCCTACATTTGATCCGTCTTCCTTTTGGTTCTTTTGTTTTTCTGCTCTTTCAATTTTTTCTTTGTCTCCCCCTATCTTGAGCATCTCTATTCTCCCCCTTTGTGATACGATCATCATTTTCCGTTCTCCCCCATTTTTCCATTTTCGTTTCGTTTATCCTCTCTTGATGATCTTATCTCCGTCATTTCTCTTCTCCCCCTTTTTGTCACAAATTGTCAAACAGTGAACATACTAGACAAAAGGAAATTACAAACAAAATTAGTTCATGGAGAAAGAGAGATAAAAGCTCAGTTCTGGTATATAAAACAAAAATGCAGATTGCGTACCGGTACCAGAAAGCAAAAATTAAATAATTTCTTGAAACAAATCCAGATTTTAGAATCTTTTCAAATACCGATTTGTATTCCATCAAGAAATCAATTTAAGTGCTTTAAACAGTGAATTCACACAGATGTCATTCAATCCAATTAATTTCACAAAATTAAAAAGATTTACTCCAAAATCATGAAAAATAAAGGTAAAACATTATAAACCGTTTTTCATGTTATATTCATCAAACACAAGTCATCAAAAATAATCTTGAGATCCAAAGTCTATCAAGATGTAACGGATTTACAAAGATGACATACGGAGATTTCCAAACGACATCAATCTTGAATTCTACCCTTTCAAATTGAGATAAGCACTAAAATACCTAAGGGTGGCTCTTTGAGCATCTTTCAACTATCCCACCTTATACCAACCAGGAGATTGTTCAAAATATAAGAGTTTTGCATATAAATCTCCAAATGCTTCAACTAAAGATTTTCTCATAAAATACTATCAAGCATCCATAACATGTGGTAGCTTCACACACAAACCGGACGACCGGGGTGGCAGCTCTTTCCTACATGTGGTGGTAGTTTTCACACTCCTTTCGGATGTAACTCTTTCCACATCTTTTGCAAATCATTTCAATACCCTTGAAAGAATGCAATCTCTTACGTGAAAGAATTAAATCCCAAATTTTAGTCAATCGGTTGTCTCATGTTTATCACAAAGAACTCACACAACCGAGATAGATTAAGCATCTGAAGATCACACATGATTTCTAAAATTTGATGCTTATAATATCAAAAACTCCTATAATGAAGTATCTTCAAGATTATGATTATGAAGTAAAGTTGATAATCCATATAAAATTAATTTGGAGTGAATGAAAGTGAAAGCCCTTTTCATTCAATGCACTTGTTCATTAAAAACCCTTTTGTTCAAAAACAAAGTATAAAAACGAAGAGCATTGAGAAACATGTAATGCAAAGATTAAGAAAAATATGAAAGGAAAACTAATCAAAGCATTACATACAGCCATAAGCTATTTAGAACTTAAGACAAGGAAAGATATCACCTTTCCGAATCCAAAATCGCTGGATTTTAGGTTGTCTTGATTCGTTGTGGCCGGGGGTTGTCCGCTTTGACTGTTGATCCACCTTAGGTCTTTGCCTCGCAGTGATCCACTTGAATGATTGATGTTGTGGCTCGGACCTTTGGTGGGTTGAGTGAACTCCTTTGACTTGATGTGTCTTTTGATTCCGTTGAGTTCGCTCCGTAGATGAAGTTGCCGAAGGACTCTTCTTTCTCTTTTTCGGGCAATTCTTCACCAAATGTCCTTCAAGTCCACATAGGTGACAAGTTCTTCCTTTCAATTTCATTGTGGAACTTGAAGCATTCACAGTTTGGTTCTTTTTGAATCCCAAACCAACCTTGCTTGTTTGACCTAATCCGGACATACATTCAAGTTTCTTGGAACCGGTTGAAATCCTTTGTATGTCGGATTTAAGTTGATGAACTTGCTTGGTCAATGCTTGATTGGTGACATGTATTTCCTCAAACTGCTTTTCAAGAAAATCAATCTTGTTAATATGGGAATTAACGACCGTTTCCGATTGATTTATCTTTTCTTGGAGGATTTTATTATTATCCAATAAAAGCTCTCGTTCCTCCTCGAGATCATGAAGTTTGATCTTTAAAGCATGATTCTCGTCTTGATCTTCAAGTCGTTGCTTTCTCAACTTCTTGATATGTTTGGCCATCTTCTTAGATTCCGCAAGAAGTTGTTGATATGCCTCAACGAGTTCTTCCTCGTCCGACTCCCCCTCACTTGATGACTCTCCGCCGGTTCTTGATGTTTCATACAAAATCAAAGGAGTAGAGTTAGTGACTAATGATGATAAACAATTATTAGAAGAGGGAAAATGAGAGGCATGAGAAGCAACGATTTTTTCCTCTTTACTTGAGGTTGATTCATTAGAAGTAAAATCGTCCCAAGTTTTCGCTTGCAAAGCCTTCTTTTTATATAATTTCGGAGTAGGACAATCCGTTGAAATATGGCCATAGCCTTTGCATCTATAACATCGGATTTCCCCTTCGAATTCATCTTTTTCCTTAGAAGGTTTTGCAAGGAATTTGAGGTTAGAGGATTTAGAACCCGATGATCCTTTAGATGGTTTCGTGGATGAAGATCCATCGGTTCGATTCTTCCAAAATTTCCGACGAAATTTCTTTGTGATCCGCGCCAATTGTTCTTCAAAATCGGCAAAAGAGATTTCATCGTCGGAACTCGATTCGCTATCTTCTTTCTTTGTGGATTTGAATGCAATACCTGTAAGCTTAGAAGAAGACTTGGAAGAAACTTGATTAGTAGGAAAAGTCAATTCATAAGTTTGCAAAGCACCTACTAATTCCTCAACACTCATCTCATCCGGATGACTAACGGTTTCAATGGCGGTAACCTTTGCCCTAAACCGTTCCGGAAGAGTCCGAAGTATCTTTCTTACAATTTTCGACTCCGGGATCTTTTCTCCTAGATTAGCACATGTATTAATTACATCTTGAAGTCTAGTGTAATAATCTGTAAACAATTCATGCTCTTCCATATGAATAGAGTCAAATTGACTTGTAAGCATCTGGAGCTTTTGAATTTTTACAAGATTAGTACCCTCATGTGTAATTTTGAGAATATCCCAAATTTCCTTCGCGGTTTCACACGCGGAAATTCTTGTAAATTCAGTCGAGGAAAGAGAGTTAAATAAAGCGTTCATACCTTTCCCATTGTAAGAAGATCTTTCAAATTCCTCTTTGGACCATCTAGAGCGAGGTTTTGGGGTAGTAGAATTTCCTACTTCCTCAACAGGATGCACCCAACCGCATTCCACGGATTGCCATACTCGCTCATCAATTGCGATGAGAAAAGCTCTCATCCGCACTTTCCAATAAGCATAATTAGTCCCATCAAAAAGAGGAGGTCTATAAATATTACCACTTTCACCCATCATGATAGATAAACCTAAAACCCTCTCTGATACCAATTGTAGAGTTATTATGGATCCCAAAGGATCTAAATAGGTACTATCAAACAACTAGAGGGGGGGTGAATAGGTGTAATACTTAAAAACTCAATCTCAGTGCAAAATAAAAACCAATGCGGAAAATAAAAACAGCACACCGAGATATACGTGGAAACTCCAATCCAGGAGAAAAACCACGGGACCAACACGCAATAACAATCCACTAAGAATAGAAGAATAACAAGGTGATTACCGACTCCACGGACTCAAACCCCTCCTTCAGCTTCTTCGGACCTTGCGCTGACCGGTTGGATATCCACGCAATAACAATCCCTAAGAAAAGAAGAATAACAAGGTGATTACCGTCTCCACGGATTTAACCCCTCCTTCAATTTCTTGGACCTCGCGCTCCACCGTTTTGCCCGTCCACTGCTCACGTTCGAATCCACGAACGCACGCTTCGAATCCACGAAACGCCTTTAGCACACCGAATCCACGATGCCACGTCGAATCCACGACGCAAACTCAGTCGATAAGAATATTGACTTCGATGGTGATCCTCTGCTTAGATTCTCATTGAGGAACCGTAGAAGAAATCTCTAAGCAAAGATTAGATCAATTCGACAAAAGATATGTTCTTGAAAGAACCATCGAATTGACCTAAAAGAGGCTATAAAGAAGAACGATGAAAACCTAGCCTCTAGGGTTGCTCTCAAGAGTTTTATAAAAAGATCGGCCGTAGCTCCCACGTTTTTGAGAAACCCTAAACGTCTATTTATAGTTTAGAAACCTTTGGAAAGAGATAAGAATCAAAAACATACCTTATCTGGAAATTTTCAGGACGGCGATCCGGATCGGATTTACTGCGATCCGGATCGTCGTAACGAGATTGACGATTCCAGAAAACCAAGGGTTCGGGATCCGGATTGCAAGGTCCGATCCGGATCGTTCATGCAATTCAGCAAAGTCCCATGTTCGGGATCCGGATCGGAATGGCCTAGGATCCGGATTGAAATTGCCAATGAACAAGTACCCTTCGGGATCCGGATTGCAAGATCTGATCCGGATCCTGAACATGTCCCATGTCCAGTTTTTGATTTTTATGCAAATAAAAGTTCATCCAAGTGTTTCTACACTATAAGAAAGTATTCGGATCACCACAATTATTTAGTTAAACATACCTGATCCTCTTGAATACTTTCTTCTTGAGATTGATGTAACTGATCCACAATTCTTCAACTTCAATCTTCAAGACTCAAGACACTGAGTGTCAACTTGAGCTCTTGTTGAGTCTTCTCTAAGTCTTTGATTGCTGATTGACAATTTGATCCCTTTAAGACTCCGACTCAACTCACTGACTTGACTCACGAAATATGCCAACACCAAAATGCCGTAACACCTTTCACCCCGAGATGGACGGACAATCTGAGCGGGTGATTCAGATCCTCGAGGACATGCTCCGAGCCTGTGTACTTGACTTGGGAGACGGATGGTCACGCTACCTACCCCTTGTGGAGTTCGCCTACAATAACAGCTACCAGGCTTGCATCGGTATGGCGCCGTACGAAGCGCTGTATGGCAGACGCTGTAGGTCTCCGATCTGTTGGGACGATCTGGGAGAGCGGAAGTTTTTGGGACCGGATTTGGTGGAAGAGACTGAAGAAAAGGTGCGCCTAATCAGGCAGCGGCTGGTGACTGCCCAGAGCCGACAGAAGAGCTACGCGGATCAGAGACGCCGTGTCACGCCCCGGGGTCGAAACTGCGACTCGGGCTCACTAACAGATCCGCCATCTGTACGGAAACTGCCGTACAGACGAAGCGTCTAACCTGCAGGAAGAATCAACTACAGTATACAGATATCAGAGAGCTGAAAGTAGACTACTAAAACTGAAGTCCAAACACTGTACAACTGAAAATAATACAATATCCATCTCCCCAAATACTATCATATACAAAGTCCTCTGATACAAAACTCAAAAGGGAGGTATCTCCAATGAATACATCAGTGTACAGACTCTCGATACAAGAATATCCTCACTACAACAGTCTCTCAAACTGTAAAATAAAGTACAACTCTATACCTCACAACAAAGGTCTCTCAACAGAGGAAAAAGAAGTAAACTAATCTACTGAAGCTCTCCTCTGAAGGGGTACCGCTACACTCCACGACGGGTAGGGAACTAGCTCGCGACTCCCTCGCCTCGGTCAGAAGGATCAGCAACTGGAGCAACAGGAACAGGAGAAGAAGTTCCTGGGGAAAAAAGACACCACGACGGGTGTGAGAACTACTTCCCACAGTAGTTCTCAGTGGGTGCCGTCAACAAGCCCAACGGTCTACCCACCAAGTCTACTAGAGGCCAAGGATAACAATGCAATGGAATCTGAACAAGAAAAGCTGGAGCTACTCTACAGCTACCATGCCTCTATCTAGATACTCCAAAAAGTGGAACAGATGAAAGTAAAAGAGACCACTCGCACCCAAGGTGCTCAATAGACCCAATCGAACTGACTGCCTCATAGGGTCCAGTCAAGCCTGTGCCTGTCGACTAGGAACGCTCCTGCCCACTACCACACATCCACATGAGGACGGGATTTACGTGGGGCGTCCTGTCCTACTAACTCATCCCTCGCGCAAAACTGCCTCAACAGGCCCATCGTTGCCTCAACTGCGGAAAACTGCCTCAACAGGCCAACCATCGTATCCACAGCGGCATCTCAGGACGCGACTCCAACTGAGTAGAACGGCGCGGCATAGAGTATCAAACATTGGCATATGCAGGCTAGTCAAAATCCACGCTCACTCTCAGAACGGTAGGACTCAAGATCCCCAAATACCTCGCACAACAGTCGGAGCACTCTCTACGACTCAGCTGCTCGGCTAACACGAAACACGAGACACTAGCCTCTCCAACGGCTCGCAGCACAAGGCTCACTGGCTGGAGATACTCCACAGCCAGGAACGACCCACAACTCAGGGTAACAAAATAGGTCGGACAACACTCAACGACCTGGGACCACCGTCAACCCCAACGGTTCCCAACAAGACGGACCGGAAGATACTCGACGGCCCGGGACTGCCGTCTACGCAACGGCTCCCACCCCGACGGCACAACAGGGAAACAAGACCTCCCGGGACTACCGTTTACCCAAACGGCTCCCGGCACAGATAAGCAACCCAGTACAACTACCAGACTCCACTCTGCTCCCAGGCAAGAGTGTAAAAGCATCCCACACTAAAAGCAAGTCCCGACCTCTCGGCCCACTACCCGGGTGAGAAAACACTATGTCCAGGGATGAAGGAACTGTGTGGATGTCTAAGCATAAATAACCCTAGCCTAAGTGAGGGTTTTCTACTAGTCTGGTTACACATACATCATATGGCGGGGGTGCTAGGTCAAGTTCCAAGATAACTACTTTAACAGATAATAAAGGGATAGCCATTTCAATAATCTAGCATGCCACACAAGGAAATAAACTATCATGCATAGTCCTACATCAATAGAATTAATGTACATTCCATAAAAACTTGGAGATAAGGCCACCCACCTCGATTTGCCACCAATTGCTCGTAGACACTTGCAATTGGCCTCCACGCGATCCGCACGCAAAACGATGTCCGCTGCCGGAGTCCGCACGCAAAACGATGTCCGCTGCCGGAGTCCGCACGCAAAACGGAGCATGGTGCCGGAATCCGCACGCCAAATGGAGTCCGCACGCAAAACGATGCACGGTGCCGGAGTCCGCATGCAAAACGGTGCACGGTGCCAGGATCCGCACGCAAAACGGAGTCCGCACGCAAAACGATGCACGGTGCCAGAGTCCGCACGCAAAACGGTGCACGGTGCCGGAGTCCGCACGCAAAACGGTGCACGGTGCCAGGATCCGCATGCAAAACGGAGTCAGCACGCAAAACGATGCACGGTGCCGGAGTCCGCACGCAAAACGGTGCACGGTGCCAGGATCCGCATGCAAAACGGAATCCGCACGCAAAACGGTGCACGGTGCCGGAGTCCGCACGCGAAACGGTGCACGGTGCCAAACACAGAAAGGAGCAAGAGGGTCAGTTACAGTCTAAAAGATCGCCCCAAAACTGTACAAAAATACAGTAAAACCAACACACGGGACCTACCCGACTGCGCCGCCGTCGCCGCAACGCTCCCCACGGAGCCCCGCGCACGCTCCACGAGGTTCACGACGCGCCACCGCACCACCCAAAATCTCCTCCTCACTCCCTCTCTCGCTCGGGTGAAGAAGGAAGAAAAGAAAATGGAGGAGAAAGGCTTGCGGGGGAGAAGAAAGAAGAAGAAGAAGAAAAAAAAAGGAATGGGTGGTCCATGGAGCCCGGTCCACGGTGGACCGTCCAATGGGGGGCCTCCAACCGCCCGGTCCACACACACAGGGGCGCGCACCAGGCGCAGCGGGCGCCCCCGCCCGCCACGTGGCCGAGTCACCGCGCGCCACGCGGTGCGTGCAGTCACGCGCCACACGGGCGCGTGACACCCAGCACCGCGCAGGCGCGGGACACCGAGCGCGCCGCACGGACGCCCGCACCCCGCGTCCGCGCGGGCGCGAATGGGGGGCCGCCACGTGGCGGCCCCTGCGCGATTCCCGCCGAAGCACCAGTGCGCCCCCCTGCCGCGCCGTACGCTCCTCGAGCCGCGCGCCCGCCTCAATCCGTGAGCCGCACTCCTCGGGATTTGCCTCGCCTCGCCTCGAGATTCGTGTCGTGATGCCTCGAAAAACGCGCACTTCACCGGGCTCCAAAACCAACAAGTAAATAGTCCATCCTTAGCGATTTCGCGCGCTGAATCCAAAAACGATGTCCATTTCTCCAAATTCTCACCCGAAAATTTGCCGAATGCCCACTCGATCCGATTTTCGCGCCGGGTCCATTTTTAAAGTTCGATTTGCCAAATTCCAACTCTAAAAATTCCCGAAGGCGACCGGAGAGGTAAACTTTTATCCGGACTTCACCCGGAGTCTAATTTTGACATCTGAATCGCGCGAAATCACTTCTGAACACCCGACGGGTCCTCCAACTTCCCACGGGGTCTCAATTTAAGCCCGAAGTCCACCACTTGTGTCCAAATTGCGCGCAACCCACGCAGGCCTCCAGTGATGCAAGAAATTCCCAAATTGCATCACAAATCCATTTCTGGGCCCCCAGCACGCGCACCAACACCCCCAACGGCGACCGAAAGCTGCCCAACAACCAGCAACCCTACGCGGGGGATTCCGGGACCTCACACGCCGCGACTTGGAGTTCCAGGTGGGGGAGCACGTGCTTTTGCGGGTTTTGCCGTCAAAGGGGGTGAAGCGGGTCAGGTTGAGAGGCAAGCTGAGCCCGCGGTATGTGGGGCCCTTTGAGATCCTAGAGCGCATCGGCCCGGTGGCCTATCGCCTCGCCCTACCGCCGAACCTTGATCGGGTGCACGACGTGTTCCACGTGTCCACGCTTCGCAAGTACCCCCCCGATCCATCGCGGGTGCTCGACGTCACCGCAGTCGAGCTTAAGGAGGACCTGAGCTTCGAGGAAGCGCCGATATGGATCCTAGCACGGGAAGACAAAAAGTTGCAGAATCAGACGAACCCCTAAGTGAAGGTGCTTTGGAGCAATCAGGAGGAACGTGAGGCGACCTGGGAACCAGAGTCAAAGATGAGGGAGTGTTATCCAGATCTTTTCACCATGGGCGAGAGTGAATTTTCGAGGACGAAACTTGTTTTTAGTGGTGAGTGATGTAAGACCCGCTTTTCTTTTTTGGTTTTCTTTTCCTTTCCTACGAGTAGGGGTCCAGCGGGTGCTAATTTTCGATTATTTCGGGACAGTCCGTCAGGGCTCGCGGGTATTTTTAGACGGTAGAGCTCGCGAAACGGGGAACGGTGGTGAAATCGGATTTGGAATCCGACCCCGGGATCTCCCAGAAATTAATTCTGAAGGCTGCGGTCTGTTAGACGCCCCGGGATCCGTGCGGTCGATCTACACGTTTTTTGAGGTAACCTTTAGCCGCTGATCTCTTTTGTTTTATTTTGAGCGGGGGTTTATAAGTCGGACTTAGGGTTTTCGCTTTGGGGTTCCTTCAATTTTTCCTCGACCGTGCGGCTAGGGTTTCAGGTGAGCGACCAAAGAGAAGGAGAGGGAAGGAACAGGAAAGAAACCCAACCCATTTTCGCTCTCGCTCGAGATTTCTCAGACGCGGAACTCTACGATCCGGAGGAAGGGAAAAGGGAGAAGGTGGACGATCCTTCTCCTCCATCTCTCGCGTTTCAAGGTGAGCCTTTACCGTTCTTGGTTTAGGTTTCATTTTTTTTGTGTTGAGTTTTGTCGTTCCTCCGGGGACGGGGATCACCGCGCCGCTGCCGCCACGTCCGAGGCGGATGCCGCCGTCGTCGGGTCGCCCGCGTGGGTCGGTGTCGCGCGGGGCCGCCCGCGGGTGGAGCGCCCGCGTGGGCTGGGGCCGCGCGGGGTCGACGCACCCGCGGGCAGCGCGCCCGCGGGGCTCGCTACCGCGCAGGGCCGCCCGCACCCGCGGGCAGCGCACCCGCGCGGCTCGCTGCCGCGCGGGGCCGCCCGCAGGGGGGCACCCGCGCGGGTTGGGGCTGCGCGGGGCCGCCCGCACCTGCGGGCAGCGCGCCCGCGCGGGGCCGCCCGCACCCGCGAGCAGCGCGCCCGCGCGGGAAGGGGCCGCGCGGGGCCGCCCGCACCCGCGGGTAGCGCGCCCGCGCGGCTCGCTGCCGCGCGGGGCCGCCCGCAGGTGGGGCGCCCACGCGGCCTGGGGCCGCGCGGGGTCGCCCGCACCCGCGGGCAGCGCGCCGTACGACCGGTGCCGCGCGGGGCCGCCCGCAGGTGGGACGCCCGCGCGGAGCTGTCCGCATGCGGGGCGTACGCCGCCGGGGTCGTCGTCGTGCGGGGACTGCGCGCTCGGGATTTTTAGAACTTGTCGTTTTCCCGTTTTCTGTCGAAGTGGTCGTTGGGTGTTTTTTATCACCAGGTCTTAGTGTTCGTTTCCTCAGGGTCGCGGGAAGCGGTAGACTCGGCAGACACGCAAACGCGGACGAATCGAACGCCGGACTCCTTTCAAGGTGGGTACTTTCCTCTTGAGTCAGTTGGGAAAGGGTGTTAGTTGTAAGGTGCATGTTTGGGCAACGGTGGTTTTTCTAAAATATTTACTGTTGACATTGCTAACCTGTTGATACTATTTATTTAATCATTTATCTAAATACTTGACTATGAGGCTCGTGTGACTGCACGCACACCGGCGGCTTGGCCTCCGCAAGGGTGTGCTTTTCCGGAAAAGTGATACGTTGACCCGTGTACGCCACGTGACGGTGACGTGATGGGGGCCCTCGGGGGTGGAGGCTTTGAGCGCTGATGCCGAGGCAGGTGCTCGGCAGGGGTTACCGAGGTGGGTGCTCGGAGGGGTTGCCGGGGGAGATGCCCGGTTTGTTTGTTTACACAGGGTTACCTACTGTTGAGTGCACTTTGAGGCGGTGGTTGCTCCGGTTTTAGTGGTTTGCTGTTTATTGCCCTTTATGCTCTTACTTTCCTTTTTAGTCACTGACTTCCCGCCTTGTGACAGGTTCGTCCAAGGGCGAGTGCTAGGATGCCGGTGAGGCCGTGAGAGCACTGTTCTGACTTTTAGCGACAGCAGACACAGTGACTTTTCTTTCCTCGTTCTTTCATTACTCATGTTAGTTAGATGTGGATTGCGATACCCCCGTGGGTTCGATGTGGATGTTGCCCGTTTCTTTTATCATTATTGAATGAATGACCTTCCTTTCCTTTACTTGGCCGTTTTGAACTACAAACAACAAAAACCGTGGAAAACCGTTTACGAAAACCGATTTTAAAACGTGGGTGTCGTGTGGGAACCGTTTTTTAAAACCTTGTGGGATTTATGTGATTTCGAAAATGGTTTTACAAAATCAGGCATCGGGTGGGTGTCGTTTTAAAACTCTGTGGATTTATGTGGCTTTGAAAAGGATTTTTAAAACATCGGCATCGGGTAGGCGCCGCTTTCAAAACTCTGTGGATTTATGTGGCTTTGAAAAGGATTTTTAAAACATCGGCATCGGGTAGGCGCCGCTTTCAAAACTCTGTGATTATTTATCCTTTTAAAAATAGTCGGCCCTTTTCTAAGTATGAGAATAGATAGGATGTATGGTTGCATGTTGAATGTGTCTGTGCCTTGATCTAGTGTGGTTAAAGCTTGTATGGGATGCATTATGTAGTCAGGACGCCGTGCATATACAAAGGAGACTCTGCCCGTTTGCAGAGTGAATTTGTATATGCGGCGGGTCTGTGCGCGCACTGGGGTGGATTTGTTTTAAAGAAAAAAAAAATATTACGCTGATCTGGGAGCGTCGGTGGCTCAACTTCCGCGCGTTTGAACCCCCGGGGCGTGACATCCACCGTGCACACAGAATTTCCCGTGTACACGAAGTGTTGGTAACCTACTCAGATATAAGAGAGATAATAAAAGAGCATAAAACAGAGCTGAACCAAAAGAACTATAAGTAATCTCAGACTGGAAATAAGATACAAGCTGAAATAAAAGTACAATAAACTCCCAGCTCGCCAAACTAAATACAAACATCTAGCTAAAGCCAGACCCAAAAGTACAGTGCTACAGCCTGAGATACAAAAGGGGGTACAATAAAAGTCCAGCTACTCTCACGGTCGGGGTGGACGATCTAGCTAGTCCGCAATCCTCTTACCTCTATCCGCCGCTGATGGCCCAGCAGCTCCCGCAGACGACTCTGCAAAACAAAAGGGAAAAGACAGAAAACAACTATGGGGGTGAGCACTACTAGATAAACCAGTAGCCTCCCCTAGTGGGTAAAACCTCAAATGCTGACGCACCCACTAGGACTATAAGAGGCAAAAAGGAAAGAACAGTGGTAAGCTATAAAAGCTGCTGAAAAAGGAAACTACCACTACTATGCCTCTAAATGCAGTGCCAAAAAGATAACTATATGCATGCAACTATAAGGCTAACTACCTAAGGAAACCCAATCAAAGGGCCAAAAAGCACTGGCACTGCCTGCTCTGCTGTCAAATTCAAGAACCCAGTATCTGATCGGCACACGGCACGATCCCAAAATATCCAATCGACCGGCACACGGCTCGGCCCTAAGCCTACTCCGGAGTGGCACTCGAGGGGAGCGACCCACACGAGTAAAGTAACCCTGTCACCAATACCTCACAATAGCAGGACTGGATCATGACTATGATCAAAGTGGGAAACTCCATCCACTAATGCAACCCCGATCCCCAATCTGATGAGATGATAAATATCCGGTCAACCGCCCAAAATCCGCGGTCGCCGCAAGACCCAAAAATCCCAATCTGATAAAATAAAAACTTCTGGTCGACCGCCTAACGTTCGCGGTTGCCATAATGCCCCACAGTCCACAAATGAGTCTAAACTGTCCCAGACTCAAGATCCCAACTACACTATCCCAAAACTCTGCTCGAACTCGAGCAACATGCATAAGTATAACAACGAGAATAACTACACATGGTTTCTCCTAAGTCAAGTCCCAATAAGATAGTGTAGCAATAAATAGTGGCCTAACTAGATGTCCATACAAGCATGCAATGGTCCCCTTTTAAAGTGTAGAAAAATATCTGATATTTATTTTAAAAAGATTGATCTTAATATACCAACATGATAAGTCAATTGCATGCAAGGTTAGGATATAGCATTGTCCAACAATATTGTCCCAAGTTTAATACATAAAGGCTATCAATTAATTTGTGGGGTCAATACACTAGGTTCTCACATTAACTATTAGATTGTCACATTCAAATTGGGGAAACTCTAATACTCCTAGTGAGCATGTCAACAGTGAGGGAAACACAACCACCCACCTCGAAAAGCGTGCACTACACCCGAAGAAACTCCCCGCTGCCCGCTGTCCTCTAAAACTGCTGTCTGCCGAAAACAGTGCCCTACAGCAACACACATTGCACAAGGTGTAAATATACTATTCACAAAAACACAGCTTTTGCTGTTTTTCCAAACAGCACGAAAAACAAGGTATTTCACCTCTGTGCCGAGCTCCAAAAATCCCAGAAAATTCACGATTACGTTCCTCGCGAAGAGTAGGCCCAAAACGACTATTTATACGCCTTGATCCGATGCTCCTACGCCAAGATATAAATCGATGAAGCCGCCGCTGTCCAAAATTCCAAACAGCAAATGGGGTGTTAAAAATGCCTCGGGAACAGTGCCAAGAACCCGGAATCCAAAGAAATCACCAACGCAGAAAATGAAGCCCTACCTCTCACGAACACACCGGCGTAGAAATCGTCGAAAACGGCCTCCTGTACTGCGTAGGGAGCTTCTCGGACTGAGAAGTGACGAAAACGGGCCGAAAAAGGGGAACGTCGAGGCACGCTGTAAAATCCGGATCGCCATTGTCGAGCCTCCAAAAATTCTGGAAATCCACCACGAGATCAAAAATAAACAGAGGAACAACTTCTATAAAAACCTCTCCCTCCCATTCCCTCTCTAAAGCTCGGAAAAACCCAAAAAAAGGAGAGGGAGACTTATATAGGCCCACTAAACATTTGAATTAATTCCGGATTTATCCCCGGTTTAGGGCGCCCGAAAGTTTCGGGTCCCGAAACCGGGCCCAAACAGTAGCCCGGCCCACGGCCCACTCGCCACACCGGATCCGCCCGGATCGCGTAGCCGTCCGACCCACCCCGGATCACGACACGTGTCCCCCGCACAGGGGACAGCGCGCCCTGCGAACCGAGCGGGCCCACGCGTCCCCCAGCGGGGCGGCTGGGGTGGGTGGCGCCAGCCACTGGCGCGGCGCCACGTGGCTGGCGTTGCCCCGCCCGGCACGCCAGCCGGCACGCCGCCTGCGCGCTTGCGCCCGCGTGCGCGTACGGCCGCAGGCGCGCGCCCGCGGGTGCACCGCGCGCACCTGCGCCCTCCAACCCAGGGCCGCCACGTGGCGCGCCCCGGTCCACCGTGCACCGCGCCACACCCCGCGCCTGCCCGGCCTGCCCGCGCACGCCCCCGCGCGCCGCGCGCACTGCACCGGCCAAATGGTACACTGCCACGTGGCCCGCCGGTCCACCGTGCACCGGCGGCGCACCTCCATGGACCGGGAGGCGTGCGCCGGCCCAATGGCGCACTGCCACGTGTCCCAGGCTGGTCCACGGCTTCCCCCGTGCACCAATTTGCACCGAAAACTTCTGGGTGTCCGTTTTTGGGCATCCGGACTCAGAAAAATGCAAATAAATAGCCGTTTTCAAGCATTTTTCCGCGCTGAATCCAAATACGGCCTCGGATCAGCCTGAAGCCACTTCTAAAATTTGGCAAAAGCAGCCGAAGGTCAGGCTTGATCCCAAACCCTCACTGAGTCCAAACAACACATCCTTTTGACATGTTGGGGCCCAACACACCAATAATAGGTGTTCCACACCCCGAAACATGGGGAAAGCAACAGGGAATTCTAGGACACTACATAAAGCCTTCCACAAATCACCGTTAGTAGCCAGTCAAACCCAAAGAACTCCGCACCTCGGTGATAGTCGTCGGCCTCGGCCAATCTCGAATAGCATCCACCTTGGCCGGATCCACTGCCACTCCCGTAGCTGAAACTACGTGCCCCAAAAAAGGCGACCTCCCGGAGCCAAAATCCGCACTTCAAAAGCATGGCATACAGCTTCTTCTCTCACAGAAGCTGCACTGTTGTCACGCCCCGGGGTCGAAACTGCGACCCGGGCTCGCCAACAGATCCGCCACCTATGCCAAACTCCGCATAGGCGAAGCGTCCTACCTGCAAGAAAAGTGCTACCGCTAACAGATATCAGAGCTAGAAGATAAAACTGCTGTAAAATAAAATCAACCGCTGTACAACAGGAAAATAATACAACAATGTCCACCTCCCAAAAATGATAATCGAACAATATCCTCAGATACAAAACTCATAGCTCAACTGGGAGGTATCTCCAATAAATACATCAGCGTATAGGCTCTCAATACATATCATATCCTCACTACATCAGTCTCTCAAAAAAAGAAAAAAATAACTAGTTTACTGAAGCTCTCCTCTAAAGGGGTACCGCTACACTCCAACGACGGGTAGGGAACTAGCTCGCGATTCCCTCGCCTCGGTCCGAAGAATCAGCAACTGGAGCAACAGGAACAGGAGTAGAAGTTCCTGGGGAAAAGACACCACGACGGGTGTGAGAACTACATCCCACAGTAGTTCTCAGTAGGTGCCGCCAACAAGCCCGACGGTCTGCCCACTAAGTCTACTAGAGGCATAAAGTAACAAAGTGGTACTGAAAGAAAATAGCTGGAAAAGAAAGACTCTACAGCTACTATGCCTCTATCTAGATGCTCAAAAGTGGAACAGAGGGAAACATGATGCATCTACTATCCCTTAACTCAGATCACCCAATCTACACTGACTGCCTCCTCGGGTCCAGTCAAACCTGCGCCTACCTACTGCCGTTACATCCACGTAGGGCCGGACTGACGTAGGGCGTCCGTGACTGCCAAAACTGGCCCAGCCAGAGGGACTACGTTGACAAGTCACGATACAAAAGTAACAAATCCACCCCGGGCGTGGCTCTCGAGGGGCGCGACCCCACCGAGGAAAAGGCATCCGCGCACTCTGTCGCTCAGGTGGCACTGCAGGCTATAGTCCAAAATCCACGCTCACGCTCTGAACGGAAAGACTCAGAATCCTCAATCATCTCGCACAACGGTCGGAGCACTCTCGACGACTCAGCTGATCAGCTCTCACGAACACGAGACACTAGCCTCTCCAATAACTCACCGCACAAAACACACTGGCTGGAGATACTCCACAGCCAGGATCAACCCACCACTCAGGGCTAACAAAACTGGTCGGACAACACTCAACGACCCGGGACCACCGTCAACCCCGACAGTTCCCAACAACAGAATATCAAGCCAACCTGCAGACTCACTGACAGGATAAACTCCACAACAGACACAATAAAGGGTCCGGGAACCCCGAAAGACTAGAACCTATAACCCTAATCAAACAAGAACAGGCTTTAGGCATAGCCTCTCGTTGTTCTCGTCCCAAAGAAAAAGGCAGCCCTTGGAACCCAGACCACTCGAATCATCTCAAGTGGTTAAATTTATAGGGAAAAGGTGACATTTCGTACTGGAAGCCATTTGATCTGAAAGAAATCCATATTTAATGATTTTTAGTTCTTTTTAGGAAAACAATTGAAAACAGATTTTATATCCAAACCTCGTAGAGCTAATGCCTTTGTCCAATCAAACAAGAACAGGCTCGGGCGACCCTACGATACTTGGAAGAAAACATTGGTTGACTAAAAATCATATGTGTGTCCAAAAACAGTTCTGGGTTCAAGGTCCTGCTATCACTGATAAACCGCTGCCACTAACACAGCGGCGACCAATAAAACAAGAAAATGGAACATCTCGGGACCGCCGTCTACCCAAATGGCTCCCGCCACAGATGATCGATCAACCACATCTACCAGACTCCACTCTGCTCCCAAGCACGAGTGTAAAATGCATCCCACACTAAAGGAATCCCGACCACTCGGCCCACTACCCGGGCGAGTAACACTATGTCCAGGAAGGAAAAGAAGTGTGGATGTCTAAAGCGGAATAAACCTAGCCCAAGTTGGAGTTTTCTACTGGTATGGCTACACATGCAGCATATGACGGGGGTGATAGGTCAAGTTCCAAGATAACAACAATTTACATATGGTAGAAAGCAAGGAGATGACAAAATCATCAGGTAAAATAAGGAATAGTGATTCCTACATTCTAGCATGCTGTACAAGAATTCACTATCATGCATAGCCCAACAATAGCAGGCTTAAAGTACAGTCCATCAATCTTGGAGACAGGGCCACCCACCTGAAAACGCTAACTGCCCACGGTTCCACAACTAAAAATACCAGGAAATTGATATGTCCAAATCCAACGGGTCCAGCAATACTCGCAAACCCTCCTAGGTACAACACAAAGCTAACAGTTACACTTAATTCCACAATTTACCCAAATAAGTTACAATCTGAATTCAGCCACAAAGATGTCACTTTTTCACCTGCAAACAATGCTCGAAAAATTCCGATAAAAATACTACGGCGATCGTCGCGTCGAGACCTTCAAAACGGGTACCTGCACGTCCAATTCCGAGCCCCGTAGGCCGAGTTACAAATTCCACAATGCAGGGTGCACAAACCTCACAACATACACAACTGTAATACTCTGTACAGTAAAAGGGAGAAGAATATACCTTCGGGCAAATCTCAGAAAATTCCACAAAAAATATGACGGTAATCCTTGCGACGCGTAGATGCAAAAAGTGTACAGGCACGTCTCCATCCGATGCATGAGCGCGGAGATAAAAATCCGGCAAGGTGTCACTGTCCAGAAATTCCATCAGCGGCAAAGGGGGTTAAAAACATACCCGGAACCCCAAACAAAGCTCAAATATGAGAAAAGTAGACAATACAAGAATCATATATCTACCTCTCATGAATCCAACGCCGCAAGAATCGTCCAAAAACACTATTGGGGTAGCTCTGTGGACCTCTCAGACCAAAATGCGACGATAACGGACCTTCGATGAAGGAACGTCGCTCTGCGCTACGATGCCGAAGTCGTCGACGTCGCGGCCTCCAAAAAATCCGGGCCTTCTCCACGAGATGCACAGCGAGGAGATCAAAAACTTTGGTGAAGGGTGCACTGGCCGAAGAGCTCGGGAAAAAGCTCTACTCGGTGAGCAAAAGGGCCTATTTATAGGCTCAACCCGAAAATCCGAAATTGGGCTTTTGGGCCGATTTTCCGGGCGCCCGCACGAACCGGGCGTCTACAGTGTTGGGCCCGGCCCAACACTGTTCACGCCCGGAATGCCCAGGGCCCCGCCACGTCTCACCCGAACAGCGGACAGCCATGCAGGGCCATCCGCTGCTCGACACGTGGCGCGCGGAGATGTCGACACGTGGACCGCACTCGGCCAATGCGTCGCCTGCCGCGCCCACGTGTGCGCTGCCAGCGCCGCCTGCGCCCCCTGCCAGGCACGCGCCCCGAGGCAGCCGCACCGGCTCCGTGGACCGAGCGCACATGGACCGGCCAACCAGTGGCCGCCACGTGTCCCCCCCCCGGTCCACCGTACACCCGCACATTTCCCCCGTGGACCGCGCCCACAACACCAACCAGTCACAAGCTGCCACGTGTCCTGCCTCCGGTGCACGCCGGCCCGTGGACCGCGCGCCTGCCCGAGCGCCTGCTCGCGCCCGCGCGCCTGCCCGCGGTCGCTCCGCCGCCTGCCCGAGCCCGCGCCGCCGCGCTCCGCCGCCGACGCTGCCCCTGGCCGCCGGAACAGTAAAAGTTGCCTCGAAATCCATGTCGGGTCATCCGGGCTCCGAAAGATACAAGTAAGTAGTCCATTTTCAACGTTTTCGCGCGCTGAATCCGAATCCGCTGTCCGTTCTGCCAAATTCCAACTCTAAAAATTGCCGAAGGCATCCGGAAAGGTGTTCTTTTGTCCAAACTTCGCGCTGAGCCCAATTTTAATATCCATTGCGTGCGAAACCACTTCTAAACATTCAACGGGGTCATCTGACTACTCTTGTGATCCATTAAACACACTGAGTCCATCACTAGTGTCCAATTGGTGCACAAACGCCACCGACACGCCACATAGGCCTCCAGGAGCTGCTGGTCAACCTGTAGAAGCCCTGCAGAGATCTAGGTCACCACAACTGTCCTCAAGTGCTCCTTACTCCACATCACTCCGGGAGTAAATCAGAATCATCAATAAATACTGCAACAACCCGGTCCAAAAACGGCTGAAATATCCAGTTCACCAAATCCATCAATGCGGCAGGGGCATTCGTCAATCCAAATGGCATCACTGTGAACTCATAAAGCCCGTACCGAGATCTGAATGCCGTTTTGGAGAAATCCTTGGCCCTCACACTCAGCTGGTGGTAGCCGAACTGAAGATCAATCTTCGAAAATACCGAAGCTCCCAATAATCCATGCACAGTCGAAGTGAACCATCCTTCTACTTCACAACCAACTCAGGCTCTCCCCACGGTGACACACTGGGTCTAACAAAACCCTAGTCCATCAGATCCTACAGTTGCGCCTTCAGCTCTCTCAACTCGACAGGCGCCATCCGATAAGGTGCCTTCAAGATAGGCGTGGTTCCCGGGACCTCGTCAATCACAAACTCTATCTCCCTCTCCGGCGGCCTAGTCGTCAACTCAAACATATCTAGCAACTCGCGGATAATGGGGATATCCTCGAGTCCCAGTGCCACCGTAGGCACCTCCATGATAGTAGCCAGAAAGACAATGCAACCTCTGAACATATCTCCTCCAGTCCTGGCTCGCGGAGACTCATCATTCTCTCTCGGCAGTCAGAATGGCAAGGTCCGGTGACAATCAATCTACACCTAGCACCACGTCAAAATCCTGAAGTTACCCTTTCAATTCTCGTAGCTCAGCCGGTGCCATTCCAATAAGATAAGGAGCCCTAAAGATTGGCGTAGTTCCTAGAACTACGTCAATCCAAAAACTCAATTTCCCTATCCGGCGGTATACTAATCAACTCAGGCGGAACCAAAATGTCTGGGAGCTCAAGAACAATAGGGATGTCCCTAAGTCCCGGTACCGCCGTAGGCTCCTCAACTACACTAGCCAAAAGGCTGCACATCTACAGCGAATCATCTACCTCGGTCGGGAACTCGAACCCATAAGGCAAGGAAAACACTCGGACATTCCCGGTACACAACATCTCTTGGCCTGGCTCGCAAAGGGTGACCGTCTTCGCGGCACAATCTAACATCACGAAATACCGAGCCAGACCGTCCATCCCGAGGACCACATTAAAATCCCACAGCCGTCTCAAGACCAACAACATTCCTCCACGTGCGACGGTTAAACGGGAATCTAAACTTCTCGTGCACGTGGTAACCATCCTACCTCTAACCCATGCAATGATGATCATTCTACCAAAAAGAGAAATGAAATGCTCCGATAACAATAAGATACAGATCCTACCGCCAGAAATAAATCATACCTGCCACCACTCGGTCAGCAACAGTAGAATCCTCCGTCTGTGCTAAGCAATCCTGGCCGCTCAACAACGGCTGTCTCTCACCAGATGAGCGGGGTGGCGAAGATCGGTCTACCTGGAGATCCGTCGATGGAGTTTCCGGTCGTAGCTGGGAAGTAGTAGGAATAGATGCCGAAGTCGGTGCTACACATGTCGGAAGGGGGCATGTAGCCCGCAAATGTCCTGATTGGCCACAAAGATAGCAGCGTCCCTGCCGTTGATCACAAGTATTGGCAAGGTGTTGACCTCCACAGAAAATGCATATGTCAGAAAACTGGGACTGCCTCGACAGCTGCTGATGCTGTCGCCTCTGCTGTCGTGACCACGATCTCTGCTGGGATGCGATAGGGGCCAACGTCGAAGAAGGTGCTACAAAGGTCGGAAGGGGGCATGTAGCTCGGATGTGACCAGGTTGTCCACATCTAAAGCAACGACCCTGCCTCAAATCGCAGGTGTGCGGGAAGTGAGGTCCTCCACAGAAAATACATCCGCCGTGAAGCCGTGGTCGTCTCCGAGAACTAGACTGTCCATCAATATCCGGGGTTGAGCGTTTTCTCTCAAAACGCTGCTCTGAAGTCCTAGCCCTCACTCCGACTGCCGAATCACCGCCCTGCACCAACAGCTGCTCCAAGAGCTGGTCCTGATGAAAGCTCCTCGCCACCAAATGGGTCACTAAGGCCCACAGTTCCCCCAGCTCGGCGGATACCGCCTGTCCAGACTCCTAAGGGGGAGTGGGGGTACCCTCGGCGAAAAAATGACGCCGGGGCGACATCCTGCCACAAGAAACCACAAATCAGAAACACATTGCCATGCCCCGGGTGTAAACCAGAACCCGGGCCCGTCTACAGATCCGCCATGCACACGGAATTTTTCGCGTACACGAAGCGCTGGTAACCTGCTCAGATATAATATAACAATAAAAGAGCATAATACAGAGCTGAAATAGAAGAACCACATAGTAACTCAGACTGGAACCAAGAATAAAACTGTAATAAATACAATAATTTCCCAGCTCACCACAAAAGTACAACCAGCTGGCTCAAGCCAGACCCCAAATAAAAGAAAGTACAACAGTCTGAGTGGAGGGTACAGTATCTGTCTAACAGCAACTCTCAGTCTCTCAGGAGATCTATCTACTCAGCGATCCCCTTACCTCGATCAGCTGCTGATGGCCTAGCAGCTCCTGCTGACGACTCTGCAAAACATGGGAGAAGAAAGAGAGGAACAACAATGGGGGTGAGAACTACCAGATAAACCAGTAGCCTCCCCTAGTGGGTATGTCACGCCCCGGGTGTAAACCGGAAGCCGGGCCCGCCAACAGATCCGCCGTGCACACAGAATTTTCTATGTGCACGAAGCGCTGGTAACCTGCTCAGATAGTTAATATACAATAAAAGAGCATAAACAGAGCTGAACTAATAAAACTAAAAGTAATCTCAGACTGAAATAAGCTACAAGCTGAAATAAAAGTAGAATATACTCCCAGCTCACCATAAATATACAACCAGCTAGCCAAAGCCAGACCCAAAAGGAAACTACTGAAGTCTGAGATACAAAAGGGGGTACAATAAAAAAACCTCGCTAGTCTCTCACTTGGGGTAGACGATCTAGCTAGTCGGCGATCCTCTTACCTCGATCTGCCGCTGAAGGCCCAGCAGCTCCCACAGATGACTCAGCAAAACCAAGGGGAAAAGGACAGAAAACAACAATGGGGGTGAGAACTACTAGATAAACCAGTAGCCTCCCCTAGCGGGTAAAACCTCTAATGCTGACGCACCCACTAGGAATAAAGAGGCAAAAGGAAGAACAGTGGTATGCAATAAAGACTGCTGAAAAAGGAACTACCACTACTATGCCTCTAAACGCAGTGCCAAAAGATAACTGTATATATGTAACTATAAAGCTGACTGCCCAAAGAAACCCAATCAGAGAGCCAGGAAATACTGGCACTGCCTGCTCTGTCATCACTCACAACTCACCAACTGACCGGTACCCATCACGGTCAAAAAGCCTACTCCGGAGTGGCACTCGAGGGGAGCGACCCACACGAGTAAAGTGTCTCTGTATCAATCATCTCTGTAACCGATGTCTCACAATAGCAGGACTAGATCATGACCATGATCAAAGTGGGAATACTCCATCCACTAATGCAACCCTGATCCCCAATCTGATGTGATAATAACATCCGGTCAACCGCCCAAAATTCGCGGTTACCATTATATCCCCCAATCCCCAAGAAGAGTCTAAACTGTCCCAGACTCAAGATCCAACTACACTATCTCAAGATCCCGGTATGACTCGATCGTCATGCATCGATAGAGAAGAATATCAGTAAAACATGTTTTCTCCTAAGTCAAATCCCATAATACAGTGCTGCAGTAAAATAGTGGCCTAACTAGATGTCCAATTAAACATACAATTATTCCTTTAAAAAGTATTAGAAAAGTGACTAAGGTTTCTTGTAAAGAATCATTTTATAATATTATTTATTTGCATGCAGTTTAAGATATAGCAATTGTCCAACTTCATTGTCCCAGATTGATCACATAGCAGCTATCAATTAATTTAGGGGGCCAACGCAATAGGTTCATATACCACGAGTTAACTGTCACCTTTATAATTGGGAAACTCTACTATTCCTAGTGAGCAAGTCAACAAAGAGGGAAACGCAACCACCCACATCGAAAAGCATGCACAACACACCCAGAAAATACCCGCTGTCCTCTAAGCACACCGTCAGCTGAAACAGTATCCTACAACATCACACAAGTGTACACGGTGTAAAAACTACAAGTTCCAAACACATAATTGCTGTTTTTGCAATCAGCACGCAAAACGAGGAATTTCACCTCTGTCTCGAGCTCCTAAAATCTCAAAAAAATCACGGTTGCGTTCCTTGCGAAAATTAGCCCAAAATCGACTCTTGAATCACCTTGATCTGATATTCCTACGCTGAGAAATAATTCGTCGAAGTCGCCGCTGTCCAAAAACCCAAACAGCAAAAGAGGGGGTCAAAACACCTCGGGAATCATGCCAAGAAATCGGAATCCAGAGAAACCACCAACACAGAAAACGAAGCCCTACCTCTTAGGAACACACCGGCGAAGAAATCGTCGAAAAAGGACTCCTGTACTGCGCAGGGGACTCCTCGGACTGAAATGCGACGATAACGGGCCAAGATTGGGGAAAAACGAGGCACACTGTAAAATCCGGATCGCCGCTGTCAAACTTCCAAAAATTCTAGGAACGCACCACGAGGTAGAAAATAAGAAGATGAAAAACTTCTCTTCAATGACCTCTCTCTGGCTCTCTCTCTTTCTCTCAAAAAAACAGAGAAAAAGAAGGGAGGGGAAGGGCTATTTATAGGCCCAAACATCTTTTGGGAAAAAGACCACTGTGTCCCCACTTTCGGGCGGCTACAGTGCCCAGTCCCACTTTCGGGCGTGAACAGTGCAGCCCGGCCCGCGATTCGGGCGGCTACAGTGCGGCCCGGCCCAGGGGTTTCCGGGCGCGCACAGTGCGGCCCGGCCCAGCCCGCCCGCGCACGGGATCCCTTCCCGTCCAACCGGCCGTCCGACCCGGCCCACGGCCCGCCACGTGTCCGCCAAACAGGCGGCAGCCGTGCGGGCCCAACGGGGAAGCGCCACGTGTCCCCCGTGATTGGCGGCAGGGTGGGCGCGCCAGCCAACGGCGTGGCGACACGTGGCCCCGCCCGACACGGCTGTCGGCGGGCGCCGCCGCCACGTGCGCCCACGTGCGCCCATGTGCGCGTACGGCTGCCGCCGCGTGGCGCCGCGTGCGCCACGCGCACATGGACCAGCCAACCCGGGGCCGCCACGTGGCGCGCCCCGGTCCACCGTGCACCGCGCCCCCTCCGCGCCTGCCCGGCCTGCCCGCGCTGCCCGCGCACCCTCCCGTGCGCCGCGCGCCTTGCACCGGCCCAACTGCGTGCCGCCACGTGGCCCGCCGGTCCACCATGCACCGGCCGCCCTTTCCGTGGACCGGGGGGCGTGCGCCGGCCCAATGAGAAGCCGCCACGTGTCCCTGGCCGGTCCACAGGTCCCCCCATGCACTATTTTTCACAGAAAACTTCCGGGGGTCCGTTTTTGGGCATCCGGACTCCGTTTTCAACAAATAAAAAGCCGTTTTCAAGCGTTTTTCCGCGCTGAATCCAAATACGGCCTCCGCTTGGCCCAAATCTTTCTATAAAATTTGGCAATTACCTTCGAAGGTCAAACCAACAGTAAATACCACACAGTGTCCATCCGTAGCATCCCTTTGATGCACTGTGGACCTAATACACCAATAATAGGTGTTTCACACCCGGGATTCACGGAAAAAACAGAACGGAAACCAGGGCCACTACATCCCCCCCCACTAACAAAAGTTTCGTCCTCGAAACGAAAAATCATACCTCAATCCTGAGCCTCGAACAGGTAGGGGTAGGCGTCCATCATTGCTGACTCGAGCTCCCACGTCGCCTCGCGCTCATCATGATTGCTCTAGAGGATCTTCACATAGGGAATGACCCGATTATGCAATTCTTTCATCTCCCGATCTAGAATTCGCAGTGGGCGCTCCTCATATCTCAAATCCTCGCTGACCTCGAGTGGTGCAAAGTCGATGACGTGCGACGGGTCGAAGACGTACCTCCTCAGAGTGGAAACATGAAAGACATCGTGGACACCAGCCAGTCTCGGGGGAAGTGCAAGTCGATAAGCAACTGGCCCAACACGCTCCAATACCTCAAAGGGTCCAATGTATCGGGGACTGAGTTTCCCGCGAATGCCAAACCTCCTTATCCCTTTGGATGGCGAGACTTTCAGAAATACATGATCTCCCACCTGAAACTCTAAGTCTCGTCGCCGAACATTAGCATAGCTCCTCTGTCGACTCTAAGCGATCTGAAGGTGCTGTCGGATCACTCTGACCTTTTCTTCTGCCTCTAGCAACAAATCTGGTCCCAGAGTCCTTCTCTCCCCCACATCACTCCAATATAGCGGTGATCGACATTTGCGTCCGTACAACGCTTCAAACGGAGCCATTTGGATGCTCGCTTGAAAGCTATTGTTGTACGCAAACTCAGCCAGTGACAAGTGTCGAATCCATCCACCGCCAAACTCTAGGATACAAGCCCTCAGCATATCCTCAAGGATCTGAATCGTCCGCTCTGACTGTCCATCAGTCTGTGGGTGGAAAGCTGTACTAAATCTGAGCTGAGTCCCCAAGGTAGTCTGTAAACTCCCCCAGAATCGCGAAACAAACCTCGGGTCTCTATCTGACACTATGGAAGCTGGCACCCCATGTAACCTCACTATCTTATCCAAGTATAACTGGGCTAGTCGTTCGAGTGGCCAAGTAGTCTGTATAGGCAAAAAGTGCGCTGACTTGGTAAGTCGATCCACCACTACCCAGATAGCATCTGCACCTCCTTGTGCCCTCGGTAATCCGACCACAAAATCCATCGTGATGTGGTCCCACGTCCACTCAGGAATTGGAAGACTTTGTAACTTGCCAGCTGGCACACGATGCTCAGCTTTTACCTGCTGACAAGTTAAACACTGAGACACAAACCTCCCAATATCCCTTTTCATGCCATTCCACCAGAAGTGTGTCTTGAGGTCCTTATACATCTTAGTCCCCCCAGGATGAAGGGTGTAAGGTGTATAATGGGCCTCTCTCAATATCTGCTCTCTGATCTCAGAATCCCCTGGCACACGGCTCGATCCCTGTACCTCAGTACTCCCGCAGTATCAACTGAAAAATCCCCTGATCGATCACTCGGAATCTGATCTCGAATCTTGGTCAAATGGGGGTCCTCGCTCTGTTTCTCCCGGATCCTCTCCAGTAGAGTAGGCTGCACGACCAAAGACATCAGTCTAGCAGAGACCCCAGGGGATACAACCTCTATCTCGAGCCGTCTCAACTCCTCTAATAGTGGCGCCTGATCTGTAATCAACATGGACAAACTCTGCACCGCTCTCCTACTCAAAGCATCTGCAACCACGTTGGCCTTTCCTGGATGGTAAAGGATATCCACATCGTAATCCTTCAGTAACTCTAACCATCTGCGCTGCCTCAAATTCAGTTCCTTCTGCGTGAACAGGTACTTTAGGCTCTTGTGGTCGGTGTAGATCTCACAGTGCTCCCCATATAGGTAATGGCGCCAAAGCTTCAGTGCAAACACCACGGCAGCAAGTTCCAAATCATGGGTAGGGTAATTCTTCTCGTAATCCTTAAGCTGTCTCGATGCATAAGCAATTACCCTCCCTTCCTGCATCAGCACGCATCCAAGTCCACTGTGCGATGCATCACTGTAGATCACATATCCCTTCCCCATTACTGGGAGGGAAAGGATAGGAGCGGTCATCAATCTATCCTTTAGCTCCTCAAAGCTCCTCTGGCAGTCCTCACTCCAGATAAACTTAACTCCTTTACGCGTCAACCGAGTGAGGGGTGTGGAAAGCTTCGCAAAGCCTTCCACAAACCGACGATAATAACCAGCTAACCCCATGAAGCTGCGCACCTCAGATACAGTCGTCGGTCGGGGCCAATCTCGAACTGCCTCAATCTTTGCCGGGTCTACTGCTACACCGGCGGCGGAAATCACATGGCCCAAGAAAGCTACCTTCCGAAGCCAAAACTCGCACTTTGACAACTTGGCATACAACTTCTTATCTCGTAGAAGTTGTAGCACAGTCCTCAAGTGCTCCTCGTGCTCGGCCTCGCTTCGGGAGTAAATAAGGATATCATCAATGAACACCACCACAAAACGATCCAGAAAGGGCCGAAATATCCTGTTCATCAAGTCCATAAAGGCGGCAGGGGCATTAGTCAATCCAAACGGCATAACTGTAAACTCATAATGCCCGTACCGTGATCTGAAAGCAGTCTTAGGAATATCCTCGGCCTTCACCTTCAGTTGGTGGTAACCAGACTGTAGATCAATCTTGGAAAATACACAAGACCCTTGCAGCTGATCAAAGAGATCATCGATGCGCGGCAAAGGGTACTTGTTCTTAATGGTCACTTTGTTCAACTCCCTATAGTCCACACACAACCGAAGTGACCCATCCTTCTTTTTCACGAATAGCACCGGTGCTCCCCAAGGCGACACACTTGGTCTAATAAAGCCCTTATTCATCAGATCTTGCAGCTGTGCTTTAAGCTCTCGCAGAAGATACAACTGCTGGGAGCCCGTGACTGTCGGGACTGCTGCTGCTGAGACTGTCGCTGTCGCTGTGGCTGCCGCTGAGACCCGCGCTGCGACGACTGCGATCTCTGCTACTGCTGCGGGGGCCTCTGGGACCCACTAGGCCCTCGCCGCTCCGAACGCCCACGGCCTGGGAACTGAGGCGGTGGCGGTCGGGGCGGCCTCCAAGTACTGGCCTGTCCCCCCTCGTCCTGGACTGGTCGCTTTCTGTCGGAGCTCTGAGCGACCGCGGCCCTCTGTCTGGCCACCACCAGATCACCTCTCTCCACCCACTGTGCATGCTCTGCGGCTGCCTCCAGAGTCTGAAATCTCTGAGCATGCACCAGTGTGTAAATCTCTGGACGGAGGCCTCCCTCGAACAACTCAACCTGGTGCGGACCGTCACGAGCGACGAAGGGCACACAGTTCAGCAACTCCGTGAACTCCTGGAAATAGGCATGAGCCGATCGATCGCCCTGCTGTAGGTTCTTCAAGTCGTCCTCCAACTTCTTCTTCACACTGGTCGAAAAATAGGTGTCCAGCACCATCCGTCGGAACTCCTCCCAAGGCAGCTGCCGAGTAATCCGGAACTCCAGGGGCTCTACCCGCTGCCACCAAAAATCAGCATCACCGTCCGAACAGTGCACCGCCATGTGCACTCGATACCTCGGGTCGATGAAGAAGTCCCGAAAAAGCTTCTCCATCGCAGAAAGCCATCTCCCAACAGCCCAGGGCTACGCATCCCGCCCTGAGAATCTAGGGGGTCCCCGCTGAACAAACTTGGAGAGTTTGTTAGCGATATCCTGCTCCTCCTCCGCAGTCAAAGGCTGAATAGCTCCAGGAGCCCCGCTACTCGAAGATGGCGCTGACGGCACAAAAGGTGCAACAGGAGGCACAAGGGCCTCAGGAATAGCTGGGGATGGTGCCTCTCTCTGGGCAAGGAGCTGCTCAAACCTCTGCTCCTGGCGGCGCTGACCCTCCGCCAATTGGGCCAACAAGGCCCTCAACTCAGTAAGCTCGGGGGGTGTAGGCTGCCCTGGCTCATCAGGGGGTAACGGGACACCCCGAGTAGGGATCCGACGTCGGGGAGGCATCCTGCCACAAGAAATCACGAATAAGTAACATAACCCCACACGACCCAATCTAGCGAAAGTCAAAGACATCCCCCAATTTCTGCGACTTTATGTTGTCTGCAGCCAACATAACGGTCCACCAGAAATCGGGTATGTCGATCCCACTTCACTCACTGGAAGAGTCCAATAAATAAATCAACGACTTTCGCGAAGTGTCACGCCTCTCGCGCCCTATCATCCTAGGGTCTGCCAAAAGCCTAGGGTTTCCTAAGTCCCAACTGACCTATCCCTAAGCTCTGATACCAACTTAATCTGTCACGCCCCGGGTGTAAACCGGAACCCGGGCCCGCCAACAGATCCGCCGTGCACACAGAATTTTCTATGTGCACGAAGCGCTGGTAACCTGCTCAGATAGTTAATATACAATAAAAGAGCATAAACAGAGCTGAACTAATAAAACTAAAAGTAATCTCAGACTGAAATAAGCTACAAGCTGAAATAAAAGTACAATATACTCCCAGCTCACCATAAATATACAACCAGCTGGCCAAAGCCAGACCCAAAAGGAAACTACTGAAGTCTGAGATACAAAAGGGGGTACAATAAAAAAACCTCGCTAGTCTCTCACTTGGGGTAGACGATCTAGCTAGTCGGCGATCCTCTTACCTCGATCTGCCGCTGAAGGCCCAGCAGCTCCCACAGATGACTCTGCAAAACCAAGGGGAAAAGGACAGAAAACAACAATGGGGGTGAGAACTACTAGATAAACCAGTAGCCTCCCCTAGCGGGTAAAACCTCTAATGCTGACGCACCCACTAGGAATAAAGAGGCAAAAGGAAGAACAGTGGTATGCAATAAAGACTGCTGAAAAAGGAACTACCACTACTATGCCTCTAAATGCAGTGCCAAAAGATAACTGTATATATGTAACTATAAAGCTGACTGCCCAAAGAAACCCAATCAGAGAGCCAGGAAATACTGGCATTGCCTGCTCTGTCATCACTCACAACTCACCAACTGACCGGCACCCATCACGGTCAAAAAGCCTACTCCGGAGTGGCACTCGAGGGGAGCGACCCACACGAGTAAAGTGTCTCTGTATCAATCATCTCTGTAACCGATGTCTCACAATAGCAGGACTAGATCATGACCATGATCAAAGTGGGAATACTCCATCCACTAATGCAACCCTGATCCCCAATCTGATGTGATAATAACATCCGGTCAACCGCCCAAAATTCGCGGTTACCATTATATCCCCCAATCCCCAAGAAGAGTCTAAACTGTCCCAGACTCAAGATCCAACTACACTATCTCAAGATCCCGGTCTGACTCGATCGTCATGCATCGATAGAGAAGAATATCAGTAAAACATGTTTTCTCCTAAGTCAAATCCCATAATACAGTGCTGCAGTAAAATAGTGGCCTAACTAGATGTCCAATTAAACATACAATTATTCCTTTAAAAAGTATTAGAAAAGTGACTAAGGTTTCTTGTAAAGAATCATTTTATAATATTATTTATTTGCATGCAGTTTAAGATATAGCAATTGTCCAACTTCATTGTCCCAGATTGATCACATAGCAGCTATCAATTAATTTAGGGGGCCAACGCAATAGGTTCATATACCACGAGTTAACTGTCACCTTTATAATTGGGAAACTCTACTATTCCTAGTGAGCAAGTCAACAAAGAGGGAAACGCAACCACCCACATCGAAAAGTGTGCACAACACACCCAGAAAATACCCGCTGTCCTCTAAGCACACCGTCAGCAGAAACAGTATCCTACAACATCACACAAGTGTACACGGTGTAAAAACTACAAGTTCCAAACACATAATTGCTGTTTTTGCAATCAGCACGCAAAACGAGGAATTTCACCTCTGTCTCGAGCTCCTAAAATCTCAAAAAAATCACGGTTGCGTTCCTCGCGAAAAGTAGCCCAAAATCGACTCTTGAATCGCCTCGATCTGATATTCCTACGCTGAGAAATAATTCGTCGAACTCGCCGCTGTCCAAAAACCCAAACAGCAAAAGAGGGGGTCAAAACACCTCGGGAATCGTGCCAAGAAATTGGAATCCAGAGAAACCACCAACACGGAAAACGAAGCCCTACCTCTTAGGAACACACCGGCGAAGAAATCGTCGAAAAAGGACTCCTGTACTGCGCAGGGCACTCCTCGGACTGAAATGCGACGATAACGGGCCAAGATTGGGGAAAAACGAGGCACACTGTAAAATCCGGATCGCCGCTGTCGAACTTCCAAAAATTCTGGGAATGCACCACGAGGTAGAAAATAAGAAGATGAAAAACTTCTCTTCAATGACCTCTCTCTGACTCTCTCTCTTTCTCTCAAAAAAACAGAGAAAAAGAAGGGAGGGGAAGGGCTATTTATAGGCCCAAAAATCTTTTGGGAAAAAGACCACTGTGTCCCCACTTTCGGGCGGCTACAGTGCCCAGGCCCACTTTCGGGCGTGAACAGTGCAGCCCGGCCCGCGATTCGGGCGGCTACAGTGCGGCCCGGCCCAGGGGTTTCCGGGCGCGCACAGTGCGGCCCGGCCCAGCCCACCCGCGCACGGGATCCCTTCCCGTCCAACCGGCCGTCCGACCCGGCCCACGGCCCGCCACGTGTCCGCCAAACAGGCGGCAGCCGTGCGGGCCCAACGGGGAAGCGCCACGTGTCCCCCGTGATTGGCGGCAGGGTGGGCGCGCCAGCCAACGGCGTGGCGACACGTGGCCCCGCCCGACACGGCTGTCGGCGGGCGCCGCCGCCACGTGCGCCCACGTGCGCCCATGTGCGCGTACGGCCGCCGCCGCGTGGCGCCGCGTGCGCCACGCGCACATGGACCAGCCAACCCGGGGCCGCCACGTGGCGCGCCCCGGTCCACCGTGCACCGAGCCCCCTCCGCGCCTGCCCGGCCTGCCCGCGCTGCCCGCGCACCCTCCCGTGCGCCGCGCGCCTTGCACCGGCCCAACTGCGTGCCGCCACGTGGCCCGCCGGTCCACCATGCACTGGCCGCCCTTTCCGTGGACCGGGGGGCGTGCGCCGGCCCAATGAGAAGCCGCCACGTGTCCCTGGCCGGTCCACAGGTCCCCCCATGCACTATTTTTCACAGAAAACTTCCGGGGGTCCGTTTTTGGGCATCCGGACTCCGTTTTCAACAAATAAAAAGCCGTTTTCAAGCGTTTTTCCGCGCTGAATCCAAATACGGCCTCCGCTTGGCCCAAATCTTTCTATAAAATTCGGCAATTACCTTTGAAGGTCAAACCAACAGTAAATACCACACAGTGTCCATCCGTAGCATCCCTTTGATGCACTGTGGACCTAATACACCAATAATAGGTGTTTCACACCCGGGATTCACGGAAAAAACAGAACGGAAACCAGGGCCACTACAGGGTAAAAACCTCAACTCTGACGCACCCACTTGGACTACTAGAGGCAAGAAAGGAATAAGTGGTAAAGCTGTAAACAGAACTGCTGAATAAGGAGGAAACCACCACTAGCATGCCTCTAAATGCAGTGCCAAAAGGAATGACTGTATGTATGCATCAGTATCTAACATGCCTGCCTGAATAAACCCAATCTAGTGCCACCAGTAAAACTGGTGCTGCCTGCTGTGCCTGCCAAATCGGGTATGCTGGCCAACGCATAACACCGATAGGGGATGGGAGTCTCAAGGACTCGGAGCCTGTCTGTCGCGCACTCCGGAGTGGCACTCGAGGGGAGCGACCCACACGAGTAAAGTATTTCAGTAATAAGTATCATAAGTGCCATAAAACAGCAGGACTGGATCACGACTCTGATCAAAGTGGGAAAACCCATCCACTAAAGAAAAGCCCCGATCTGATGCCATAGTACTCAATAAGTGGGAAACACCATCCACTAGAACAAGCCCGATCCCCAATCTGATGCAAAGATCGACAAGACTCAACCTCAATCTGATGCAAAGATAAACATCCGGTCAACCGCCTAATGTCCGCGGTTACCGCAATACCCCACAAGTCCACAATCTAGTACAATCTCGACTACACTATCCCAAACCCCTGCTCATACTCGAGCAACAAGCATCTAAATGCAAAGGAGAGCAATAAAGCATGTCAAGCCCCATTATGATAGTGTAGCAATAAATAGTGGCAAACTAGATGTCCAAGCAAGCATGCAATTGTACTATTTAAAAGCTGTAGAAAGGTGTCAAATGTTTATTTTAAAAAGATTGATTTACTGTACTGATATAAAAGTTATTTGCATGCGAGATTATAGCCTTTGTCCCAACCACAGTGTCCCAAAATAAGTTATCTGTGGGGTCATATGTATGGTTCTCATCAACTGTCACATTTAATTTTAGGGGAGTTCGTCCCAACCACAGTGTCCCAAAATAAGCTATCTGTGGGGTCATATGTATGGTTCTCATCAATTGTCACATTTAATTTTAGGGGAGTTCGTCCCAACCACAGTGTCCCAAAATAAGCTATCTGTGGGGTCATATGTATGGTTCTCATCAATTGTCACATTTAATTTTTGGGGAGTTCTAGTAATCCCAGTGAGCTAGTCAAAAATGAGGTAAGCAACAACCACCCACCTCGAGCAGCTCAACCCACACTCCAAAAAGCCTCCTAGATGTCCACAGTCCTCAAATCCCGCAAATCAGTGCACAGTTGTACATAACAACGCACCCGGTATAAATACAAATCCCAAAAATACAATATTAGCTGCTTTTCAAATAGCACGGAAAAAGAGGAGTTTTTCAACCCTGTACATTGCTCAGAAAAATCCATAAAAATTACGGTTGCGTTCCTTGCGACGAGTAGATCGAAATCGTCTCTTTAAATGCCTTGATCTGATGTTCCTAGCTCAAGATAAAAATCGGAGAAGTCGATGGTGTCCAGAAATTACCATAGCAAAAAGGGGGGTCAAAGAGGCCTCGGGAACCGTGCCAAAAGTGCGAAATGGAGCAAAGTGATCAACACAGAAATCGAAGCCTTACCTCTTAGGAACGCGCTGCCGCAAAAACCGTTCAAAAATTCCTCCTGGTTAGCACACAGGGAATTTTTTGACTGAACTGCGACGGAAAATGGGCTGAAAAAGGAAATCGTCGCAGTGCGCCGCGTCGCTGATAACTTACTATCGGTAACTCTAAAAATTCTGAAATTTTTAAGAGAGAGAGAGAAGAGAGAGAGGAATAATTTTCATAGAGGGCACATGCTCTATTTCTCTCTCTACAACTCGGAAATCGAGGTGAGAAAGGGAGAGGGGGGAGAGATTCATTATATAATGGGCCAAGGAATCTCTTGGGCTCCACACGGGATCCGGACAGAACAGGAAACACCAAAACGCACCAACCAGGACGCGCCACGTGTCCACAACACAGGAAACACCCATGCAATGCCGCTCAAAATTCGCCACGTGTCCCACATGGTGCACATGGCCGGGTCCCCGCTCCGGGTTTTCCAGAAAATGCTGGCCAATCGGAATGTGCCACGTGTCACCTCCCCAGCCGCCTTCTAGAAGCCGTCCAACCAATCAGAGGACGCCACGTGGAAAACCCTGTTTCCGTGCACCCGGTGCACGCCATGCCCGTGGACCGACCAGCATGCGCGCCTGCCCGCGCCTGCCCGCGCTGCCCGCGCCGCGCTCCGCTGCGCTCTGCCGCGCTCCGCCGCGCTCCGCCGCTGCGCCGCCGCCCGCCGGTTGCCGCCGGCCGTCGGAACAGTAATTCCGGCCGGCCGGAGTTACTGTTCCGGTGAACAGTATATTTGCGCCGAAAAATAAAGTAAATATACTATTTTGATTGTTTTCGCGCGCTGAGTCCAAATCCGCCGTCCGTTTCGCCAAATTCTCATCCGAAATTTTGCCGAAAGCTCCTAGAAAAGCCCACTTGATCCGATTTTCACGCCGAGTCTATTTCTGAGGTCCAATTTCGACTCTACAAGTTCCGTTACACTGTATAAGCTTCCTACAGTCACTGTTTAATGTTGCAACAGTTCCTGTGGAAGTCCGGATCATCACATCCTCCCCCACTAAAAAGAGTTTCGTCCTCGAAACGAGACTAGACTAACAACAATCCTCAGTCCGATGTCTCAAATATGTAGGGGTGGTTATCCCTCATCTCCGACTCGAGCTCCCACGTAGCCTCGCGCTCGTCATGATTGCTCCAAAGAATCTTCACATAGGGAATGGCCCGACTGCGCAATTCTCTCACCTCTCGATCTAGAATTCGCAGTGGGCGCTCTTCATACCTCAAATCCTCGCTAATCTCAAGCGGTGTGAAGTCGATGATGTGCGACGGGTCGAAGATATACCTCCTTAGAGTAGAAACGTGAAATACATCGTGGACACCAGCAAGCCTCGGAGGAAGTGCAAGTCGGTAGGCAACTGGCCCGATACGCTCCAATACCTCAAAGGGTCCAATATATCGAGGGCTCAGTTTCCCACGAATGCCGAACCTCCTGATTCCTTTGGACGGCGAAACTTTCAGGAATACATGATCACCCACCTGAAACTCTAAGTCTCGTCGCCGAACATCGGCATAACTCCGTTGTCGGCTTTGGGCGGTCTGAAGATGCTTTCGAATCACTCGGACCTTCTCCTCTGCCTCTAACAATACATCTGGTCCCAAGGTCCGCCTCTCGCCTACGTCACTCCAATATAGCGGTGATCGACACTTGCGTCCATACAACGCCTCAAACGGAGCCATCTGAATGCTCGCTTGAAAACTGTTGTTGTACGCGAACTCAGCCAAAGGTAAGTGTCGAATCCACCCTCCGCCGAAATCTAAGATGCAAGCCCTCAGCAGGTCCTCAAGAATCTATATAGTCCACTCTGACTGCCCATCAGTCTGCGGATGAAAAGCTGTACTGAACCTAAGCTGAGTCCCCAAGGCTGTCTGCAAACTCCTCCAGAAACACGAGGCAAACCTCGGGTCTCTATCTGAAACAATGGAGGCGGGGACTCTATGTAATCTTACTATCTCATCTAGATATAGCTGGGCTAGTCGCTCAAGTGGCCACGTAGTCTGCATGGGCAGAAAGTGCGCCGACTTGGTAAGTCGATCTACAACTACCCAGATAGCATCTGCTCCTCCCTGTGCCCTCGGCAGCCCGACCACGAAATCCATCGTAATGTGGTCCCATTTCCACTCGGGGATTGGGAGACTCTGTAACTTGCCAGCTGGCACTCGATGCTCAGCTTTCACCTGCTGACAAGTTAAACACTGAGCCACAAATCTCCCAATATCCCTCTTCATGCCTTTCCACCAGAAGTGTGCCTTGAGGTCCTTATACATTTTAGTCCCACCAGGATGTAGGGTATAAGGTGTATAATGGGCCTCTCGCAATATCTGCTCTCTAATCTCCGCATCCACTGGCACACATGCTCGGTTCCTGTACCTCAGTACTCCCGAAGCATCCACTGTAAAGTCTCCTGACTGATTACTCGGAATTTGATCTCTAATCCTGGTCAAGTGGGGGTCCTCACTATGTTTCTCTTTGATCCTGTCCAGCAGAGTGGGCTGCACGACTAACGACGTCAGTCTAGCAGAGACCCCAGGGGACACAACCTCTATCTCTAGTCGCCTCATCTCTTCTAACAGTGGCGCCTGATCTGTAATCATCATGGACAAACTCTGTATTGCCCTCCTACTCAAGGCATCTGCAACCACATTTGCCTTGCCCGGATGGTACAGGATGTCCACATCATAATCCTTTAGTAGCTCTAACCACCTACGTTGCCTCAAATTCAGCTCCTTTTGCGTGAACAGGTACTTTAGGCTCTTGTGGTCAGTGTAGATTTCACAGTGTTCCCCATATAGATAGTGACGCCAAAGCTTCAGTGCAAACACTACAGCAGCAAGCTCCAAGTCATGGGTAGGGTAATTCTTCTCATAATCCTTGAGTTACCTTGATGCATAAACAATTACCCTCCCTTCCTGCATCAACACACAACCAAGTCCGCTGTGTGATGCGTCACTGTAGATTATATATCCTTTCCCCATAACAGGGAGGGAAAGGATAGGAGCGGTCATCAGTCTACTCTTCAGCTCCTCAAAGCTTCTTTGACAGTCCTCACTCCAGATAAACTTCACTCCTTTACGCGTCAAGCGAGTGAGGGGTGTGGAAAGCTTCGCAAAGCCTTCCACAAACCGACGATAATACCCGGCTAAGCCCATAAAACTACGCACCTCAGAAACGGTCGTCGGTCGGGGCCAATCCCGGACCGCCTCAATCTTTGCCAGGTCCACCGCCACACCTGCGGCGGAAATCACATGGCCCAAGAAGACTACCTCCCGAAGCCAAAATTCGCACTTCGCCAACTTGGCAAACAACTTCTTCTCTCGCAGAAGTTGCAGCACCATCCTCATGTGCTCCTCATGCTCAGCATCACTTCGGGAGTAGACCAAGATATCATCAATGAACACTACCACGAATCGGTCTAAGTATGGTCGGAAGATCCGGTTCATCAAATCCATGAACGCGGCAGGGGCATTAGTTAGTCCGAAAGGCATAACTGTAAACTCATAATGCCCGTACCGTGACCTAAATGCCGTCTTAGGAATATCCTCGGCCTTCACCTTCAACTGGTGGTAACCGGACTGCAAATCTACCTTGGAAAAGACACAAGACCCTTGCAGCTGATCAAAGAGATCATCGATGCGCGGCAAAGGGTACTTGTTCTTAGTGGTCACTTTGTTCAATTCCCTATAATCCACACACAGTCGAAGTGACCCGTCCTTTTTCTTCACGAATAGCACCGGCGCTCCCCAAGGCGACACACTCAGCCTAATAAAGCCCTTGTCCATCAAATCCTGGAGTGGCGCCATAAGCTCTCGCAGCTCAGCTGGTTCCATCCGGTAATTAGCCTTAGAGATTGGCGCAGTTCCTGGAACTACGTCAATCACGAATTCGATCTCCCTATCTGGCGGCATGCTAGTTAGCTCAGGTGGGAAAACATCCGGGAACTCGCGGGCAATAGGGATATCCTCGAGTCCCGGCGCCGCCGTAGGCCCCTCAACAACACTAGCCAAAAAGGCTACACATCCACGATGGATCATCTGCCTCGCTCGGGAAGTCGAAACCATAGAGGCAAAGAAAGTACTCTGACATCCCCGGTATACCAACATCTCCTGGCCTGGCTATCTAAGAGTGACAGTCCTTGCGGCACAGTCAATAGTCGTGAAATACCGAGCCAACCAGTCCATCCCGAGAACCGCATCAAAGTCCCTCAGCTGTCTCAAGACCAACAGGTCAGCTGGCATAATCCAGGACTCGATCTGCATCGGGCAGGACCAACAACACTCTTCCACGTGCAAAGTGTGATCGGGAATCTGAACCTCTCGTGCACGTGGCAAAAGTCCTACCTCTAACCCATGTAATGATGCAAATGATCTACTAACGAAAGAATGCGATGCTCCAGTATCAAATAAAGTACGAGTCCTAATGCCGGAGAGTAAGGTGATACCTGCCACCACATGGTCTACTGCCGAAGAGTCTTCTACTTGCGCAGCATACACTCGCCCACTCTGAGCTGGAGGGCGATAGTCAATGGGATGGGAAGAAGATGGCCTGCTTGCTGGAGCGTATGGCCGCTGAGCCGTCGGCCACTGCTGGGATGAAGAAGGAGTCGTCGACGCCGCAAAAGGGCAATTAGCTCGGACGTGGCCAGACTGTCCACACCGATAACAGCGGCCAAACCTCAGGTCACAAGTATTAGAAGTATGATGTCCCTGGCAGAAAATGCACCTAGCCGTAGCCTGGGGCTGCCTCGCCTGCTGCTGCCTCTGCCGCGGAGGCCCCTTGGTGCCGCGACTGCGACCTCTGCGGATGCGAGTGCTGCTGCTGTCGCGGGTGCTGCTGCTGCTGATGCTGTGGGGCCCTCTGGGATCCACCAGGCCCTCGCCGTTCCGATCGCCCACGGCCCGTGAACTGAGGCGGTGGCGGTCGGGGCGGCTTCCAGGAACTGGCCTATCCCGCGTCGTCCTGCGCTGGTCGCTTCCTGTCAGCGCCCTGAGCGACCAAGCCCCCACGTCTGTCGACGACGTGGTCTCCCCTCTCAACCCACTGGGCATGCTCTGCTGCCTCCTCCAAGGTCTGTAGCCTCTGAGCATGCACCAAAGTATAGATCTCTGGGCGCAGGCCCGACTCAAAGAGCTCCACCTGGTGCGGTCCGTCCCTGGCGACATAGGGTACGCAGTTGAGCAACCGCGTGAACTCCTAAAAGTAGTCCAATGCTGTCCGGTCGCCTTGCTGAAGATTCTTCAAATCATCTTCTAGCTTTTTCTTCACACTCATGGAAAAGTATGTATCTAGAATCATCCTCTTGAACTTTGACCAGGGTAGCTGTCGAGTGATCTGAAACTCCAGGGGCTCTACCCGACGCCACCATGCATCTGCGTCCCCGTCTAAGCAATGTACAGCCATATGTACCCTATACTTCTGGTCAATGAAGAAGTCCCGAAATAACTTCTCCATTGATGAAAGCCAAGTCCCGATCTCCCAAGGCTGAGTATTCCGCCCTGAAAACCTAGGCGGCCCCCGCTGACAGAACTGGGTGAGTTTGTCAGCAATCTCCTGCTCCTGCGCAGGAGTCAATGGACGGATCGCTCCCTGAGCACCGCTGCTCGATGATGGTGCCGCAGGCACTAGCGGTATAGTCGGCGGTATAACAGGTGGTACAGGGGTCTCAGCAGTAGTAGGGGAGGTGCCCCTGCCTGAGCGAGCAGTTGCTCAATCCTCTGCTCCTGCTGGCGGTGACTCTCCACCAGCTGGGCCACCATGGCCCTCAACTCGCTAATCTCTAAAGGCCCGGATTGCTCCGGCTCCTCAGGGGGTGTAGGAGTACCCCGGGGAAGAATTCGCCGCCTAGGAGGCATCCTGCTACACAAGGAACCCGGAATCAATAAACGGAGCCACACTCGACCCAAACTAGCGAAAGTCAAAGACATCCCCCTATTTCTGTGACTTTATGTTGTCTGCAGCCAACATAACTGTCCACCAAAAATAGGCTATGTCGATTCCTCTTCCCTCACTGGAAGAGTCAAATTAATAAATCAACGACTTTCGCAAAATATCACGTCTCTCATGCCCTATAATCCTAGGGTCTGCCAAAAGCCTAGGGTTTCCTAAGTCCCAACTGACCTATCCCTAAGCTCTGATACCAACTTAATCTCTCACGCCCTGGGTGTAATCCAGAACCCGGGCCCGTCTACAGATCCGCCATGCACACGGAATTTTTCGCGTACACGAAGCGCTGGTAACCTGCTCAGATATAATATAACAATAAAAGAGTATAATACAGAGCTGAAATAGAAGAACCACATAGTAACTCAGACTGGAACCAAGAATAAAACTGTAATAAATACAATAATCTCCCAGCTCACCACAAAAGTACAACCAGGTGGCTCAAGCCAGACCCCAAATAAAAGAAAGTACAACAGTCTGGGTGGAGGGTACAGTATCTGTCTAACAGCAACTCTCAGTCTCTCAGGAGATCTATCTACTCAGCGATCCCCTTACCTCGATTAGCTGCTGATGGCCTAGCAGCTCCTGCTGACGACTCTGCAAAACATGGGAGAAGAAAGAGAGGAACAACAATGGGGGTGAGAACTACCAGATAAACCAGTAGCCTCCCCTAGTGGGTAAAAACCTCAACTCTGACGCACCCACTAGGACTACTAGAGGCAAGAAAGGAATAAGTGGTAAAGTTGTAAACAGAACTGCTGAATAAGGAGGAAACCACCACTTGCATGCCTCTAAATGCAGTGCCAAAAGGAATGACTGTATGTATGCATTAGTATCTAACATGCCTGCCTGAATAAACCCAATCTAGTGCCACCAGTAAAACTGGTGCTGCCTGCTGTGCCTGCCAAATCGGGTATGCTGGCCAACGCATAACACCGATAGGGGATGGGAGTCTCAAGGACTCGGAGCCTGTCTGTCGCGCACTCCGGAGTGGCACTCGAGGGGAGCGACCCACACGAGTAAAGTATTTCAGTAATAAGTATCATAAGTGCCATAAAACAGCAGGACTGGATCACGACTCTGATCAAAGTGGGAAAACCCATCCACTAAAGAAAAGCCCCGATCTGATGCCATAGTACTCAATAAGTGGGAAACACCATCCACTAGAACAAGCCCGATCCCCAATCTGATGCAAAGATCGACAAGACTCAACCTCAATCTGATGCAAAGATAAACATCCGGTCAACCGCCTAATGTCCGCGGTTACCGCAATACCCCACAAGTCCACAATCTAGTACAATCTCGACTACACTATCCCAAACTCCTGCTCATACTCGAGCAACAAGCATCTGAATGCAAAGGAGAGCAATAAAGCATGTCAAGCCCCAATATGATAGTGTAGCAATAAATAGTGGCAAACTAGATGTCCAAGCAAGCATGCAATTGTACTATTTAAAAGCTGTAGAAAGGTGTCAAATGTTTATTTTAAAAAGATTGATTTACTGTACTGATATAAAAGTTATTTGCATGCGAGATTATAGCCTTTGTCCCAACCACAGTGTCCCAAAATAAGTTATCTGTGGGGTCATATATATGGTTCTCATCAACTGTCACATTTAATTTTAGGGGAGTTCGTCCCAACCACAGTGTCCCAAAATAAGCTATCTGTGGGATCATATGTATGGTTCTCATCAATTGTCACATTTAATTTTAGGGGAGTTCGTCCCAACCACAGTGTCCCAAAATAAGCTATCTGTGGGGTCATATGTATGGTTCTCATCAATTGTCACATTTAATTTTTGGGGAGTTCTAGTAATCCCAGTGAGCTAGTCAAAAATGAGGTAAGCAACAACCACCCACCTCGAGCAGCTCAACCCACACTCCAAAAAGCCTCCTAGCTGTCCACAGTCCTCAAATCCCGCAAATCAGTGCACAGCTGTACATAACAACGCACCCGGTATAAATACAAATCCCAAAAATACAATATTTGCTGCTTTTCAAATAGCACGGAAAAAGAGGAGTTTTTCAACACTGTACATTGCTCAGAAAAATCCATAAAAATTACGGTTGCGTTCCTTGCGACGATTAGATCGAAATTGTCTCTTTAAATGCCTTGATCTGATGCTCCTAGCTCAAGATAAAAATCGGAGAAGCCGATGGTGTCCAGAAATTACCACAGCAAAAAGGGGGGTCAAAGAGGCCTCGGGAACCGTGCCAAAAGTGCGAAATGGAGCAAAGTGATCAACACGGAAATCGAAGCCTTACCTCTTAGGAACGCGCTGCCGCAAAAATCGTTCAAAAATTCCTCCTGGTTAGCACACAGGGAATTTTTTGACTGAACTGCGATGGAAAATCGGCTGAAAAAGGAAATCGTCGCAGTGCGCCGCGTCGCTGATAACTTACTATCGGTAACTCTAAAAATTCTGAAATTTTTAAGAGAGAGAGAGAAGAGAGAGAGGAATAATTTTCATAGAGGGCACATGCTCTATTTCTCTCTCTACAACTTGGAAATCGAGGTGAGAAAGGGAGAGGGGGGAGAGATTCCTTATATAATGGGCCAAGGAATCTCTTGGGCTCCACATGGGATCCGGACAGAACAGGAAACACCAAAACGCACCAACCAGGACGCGCTACGTGTCCACAACACAGGAAACACCCATGCAATGCCGCTCAAAATTCGCCACGTGTCCCACATGGTTCACATGCCCGGGTCCCCGCTCCGGGTTTTCCGGAAAATGCTGGCCAATCGGAATGTGCCACGTGTCACCTCCCCAGCCGCCTTCTAGAAGCCGTCCAACCAATCAGAGGACGCCACGTGGAAAACCCTGTTTCCGTGCACCCGGTGCACGCCATGCCCGTGGACCGACCAGCATGCGCGCCTGCCCGCGCCTGCCCGCGCTGCCCGCGCCGCGCTCCGCTGTGCTCTGCCGCGCTCCGCCGCGCTCCGCCGCTGCGCCGCCGCCCGCCGGTTGCCGCCGGCCGTCGGAACAGTAATTCCGGCCGGCCGGAGTTACTGTTCCGGTGAACAGTATATTTGCGCCGAAAAATAAAGTAAATATACTATTTTGATCGTTTTCGCGCGCTGAGTCCAAATCCGCCGTCCGTTTCGCCAAATTCTCATCCGAAATTTTGCCGAAAGCTCCTAGAAAAGCCCACTTGATCCGATTTTCACGCCGAGTCTATTTCTGAGGTCCAATTTCGACTCTACAAGTTCCGTTACACTGTATAAGCTTCCTACAGTCACTGTTTAATGTTGCAACAGTTCCTGTGGAAGTCCGGATCATCACATCCTCCCCCACTAAAAAGAGTTTCGTCCTCGAAACGAGACTAGACTAACAACAATCCTCAGTCCGATGTCTCAAATATGTAGGGGTGGTTATCCCTCATCTCCGACTCGAGCTCCCACGTAGCCTCGCGCTCGTCATGATTGCTCCAAAGAATCTTCACATAGGGAATGGCCCGACTGCGCAATTCTCTCACCTCTCGATCTAGAATTCGCAGTGGGCGCTCTTCATACCTCAAATCCTCGCTGATCTCAAGCGGTGTGAAGTCGATGATGTGCGACGGGTCGAAGATATACCTCCTTAGAGTAGAAACGTGAAATACATCGTGGATACCAGCAAGCCTCGGAGGAAGTGCAAGTCGGTAGGCAACTGGCCCGATACGCTCCAATACCTCAAAGGGTCCAATATATCGAGGGCTCAGTTTCCCACGAATGCCGAACCTCCTGATTCCTTTGGACGGTGAGACTTTCAGGAATACATGATCACCCACCTGAAACTCTAAGTCTCGTCGCCGAACATCGGCATAACTCCGTTGTCGGCTTTGGGCGGTCTGAAGATGCTTTCGAATCACTCGGACCTTCTCCTCTGCCTCTAACAATACATCTGGTCCCAAGGTCCACCTCTCGCCTACGTCACTCCAATATAGCGGTGATCGACACTTGCGTCCATACAACGCCTCAAACGGAGCCATCTGAATGCTCGCTTGAAAACTGTTGTTGTACGCGAACTCAGCCAAAGGTAAGTGTCGAATCCACCCTCCGCCGAAATCTAAGATGCAAGCCCTCAGCAGGTCCTCAAGAATCTATATAGTCCGCTCTGACTGCCCATCAGTCTGCGGATGAAAAGCTGTACTGAACCTAAGCTGAGTCCCCAAGGCTGTCTGCAAACTCCTCCAGAAACACGAGGCAAACTGTCACGCCCCGGGTGTAAACCAGAACCCGGGCCCGTCCACAGATCCGCCGTGCATACGGAATTTTCCGTGTACACGAAGCGCTGATAACCTGCTCAGATATAAAACAAGTAATAAAAGAGCATAAAACAGAGCTAAACTAAAACTAATACAACTCAGACAAATGCTGGAAATGAAAGTACAGTAAGCTCTCAGAAATATACAAGTGTCTCTCCCAGCTCACAAAATATATACAACCAGCTGGCCGCAGCCAGACCCAAAATAAAAGGAAAATACAACCGTCTGAGTGTACTGGGGATACATCAAAACTACTAAACTCGAACTCGGGCAGTGGCTAGCTAATCAGCGATCCTCTTACCTCGACTAATTTTTACCTGCGAATAATGCCCAGAAAAATCCAAGAAAAATACTATCGCGATCCTTGCGACGAGCCCGTCGAATCGAGTACCTGCACGCCCAAAATGGAGTTTCCTACACTGAGATAAAAATCCGGCAAGGGGTACACCCCGAATCCAAACTGTACCAAATTCCTGTAACAAGGAACCACAGAGAAAGAAGATTCTCACCCACGGGTAAAATCCAGAAAAATCTGAGAAAAATCCAGGAGACTCCTTGCGAAACGTAGATGAAAATTGCCTTTTGAATCGCCTCGTTCCGACGCCTGAGCAAAAAGATATGGCAAGAACACTGCGGTGCTGTCCCAAAAGTCCGCGAAGAAAAAGGGTCAAATGGGTGCTAGGAAAACTCCAAGATCAGCACGGAAATCGAGGAACCACAAAACACAGGAGTTGAAGCCCTACCTGTCGTGAGTCCAACGGCGCAAGAATCGGCGAATTCCGAGGTCGGGGTGAGTCGGAGGAGTCCAAACACTGAGAAGGGGCGAAGAGGATCGCCGGGGAACAAGCGTCGCGCCGCGCCGTAAAATGGTGAACCTCGGGAAGCGTGCCTCCAAAAATCTTCAAACTTCTCCAATGGGTAGTGCACTGAGGGAGGAGGAATTTCTGTGAAGGAAGCCCAGCGAAAAGAAGTCCAAAAAAACTAAAGGGGCGAATGGGGGAGCTATTTAAAGGCCCAGCCCAATAACACCAAAGTCCGGATTTCCGGGCGCATGTTTCGGGCGCACTGCGCCCGGAAACCGGTTGCATGCCTCCTGTTCGACGCGCCCGAAATCCTCTGGTGCTGCCACGTCGCCCCACAACAGGGGACAGCCGTGCAATGCGACCGCCGAGCGCCACGCGTCCCCCCGCGGTCAGCGGGGGTAGGTACGGCCCGCCTATCGTGTGCCGACACGCGTCGCACTCGAGTGCGGCCGACAGCCCACCTGGCGCCACAGTGCGCGCGCGCCGTCCCGAGGCGCCCCTCTGCGCACTCCGGGGACCGAGACCACGTGAGCCAGCGAATCCCACGCCGCCACGTGTCATGCGCCCGGTCCACCGCAATCCCGCAATTCCAGTGAGCCGTGCCGCGTGCGCCGGCCTATCCGGGCACGCCACGTGCCACCCGCCTGCGGTCCATGCACCGCCGCGCTACCCCGTGGACCGAGCTGCGTGAGTCGGCCAATAATAGGCCGCCACGTGGCTCAGGCCGGTCCACGAGGCTCCCCCAAGCACCGAAAATCCCCCAAAACTTCCGGAAGCCCGCATTTGGTCATCCGGACTCCAAATTCAACAAGCAAATAGCCGTTTTCAAGCGTTTTTCCGCGCTGAATCCAAATCCAACCTCAGATTGGCCCAAAACCTTTTCTAAAATTCGGCAATCACAGCCGAAGGCCAAATCATCTATCCAAGTCTCACGAGGTCCATCTGTGGCATCCCTTCGATGCACCATGGGCCAGACACCAACACTAGGTGTTCTACATAGTGGATTCACCGGAAAGTTGCATGGGAAAACCAGTACACTACATCCTCCCCTACAAGAAAAAGTTTCGTCCTCGAAACAAAAGTCATACCTCAGGTAGCGGCCTCAAACAAGTGGGGGTGAGCATCCAACATCGCTGACTCCATCTCCCAGGTGGCCTCGCGCTCATCATGACTGCTCCAGAGAACCTTCACATACGGGATGGCCCGACTGCGCAACTCCCTAACCTCACGGTCCAAGATCCTCAACGGCCGCTCAACATAGCTCAGGTCCTCAGCAACCTCCAAAGGGGTGAAATCGATGATATGAGACGGGTCATGAACATACCTCCTCAGTGTCGAAACATGAAAAACATTGTGAACACCCGAAAGCCTGGGAGGAAGCGCAAGCCTGTAGGCAACTGGCCCTAAGCGCTCCAACACCTCAAAAGGTCCAATATAACGAGGGCTCAGTTTCCCACGAATACCGAATCTCCGAATCCCCTTCGAAGGCGAGACTTTCAGAAAAACATGGTCACCCACCTGAAACTCTAAGTCCCGCCGTCGAGTATCAGCATAACTCCTCTGTCGACTCTGGGCGGTCTCGAGGTGTCGTCGTATCAATCTGACCTTTTCCTCTGCCTCTAACAGTAGATCAGGACCCAAGGTCTTCTTCTCACCCACGTCGCTCCAATAAAGGGGTGACCGACACTTGCGTCCATACAACGCTTCAAACGGAGCCATCTGAATGCTCGCTTGATAGCTGTTGTTGTACGCAAACTCAACTAATCCCAAGTGTCGGTACCATCCTCCTCCAAAGTCCAGAATGCATGCTCTCAACATATCCTCGAGGGTCTGAATAGTGCGCTCTGACTGCCCATCGGTCTGTCGGTGGAATGCTGTACTGAATCGGAGCTGCGTCCCCAAGGCTGTCTGTAAACTCCTCCAGAAATGCGAGACAAACCTAGGGTCTCTATCTGATACGATGGAAACAGGTACTCCGTGTAATCTAACCACCTCAGCCAAGTACACCTGTGCGAGTCGCTCCATCGGCCAAGTCATCTGAACCGGCAGAAAGTGAGCGGATTTGGTAAGCCTGTCCACGACCACCCAGATAGCATCCGCTCTCGTCTGTGCTCTCGGCAAACTAGTGACAAAATCCATCGTAACATGTTCCCATTTCCATTCAGGGATTGGGAGACTCTGCAACTTGCCAGCAGGTACTCGATGCTCCGCTTTTACTTGCTGACAAGTTAGACAGTGTGCTACAAATCTCCCAATGTCTCTTTTCATCCCATTCCACCAAAGCTGTGCCTTAAGATCCCTATACATCTTAGTCCCACCAGGATGGATGGTATAAGGTGTATAGTGGGCCTCCCTCAAGATCTGCTCTCGGATCTCTGCATCCATAGGCACACACGCGCGGTCCCGGTACCGTAGTACTCCCGCGGCATCGACTGAGAAGTCCCCTATCAAACCAGTCTGCATCTGCTCTCGAATCCTCATCAGGTGGGGGTCCTCACTCTGTCTCTCCCGAATCCTGTCCAACAGAGTGGGCTGCACGACTAGAGACATGAGTCTAGCAGAGACCCCAGGGGACACAACCTCGAGCTCTAACTGCCTCATCTGCTCAAGTAATGGCGCCTGATCGGTGATCATCAAAGATAGACTCTGTACTGCTCTCCTGCTCAGGGCATCAGCAACCACGTTGTCCTTGCCAGGATGGTATAATATGTCTACATCATAATCCTTCAACAATTCTAACCATCTGCGCTGCCTCAAGTTGAGCTCCTTCTGCGTGAACAGGTATTTCAAGCTCTTGTGGTCGGTATAAATCTCGCAATGCTCCCCATACAGGTAGTGGCGCCACAACTTTAGTGCAAAAATCACCGCAGCTAGCTCCAAATCGTGGGTAGGGTAATTCTTTTCATAATCCTTCAGTTGCCGGGAGGCATAAGCGATTACCCTTCCCTCCTGCATCAGCACGCAACCAAGTCCACTGTGCGATGCGTCGCTGTATACCACATATCCTTTCCCCATAACGGGGAGGGAAAGGACAGGAGCCGACATCAATCTGTTCTTTAATTCCTCAAAGCTCCTCTGACAATCCTCACTCTAAATAAACTTAGTCCCTTTTCGCGTCAAACGAGTGAGGGGTGTGGAAAGTTTCGCAAAACCTTCCACAAACCGACGGTAATATCCTGCTAGGCCCATAAAACTGCGAACCTCAGATACCGTCGTCGGTCGGGGCCAATCCCGGACTGCCTCGATCTTCGCCGGGTCTACTGCCACTCCAGCGGCTGAAATCACATGGCCCAAAAAGACAACCTCCCGAAGCCAGAAATCACACTTAGATAACTTGGCATACAACTTCCTCTCTCTCAGAAGTTGTAGCACAATCCTCAGATGCTCCTCGTGCTCCGCATCGCTTCGGGAATAAACTAGGATGTCATCAATAAAAACAACGACGAACCGATCCAGGTATGGTCGAAAAATCCTGTTCATTAAATCCATAAAAGCTGCAGGGGCATTTGTCAGTCCAAAAGGCATGACGGTGAACTCATAATGCCCGTACCGCGACCTGAATGCCGTCTTTGGGATGTCCTCGGCCTTCACCTTCAATTGGTGGTAACCAGACTGTAAGTCGATCTTGGAGAAGACACAAGTCCCTTGCAGCTGATCAAATAAATCATCAATGCGCGGCAAAGGGTACTTGTTCTTGATGGTCGCTTTATTCAGCTCCCGATAATCAACGCACAGTCGAAGCAAACCATCTTTCTTCTTCACAAATAGCACCGGCGCTCCCCAAGGCGATACACTCGGTCTCACAAAACCCTTATCCATTAAATCCTGGAGTTGCGCCTTTAATTCTCGCAGCTCAGCCGGTGCCATTCGGTAAGGAGCCTTAGAGATTGGCGCAGTTCCTGGGACCACGTCAATCAAAAACTCGACCTCCCTATCCGGCGGCATGCTAAACAGCTCTGGAGGAAACACATCCGGGAACTCGCGGGCAATCGGGATATCCGCGAGTCCCGGAGCCGCCGTAGGCTCCTTAACCACAGATGCCATAAAGGCTACGCATCCACTGCGCATCATCTGCCTCGCACGAGAAGTCGAAACCATAGAGGCAAAGAAAGCACTCTGGCACCCCCTGAAAACGAACACCTCCTGGCCTGGCTCGCTAAAAGTAACAGACCTCGCGGCGCAATCAATCGTCGCGAAATAGCGAGCCAGCCAATCCATCCCCAGTACAATGTCAAAATCTCGCAGCTGACTAAGGACCATCAGGTCCGCTGGCAAAATCCAAGACTCAAGCTGTACCGGGCACGACCAGCAACACTCCTCTACATACAAAATGTGACCGGGAATCTGTACCTCTAAAGCATGTGGCAACCGACCTAACTCTAGTCCATGAGATGATGCAAATGCTCTACTGATAATAGAATGTGATGCACCGGTATCAAATAAAGTGCGAGCTCTAATGCCAAAAAGTAAAGTGATACCTGCCACCACGTGGTCGGCTGCCGCGGAGTCCCCTACCTGAGCGGCGTAGACTCGCCCGCTCTGAGCTGGTGGTCGGTGGTCTGCAGGGTGGGAGGAAGGAGCCCTGCTCGCAGAAGCATAGGGCCGCTGAGCTGGCGGTCGCTGCTGTGGTGGAAGAGAAACTGAGGCCGAAGAAGGCGCCACTGATGCCGAAAAAGGGCATGAAGATCGTATGTGCCCTGCCTGCCCGCAGCCATAACAACGCCCCCACCTCTGATCACAAGTGCCGGGGAAATGCGGACCCCCGCAGAAGATACAACTGCCTGGAGCCCGAAACTGCCGTGACTGCTGCTGCTGCTGCCTGTGCGACTGCCGCTGAGATCCCTGCTGTCGCGACTGCGACCTCTGCTGCTGCGAGTGCTGCTGCTGTCGCTGGGGCTGCTGATGCTGTGGGGGCCTCTGGGATCCCCCAGGCCCTCGCCGCTCCGAACGCCCCCGGCCCGTAAACTGAGGCGGTGGCGGTTGGGGCGGCCTCCAGGAACTGGCCTGTCCCCCCTCATCTGATGCTGGTCGCTTCTTCTCAGAACTCTGAGCGACCGGACCTCCGCGTCTAGAAACAACCTAATCTCCCCTCTCGACCCACTGGGCATGATCCACTGCCTCTGATAAAGTCTGAAGCCTCTGGGCGTGTACCATGGTAAAGATCTCGGGGCGCAAGCCTGTCTCAAATAGCTCCACCTGGTGCAGCCCATCCCTGGCAACGTAGGGCACGCAGTTGAGCAACTGCGTAAACTCCTGATAATAGTCCCACACTGGGCGATCACCCTGCTGCAGGTTCTTCAAGTCATCTTCTATCTTCTTCTTCACACTCGTGGAGAAGTAAGTGTCAAGGGTCATCCTCCTGAACTCCGACCAGGGTAGCTGTCGGGTGACCTGAAACTCTAGGGGCTCGACCCGACGCCACCAAGCATCTGCGTCCCCCTCCAAACAGTGTACTGCCAAATGTGCTCTGAACCTCTGGTCGATGAAGAAGTCCCGAAACATCTTCTCCATTGACGCTAGCCATGATCCAATCTCCCACGGGTGTGTGCTCCGCCCCGAGAACTTAGGGGGTCCCCGCTTGCAGAACTGCGTGAGTTTGTCAGAAAACTCCCGCTCCTCCTCTGGGGTCAAAGGCCTGAACATCCCCTGAGCCCCGCTGCTCGACGACGGCGCTGTAGGGGCAAGTGGAATAGTCGGTGGTACAACAGGTGGTGCGGGGGCCTCTGCAGTAGTAGGGGGAGGTGCCGCAACCTGGGCCAATAACTGCTCAAACCTCTGCTCCTGTCGGCGGTGGCTCTCCGCCAACTGGGCCATCATGGCCCTCAGCTCACTGATCTCAGAAGGCCCGGACTGCTCCGGCTCCTCCGGGGGTGTAGGAGTACCCCGAGTAGGAATCTGCCGCCTAGGAGGCATCCTGCCACACAAAATCCACGGGTCAGTAAACCAAACCACTCTCGACCCAATCAAGCGAAAGTCATGGACATTCCCCTATTTCTGTAACCTTATGTTGTCTGCAGCCAACATAATAGTCCCCCAGAAATAGGCTATGTCAATCCCTCTCCACTCACAGGAAGAGTTAACAACCAATTACCGACTTTCGCACAATATCACGTCACTCACGCTCTGCCTTCCTAGGGTCTGCCAAAAGCCTAGGGTTTCCTAAGTCCCGTCTGACCTATCCCTAAGCTCTGATACCAACTAATTTTTACCTGCGAATAATGCCCAGAAAAATCCAAGAAAAATACTATCGCGATCCTTGCGACGATCCCGTCGAATCGAGTACCTGCACGCCCAAAATGGAGTTTCCTACGCTGAGATAAAAATCCGGCAAGGGGTACACCCCGAATCCAAACTGTACCAAATTCCTGTAACAAGGAACCACAGAGAAAGAAGATTCTCACCCACGGGTAAAATCCAGAAAAATCTGAGAAAAATCCAGGAGACTCCTTGCGAAACGTAGATGAAAATTGCCTTTTGAATCGCCTCGTTCCGACGCCTGAGCAAAAAGATATGGCAAGAACACTGCGGTGCTGTCCCAAAAGTCCGCGAAGAAAAAGGGTCAAATGGGTGCTAGGAAAACTCCAAGATCAGCACGGAAATCGAGGAACCACAAAACACAGGAGTTGAAGCCCTACCTGTCGTGAGTCCAACGGCGCAAGAATCGGCGAATTCCGAGGTCGGGGTGAGTCGGAGGAGTCCAAACACTGAGAAGGGGCGAAGAGGATCGCCGGGGAACAAGCGTCGCGCCGCGCCGTAAAATGGTGAACCTCGGGAAGCGTGCCTCCAAAAATCTTCAAACTTCTCCAATGGGTAGTGCACTGAGGGAGGAGGAATTTCTGTGAAGGAAGCCCAGCGAAAAGAAGTCCAAAAAAACTAAAGGGGCGAATGGGGGAGCTATTTAAAGGCCCAGCCCAATAACACCAAAGTCCGGATTTCCGGGCGCATGTTTCGGGCGCACTGCGCCCGGAAACCGGTTGCATGCCTCCTGTCCGACGCGCCCGAAATCCTCTGGTGCTGCCACGTCGCCCCACAACAGGGGACAGCCGTGCAATGCGACCGCCGCGCACCACGCGTCCCCCCGCGGTCAGCGGGGGTAGGTACGGCCCGCCTATCGTGTGCCGACACGCGTCGCACTCGAGTGCGGCCGACAGCCCACCTGGCGCCACAGTGCGCGCGCGCCGTCCCGAGGCGCCCCTCTGCGCACTCCGGGGACCGAGACCACGTGAGCCAGCGAATCCCACGCCGCCACGTGTCATGCGCCCGGTCCACCGCAATCCCGCAATTCCAGTGAGCCGTGCCGCGTGCGCCGGCCTATCCGGGCACGCCACGTGCCACCCGCCTGCGATCCATGCACCGCCGCGCTACCCCGTGGACCGAGCTGCGTGAGCCGGCCAATAATAGGCCGCCACGTGGCTCAGGCCGGTCCACGAGGCTCCCCCAAGCACCGAAAATCCCCCAAAACTTCCGGAAGCCCGCATTTGGTCATCCGGACTCCAAATTCAACAAGCAAATAGCCGTTTTCAAGCGTTTTTCCGCGCTGAATCCAAATCCAACCTCAGATTGGCCCAAAACCTTTTCTAAAATTCGGCAATCACAGCCGAAGGCCAAATCATCTATCCAAGTCTCACGAGGTCCATCTGTGGCATCCCTTCGATGCACCATGGGCCAGACACCAACACTAGGTGTTCTACACAGTGGATTCACCGGAAAGTTGCATGGGAAAACCAGTACACTACACAAACCTCGGGTCTCTATCTGAAACAATGGAGGCGGGGACTCTATGTAATCTTACTATCTCATCTAGATATAGCTGGGCTAGTCGCTCAATTGGCCACGTAGTCTGCATGGGCAGAAAGTGTGCCGACTTGGTAAGTCGATCTACAACTACCCAGATAGCATCTGCTCCTCCCTGTGCCCTCGGCAGCCCGACCACGAAATCCATCGTAATGTGGTCCCATTTCCACTCGGGGATTGGGAGACTCTGTAACTTGCCAGCTGGCACTCGATGCTCAGCTTTCACCTGCTGACAAGTTAAACACTGAGCCACAAATCTCCCAATATCCCTCTTCATGCCTTTCCACCAGAAGTGTGCCTTGAGGTCCTTATACATTTTAGTCCCACCAGGATGTAGGGTATAAGGTGTATAATGGGCCTCTCGCAATATCTGCTCTCTAATCTCCGCATCCACTGGCACACATGCTCGGTTCCTGTACCTCAGTACTCCCGAAGCATCCACTGTAAAGTCTCCTGACTAATTACTCGGAATTTGATCTCTAATCCTGGTCAAGTGGGGGTCCTCACTATGTTTCTCTTTGATCCTGTCCAGCAGAGTGGGCTGCACGACTAACGACGTCAGTCTAGCAGAGACCCCAGGGGACACAACCTCTATCTCTAGTCGCCTCATCTCTTCTAACAGTGGCGCCTGATCTGTAATCATCATGGACAAACTCTGTATTGCCCTCCTACTCAAGGCATCTGCAACCACATTTGCCTTGCCCGGATGGTACAGGATGTCCACATCATAATCCTTTAGTAGCTCTAACCACCTACGTTGCCTCAAATTCAGCTCCTTTTGCGTGAACAGGTACTTTAGGCTCTTGTGGTCAGTGTAGATTTCACAGTGTTCCCCATATAGATAGTGACGCCAAAGCTTCAGTGCAAACACTACAGCAGCAAGCTCCAAGTCATGGGTAGGGTAATTCTTCTCATAATCCTTGAGTTACCTTGATGCATAAACAATTACCCTCCCTTCCTGCATCAACACACAACCAAGTCCGTTGTGTGATGCGTCACTGTAGATTATATATCCTTTCCCCATAACAGGGAGGGAAAGGATAGGAGCGGTCATCAGTCTACTCTTCAGCTCCTCAAAGCTTCTTTGACAGTCCTCACTCCAGATAAACTTCACTCCTTTACGCGTCAAGCGAGTGAGGGGTGTGGAAAGCTTCGCAAAGCCTTCCACAAACCGACGATAATACCCGGCTAAGCCCATAAAACTACGCACCTCAGAAACGGTCGTCGGTCGGGGCCAATCCCGGACCGCCTCAATCTTTGCCAGGTCCACCGCCACACCTGCGGCGGAAATCACATGGCCCAAGAAGACTACCTCCCGAAGCCAAAATTCGCACTTCGCCAACTTGGCAAACAACTTCTTCTCTCGCAGAAGTTGCAGCACCATCCTCATGTGCTCCTCATGCTCAGCATCACTTCGGGAGTAGACCAAGATATCATCAATGAACACTACCACGAATCGGTCTAAGTATGGTCGGAAGATCCGGTTCATCAAATCCATGAACGCGGCAGGGGCATTAGTTAGTCCGAAAGGCATAATTGTAAACTCATAATGCCCGTACCGTGACCTAAATGCCGTCTTAGGAATATCCTCGGCCTTCACCTTCAACTGGTGGTAACCGGACTGCAAATCTACCTTGGAAAAGACACAAGACCCTTGCAGCTGATCAAAGAGATCATCGATGCGCGGCAAAGGGTACTTGTTCTTAGTGGTCACTTTGTTCAATTCCCTATAATCCACACACAGTAGAAGTGACCCGTCCTTTTTCTTCACGAATAGCACCGGCGCTCCCCAAGGCGACACACTCGGCCTAATAAAGCCCTTGTCCATCAAATCCTGGAGTGGCGCCATAAGCTCTCGCAGCTCAGCTGGTTCCATCCGGTAATGAGCCTTAGAGATTGGCGCAGTTCCTGGAACTACGTCAATCACGAATTCGATCTCCCTATCTGGCGGCATGCTAGTTAGCTCAGGTGGGAAAACATCCGGGAACTCGCGGGCAATAGGGATATCCTCGAGTCCCGGCGCCGCCGTAGGCCCCTCAACAACACTAGCCAAAAAGGCTACACATCCACGATGGATCATCTGCCTCGCTCGGGAAGTCGAAACCATAGAGGCAAAGAAAGCACTCTGACATCCCCGGTATACCAACATCTCCTGGCCTGGCTCTCTAAGAGTGACAGTCCTTGCGGCACAGTCAATAGTCGCGAAATACCGAGCCAACCAGTCCATCCCGAGAACCACATCAAAGTCCCTCAGCTGTCTCAAGACCAACAGGTCAGCTGGCATAATCCAGGACTCGGTCTGCATCGGGCAGGACCAACAACACTCTTCCACGTGCAAAGTGTGATCGGGAATCTGAACCTCTCGTGCTCGTGGCAAAAGTCCTACCTCTAACCCATGTAATGATGCAAATGATCTACTAACGAAAGAATGCGATGCTCCAGTATCAAATAAAGTACGAGTCCTAATGCCGGAGAGTAAGGTGATACCTGCCACCACATGGTCTACTGCCGAAGAGTCTTCTACTTGCGCAGCATACACTCGCCCACTCTGAGCTGGAGGGCGATAGTCAGTAGGATGGGAAGAAGATGGCCTGCTTGCTGGAGCGTATGGCCGCTGAGCCGTCGGCCACTGCTGGGATGAAGAAGGAGCTGTCGACGCCGCAAAAGGGCAATTAGCTCGGACGTGGCCAGACTGTCCACACCGATAACAGCGGCCAAACCTCAGGTCACAAGTATTAGAAGTATGATGTCCCTGGCAGAAAATGCACCTAGCCGTAGCCTGGGGCTGCCTCGCCTGCTGCTGCCTCTGCCGCGGAGGCCCCTTGGTGCCGCGACTGCGACCTCTGCGGATGCGACTGCTGCTGCTGTCGCGGGTGCTGCTGCTGCTGATGCTGTGGGGCCCTCTGGGATCTACCAGGCCCTCGCCGTTCCGATCGCCCACGGCCCGTGAACTGAGGCGGTGGCGGTCGGGGCGGCTTCCAGGAACTGGCCTATCCCGCGTCGTCCTGCGCTGGTCGCTTCCTGTCAGCGCCCTGAGCGACCAAGCCCCCACGTCTGTCGACGACGTGGTCTCCCCTCTCAACCCACTGGGCATGCTCTGCTGCCTCCTCCAAGGTCTGTAGCCTCTGAGCATGCACCAAAGTATAGATCTCTGGGCGCAGGCCCGACTCAAAGAGCTCCACCTGGTGCGGTCCGTCCCTGGCGACATAGGGTACGCAGTTGAGCAACCGCGTGAACTCCTGAAAGTAGTCCAATGCTGTCCGGTCGCCTTGCTGAAGATTCTTCAAATCATCTTCTAGCTTTTTCTTCACACTCATGGAAAAGTATGTATCCAGAATCATCCTCTTGAACTTTGACCAGGGTAGCTGTCGAGTGATCTGAAACTCCAGGGGCTCTACCCGACGCCACCATGCATCTGCGTCCCCGTCTAAGCAATGTACAGCCATATGTACCCTATACTTCTGGTCAATGAAGAAGTCCCGAAATAACTTCTCCATTGATGAAAGCCAAGTCCCGATCTCCCAAGGCTGAGTATTCCGCCCTGAAAACCTAGGCGGTCCCCGCTGACAGAACTGGGTGAGTTTGTCAGCAATCTCCTGCTCCTGCGCAGGAGTCAATGGCCGGATCGCTCCCTGAGCACCGCTGCTCGATGATGGTGCCGCAGGCACTAGCGGTATAGTCGGCGGTATAACAGGTGGTACAGGGGTCTCAGCAGTAGTAGGGGGAGGTGCCCCTGCCTGAGCGAGCAGCTGCTCAATCCTCTGCTCCTGCTGGCGGTGACTCTCCACCAGCTGGGCCACCATGGCCCTCAACTCGCTAATCTCTAAAGGCCCGGATTGCTCCGGCTCCTCAGGGGGTGTAGGAGTACCCCGGGGAAGAATCTGCCGCCTAGGAGGCATCCTGCTACACAAGGAACCCGGAATCAATAAACGGAGCCACACTCGACCCAATCTAGCGAAAGTCAAAGACATCCCCCTATTTTTGTGACTTTATGTTGTCTGTAGCCAAAATAACTGTCCACCTAAAATAGGCTATGTCGATTCCTCTTCCCTCACTGGAAGAGTCAAATTAATAAATCAACGACTTTCGCAAAATATCACGTCTCTCATGCCCTATAATCCTAGGGTCTGCCAAAAGCCTAGGGTTTCCTAAGTCCCAACTGACCTATCCCTAAGCTCTGATACCAACTTAATCTCTCACGCCCTGGGTGTAAACCAGAACCCGGGCCCGTCTACAGATCCGCCATGCACACGGAATTTTTCGCGTACACGAAGTGCTGGTAACCTGCTCAGATATAATATAACAATAAAAGAGTATAATACAGAGCTGAAATAGAAGAACCACATAGTAACTCAGACTGGAACCAAGAATAAAACTGTAATAAATACAATAATCTCCCAGCTCACCACAAAAGTACAACCAGGTGGCTCAAGCCAGACCCCAAATAAAAGAAAGTACAACAGTCTGGGTGGAGGGTACAGTATCTGTCTAACAGCAACTCTCAGTCTCTCAGGAGATCTATCTACTCAGCGATCCCCTTACCTCGATTAGCTGCTGATGGCCTAGCAGCTCCTGCTGACGACTCTGCAAAACATGGGAGAAGAAAGAGAGGAACAACAATGGGGGTGAGAACTACCAGATAAACCAGTAGCCTCTCCTAGTGGGTAAAAACCTCAACTCTGACGCACCCACTAGGACTACTAGAGGCAAGAAAGGAATAAGTGGTAAAGCTGTAAACAGAACTGCGGAATAAAGGGGAAACCACCACTAGCATGCCTCTAAATGCAGTGCCAAAAGGAATGGCTGTATGTATGCATCAGTATCTAACATGCCTGCCTGAATAAACCCAATCTAGTGCCACTAGAAAAACTGGTACTGCCTGCTGTGCCTGCCAAATCGGGTATGCTGGCCAACGCATAACACCGATAGGGGATGGGAGTCTCAAGGACTCGGAGCCTGTCTGTCGCGCACTCCGGAGTGGCACTCGAGGGGAGCGACCCACACGAGTAAAGTATCTCAGTAATAAGTATCATAAGTGCCATAAAACAGCAGGACTGGATCACGACTCTGATCAAAGTGGGAAAACCCATCCACTAAAGAAAAGCCCCGATCTGATGCCATAGTACTCAATAAGTGGGAAACACCATCCACTAGAACAAGCCCGATCCCCAATATGATGCAAAGATCGACAAGACTCAACCTCAATCTGATGCAAAGATAAACATCCGGTCAACCGCCTAATGTCCGCGATTACCGCAATACCCCACAAGTCCACAATCTAGTACAATCTCGACTACACTATCCCAAACCCCTGCTCATACTCAAGCAACATGCATCTGAATGCAAAGGAGAGCAATAAAGCATGTCAAGCCCCAATATGATAGTGTAGCAATAAATAGTGGCTAACTAGATGTCCAAGCAAGCATGCAATTGTACTATTTAAAAGCTGTAGAAAGGTGTCAAATGTTTATTTTAAAAAGATTGATTTACTGTACTGATATAAAAGTTATTTGCATGCGAGATTATAGCCTTTGTCCCAACCATAGTGTCCCAAAATAAGATATCTGTGGGGTCATATGTATGGTTCTCATCAATTGTCACATTTAATTTTAGGGGAGTTCGTCCCAACCACAGTGTCCCAAAATAAGCTATCTGTGGGGTCATATGTATGGTTCTCATCAATTGTCACATTTAATTTTAGGGGAGTTCGTCCCAACCACAGTGTCCCAAAATAAGCTATGTGTGGGGTCATATGTATGGTTCTCATCAATTGTCACATTTAATTTTTGGGGAGTTCTAATAATCCCAGTGAGCTAGTCAAAAACGAGGTAAGCAACAACCACCCACCTCGAGCAGCTCAACCCACACTCCAAAAAGCCTCCTAACTGTCCACAGTCCTCAAATCCCGCAAATCAGTGCACAGCTGTACATAACAACGCACCCGGTATAAATACAAATCCCAAAAATACAATATTTGCTGCTTTTCAAATAGCACAGAAAAATAGGAGTTTTTCACCTCTGTACAGTGCTCAGAAAAATCCAGAAAAATTACGGTTGCGTTCCTTGCGACGAGTAGATCGAAATCGACTCTTTAAACGCCTTGATCTGATGCTCCTAGCTCAAGATAAAAATTAGAGAAGTCGATGCTGCCCAGAAATTACCACAGCAAAAAGGGGGGGTCAAAGAGGCCTCGGGAACCGTGCCAAAAGTGCGAAATGGAGCAAAGTGATCAACACGGAAATCGAAGCCTTACCTCTTAGGAACACGCTGCCACAAAAATCGTTCAAAATTCCTCTTGGTTAGCACACAGGGATTTTTTTGACGGAACTGCGATGGAAAATGGGCTGAAAAAGGAAATCGTCGCAGTGCGCCGCGTCGCAGATAACTTACTATCGGTAACTCTGAAAATTCTGAAATTTTTAAGAGAGAGAGAGAGAAGAGAGAGAGGAATAATTTTCATAGAGGGCACATGCTCTGTTTCTCTCTCTACAACTCGAAAATCGAGGTGAGAAAGGGAGAGGGGGGAGAGATTCCTTATATAATGGGCCAAGGAATCTCTTGGGCTCCACACGGGATCCGGACAGAACAGGAAACACCAAAACGCACCAACCAGGACGCACCACGTGTCCACAACACAGGAAACACCCAGGCAATGCCGCTCAAAATCCGCCACGTGTCCCACATGGTGCACATGCCCGGGTCCCCGCTCCGGGTTTTCCGAAAAATGCTGGCCAATCGGAATGTGCCACGTGTCACCTCCCCAGCCGCCTTCTAGAAGCCGTCCAACCAATCAGAAGACGCCACGTGGAAAACCCCTGTTTCCGTGCACCCGGTGCACGCCATGCCCGTGGACCGACCAGCATGCGCGCCTGCCCGCGCCTGCCCTCGTCGCGCTCCTCTGCGCTCTGCCGCGCTCCGCCGCTGCGCTGCCGCCCGCCGGTTGCCGCCGGCCGCCGGAACGCCCGACCGGAGTTACTGTTCCGGTGAACAGTACATTTGCGCCAAAAAATAAAGTAAATATACTATTTTGATCGTTTTCGCGCGCTGAGTCCAAATCCGCCGTCCGTTTTGCCAAATTCTCATCCGAAATTTTGCCGAAAGCTCCCGGAAAAGCCCACTTGATCCGATTTTCGCGCCGAGTCTATTTCTGAGGTCCAATTTCGACTCTACAAGTTCCGTTACACTGTATAAGCTTCCTACAGTCACTGTTTAATGTTGCAACAGTTCCTGCGGAAGTCCGGATCATCACACACATCCCCACACGACCCAATCTAGCGAAAGTCAAAGACATCCCCCTATTTCTGTAACTTTATGTTGTCTGCAGCCAACATAACTGTCTAACAGAAATAAGATATGTCGATCCCTCTTCCCTCACTGGAAGAGTTAAATAATAAATCACTGATTTTCGCAAAATATCACGCCACTCACTCCCTACCATCCTAGGGTCTGCCCAAAAGCCTAGGGTTTCCTAAGTCCCAACTGACCTATCCCTAAGCTCTGATACCACCTAATCTGTCACGCCCCGGGTGTAAACCAGAACCCGGGCCCGTCTACAGATCCGCCGTGCACATGGTATTTCCCGCGTACACAAAGCGTCGATAACCTACTCAGATATAAGAGATAATAATAATAGAGCATAAAATCAGAGCTGGACTAAAAACTACAACATCTCAGACCAAAACTGGAAATGTAGTAAAGAACGACTGTAAATAAATACAAGTACTCTCCCAACTCACCACAAATATACAACTAGCTGGCTAAAGCCAGACCCCAAAAGAGAGTACAACAAAAACTGTCTGAGGAAATAGGGGTACAACCAAAGTCCAGCTAGCTACTGTCGGGTGGACTCTCTATCTAGTCCGCCATCCTTTTACCTCGGTCAGTTGCTGACGACCCAGCAACTCCCGCAGAAGACTCTGCAAAACAAAGGAAAAAACATAGAAAAGGACGATGGGGGTGAGAACTACTATAGAAACAGTAACCTCCCCTAGTGGGTTAAGCCTCAACTCTGACATGCCCACTAGGTCTACCAGAGGCAAAAGAAAAGGAGTAAGGTGGTAAGCTAATAAAACGGCCGATAAAGGTAAGCTACCACTAATATGCCTCTAAATGCAGAGTCTGAAATAGGAAACTATACGAATGCATCAGTGTAAGTATCTGACCGAATAACCCAATCTAATCACCAGTAAAAACTGGCACTGCCTGCTTTGCTGTCGAACTCAGGATCTGAGTAGCGGAATCTGCACACATGGCTCGAATCCGCGGGATCGGCACACAAGGCTCGCATCCCAAAATGAGTATCAGACCTGCACACATGGCTCGGTCTGAGGCCTACCTCCGGAGTGGCACTCGAGGGGAGCGACCCACACGAGTAAAGTAACTCTGTCATCAGTATCACAAGTATCTCTGTATCGAGTATCACCGTATAGCAGGACTGGATCATGACAATGATCAAAGTGGGAAAAACCCTCCACTAAAGATAACCTGAACCCCCAATCAATGCCATGATAATCAATAAGTGGGAAACTCCATCCACTGGAGGAATCCTATCCCCAATCTGATGCATAAGTAAACATTCGGTCAACTGCCCAATGTCCGCGGTTGCCGCAATAACCCAAAACCCCAATCTAGTATGACGAACCCACTCAACAAACCCGGCTACACTATCCTACAACCCTGCTCAACCCGAGCAATACCCCAATGCCTCAAATGAAAGGAGAAAAGAATAATAAAAAAAGTTTCTCCTAAGTCAATTCCAGCATGATAGTGTAGCAGAAAAATGTGGCCTATCTAGATGTCCATACAAGCATGCAAATGTCCTCATCTAGAATAGAAGGAAAAGCGTCCACCAATGCACTCACATATAATACATCATAATGTCCCAATATACTAATCTATTCACATGGATAACATGATATAACAATGAACTCCAATACCAATGTCTCAAAGTGATGATCCCTTTTTGCATAATCACTAAGTACTAACATACAACAGATCATGCTGTTCCAGATCAATAAATACTTTAACAGGAGTGATTATGGCATAACGATCAAGTTCCAATACCATTGTCTCAATCACATGGATAGGCTATCAATTATGCGGTCCCTTTTTGCATGCAAGGTTATCAATATTTGATCAACAATTTCTAACATCGGGTTATTCTGATATTCCTAGTGAGCATACCAAAAGAGAGGGATACAACAACCACCCACCTCGAGAAGCATGCACAACAGTAAAACAAGATCCCTCACTGCCAAAATCCACAGTCTCCAACAATCACCCCACAATACAAGGAATGCAAATAATCCTGCAAACACACCGACCGATAACTATTTAAACAACGGTTCCACAACCATTCACAATTCCCCAAAATTTCAGCTAAAAAGATGCTTAATTTCCACCTGTAAAAGGAACTCTGAAAAATCCAACAAAAATACCACTTCGATCGTCTCGTCGAGCCCTTCGAAATGAGTACCTGCACGTCCCAATCCGAGTTTCGTAGGTCAAGTTACAATATCAATAAGGTGACTACCTCAATAATCCCAAGTACAAAAATCTGTAAACCTTTGCTCTGAAAAAGTGAGGTTTTCACCTTCTAAGAAAACTCAGAAAATTCCAAGAAAAATACGATGATGTTCCTCGCGACGCGTAGATAGAAATCGAATATTGGCACGCCTCAATCTGATGTCCGGGTGTGAAGATATCGGCAAAATACTCCAATGCTGTCCAAAACAGTACACAGCAAATAGGGGATCAACAGTGCCTCAGGAACCATGCCAAAACTCCGGAATACGAAGAAACGATCAACACGAAAAACAAAGCCCTACCTCTCAAGAACACATCAGCACAAGAATCGTCGAAAACGGAGGTCGGAGAAGGCGAGGGGAGTCCTCGGACCGAAATGCGACGAAAAGGGCAAATAAGGAAAGTGCGTCGCAGTGCGCCGGAAAAATGCCAACCTCGAAGTGCATGCTACCAAAAATTCTGAAACTTCCTCAAAAGATAGAGCACAAGATGATGTTCATCTTTTCTTCAGGGCTCAGCAGGAGGTGAGCTCGGGAAAAGCCCCAAATCGCAGGCCAAATGGGGCTATTTATAGCCAAAAAGCATCAATTCCAAAAATACCCAACAAGTCCCCTATTTTGGGCGCCCGATTAAATCGGGTTGCTACAGTAACGGGCCCGGCCCGTTACTGTGCGCGCCCGAAAAAGCCTCGGCCCGCCACGCGGCCCAACCGCGCCCCGCGCGCCCGTTGAACGTGCGCCAGCCTATCACGGCGCGCCACGTGGCGCCGCGGTCCACGGCGGGAACCGTGGGCCGGGGTTCACGCCAGGCCACCCGGGTCCATTCGCCCACCAATGGGCGTGCTCCACGTGGCCACGCGGGGTCCACGGTGCGCCGCGCCCGGCGACCGGTCGCGCGTGCGTTGACCCACCAATCACAGTGCACCACGTGGCACCACCAACACTCACTGCGCCCGGTGCACGCAATGGATAAACCCGCCGAACCCGAAGCCGCCACGTGTCCAATCCTCCGATGCACGCCGGACCCGTGGACCGCGCGCCTGCCCGCGCGCCCGCGCGCCTGCCCGCGCCTGCCCGCGGCCGCACTCCGCCGCTGTGCCGCCGTGCTCCGCCTCCCGCCGGTCACCGCCGGAGTTACTGTTCCGGCTAGAACAGTAACCAATGGCAAAAAATCAAACAAATAGCCCAATTTCATCGTTTTCGCGCGCTGAATCCAAATCTGCTGTCCGTTTTGCCAAATTCCGCTTCTAAAATTTTTCAAAGGCATCCGGAAAGGTATTCTTAATCCAAATTTCATGCTGGATCCAATCCTGAGGTCCAATTCGCGCGCAAACACCTCCAACACACAGCAAAGGCCTCCGAAGGCTGCTAAACACACTGCAGAAGCTCCGATGACCCAACAGTAATCCTCTTGTGGAATTCGGGTCCTCACACAAGGTGTGCTCTACAACCTCCCGGTAGGTTTGGAGGTTTAAGGTCTGAACCAATCTGAAGATGGATGGTCTAAGGCCGTTCTTAAACATACGGGCCTTGTCCTCGTCGTCCCTCACAATGTGCGGAATACGAGTAAATTCCCTCTCGTACTCCGCCACGGTCTTATCTCCTTGCCTCAAGTTGCAGAGATCTCTTTCCATTTGCCTTTTTGCGCTCACCAAAAAATACTTCATTGCGAGCATCTTCTTGAATCGCAGCCAAGTGATTGCCGCCAAATCGGTCGTGGGGCCTTCCCGGATGTCCGTCCACCACTGGTAAGCGTCGCCCTCAAGATGGTGCGTTGCCAACCACACCCGATCTCCCTCCGCCACGAAGGTATCATGGAAAAGTTTCTCCATGTGTAGAATCCACTTCTCAAAAACCCAATAATCGAGTTTCTCTCCATCATATGTCCGAGGCTTGGATTCCCGGAATTCCCTCAAACGAGCCATGAGTCGGTCCCGCTCTTCTCCTGCTACATCATCAGTAAAACCGTCCTCGCTGGTGGAGTCTGAACCGGCGGTGACATCACAACCTCTTTCTGGCGCCTAGCACTCGGAGTGTGATGCGAAGACTCGGGCACCTCAGGTCGAAGTGCATCGGTCGCTCCACCCGCGTGCCCCTGTTGTCGCACAGGTAGGGCAAAGGGTATTGACTTCCCCTTGCCGCCAACTGCTTGGTCAAAAGTGCCTCCAGCCTCTGCATCCTTGCATCCTGCCGACGCGAAGCCTCAGTCTGCTCTCGCGCCGCAGCCGACTGCCGCTCCACTACATCAGCTAGCATAGGCAACTGCTCTCTCAAATCTCGGACCTCACTGGATCCGGGAGTGGCAGATGTCTCCGCATCAGCCTCTTCGGCCGTCATGGAGCGAGTCATAGGCATCACAAACTGTAGCAGGCATAAAAAGCGTAGGTTAGGACAACCAACGCGAAACGCATCCCCACTCAAAACAAATCCCAATCATGCGAAAGCAAATGAAGTATGCCACGATTATTTTCTGATGTCAGGTTGTTTGCCGCCAACTTGACATTCGAAGGAAATAGAAGGTGCAATCACTTCGATCAACTCCAACTCTATGAAGTTATAATAATGACCCAATCATGTTACTTTCGCCAAGTAATCATATAATATCTTGTCTCTCATGTTCTTATTCCTTATTGTCCAACCAGCCTAAGGTTTACTAGGTCCACTAAGACTCAACCCTAGGCACTGATACCAATATAATCTGTCACACCCTGGGCCCCAGCGGATGCCTAACCGGCACGTGAACAGACCCGCCGTGTGCACAAGGTACCCCCCCCCGGTACACACAAGGCGTCTACAACAACAAAGCGGAAAGGAAGCAATAAAGACATCCTACTAGTAATCAGAGCACAACACTACTAAACTATGCATAAAAGAGAAGAGTAGATAACTATTATCATACTAGAAGTTAAAATCCACTATACAAAAGTAGTCCTCTCAAGTACAACCTATAAAAATATAAGGGTGGTCTCTATAACAAAATACAACACCTCTCCCACGAAACAAAAGAAAAGGTGCCCTGTAACCACCTCGAGTGGCGCGACGGGGACGAGCTAGCTAAGCGACAACCCATTGCCACGATCCCGAGCCCCTCCCGCTGTGGACGGCTCTGAAAAACAACAACCCAAATGGGGTGAGAACTATTAGTGAATAGTTCCCAGTGGGTAAGCCGCCGAGAGAAGCGAAATACACCACTAGGTCAACTGAGGCATAATATAGTATAACTGCTGAAATGAAATGCAGATAATAAACAACCGAAGTAAAGTAAAGTACTCTACTACTATCATGCCTCTATGCTCATGTACAAGGTGATGATGATATGAATCTATCCTGCTATCATAATATCCAACTACAATGAGTAGTATCATTTATGTGATGTCCAATGTCAAGTTTAGTTAACTTTAATCCTTTTCTCTTGAAGACTATCTTTGAGTCTAAGCTTGAGCTACGCCTCATGGTCCCGTGGTGGCACCCCCCAAGGAGCTATGCCAATCCAACGGCGTCCCAATCGGCACTCAATCCCGCACGGCGATCATGATGTCGCAAATGGCCAACTCCGGAGTGCCGGCTTGGAGGGAGCGACCCTACTAAGCATGTGCGAATGAGCACAAACGGCAAGCAAGTAAGTCTCGATCATCGTGTCTAAAACATGGAATAGCAATCATCGTGTAAAGTACCGGATTTTCGGCACATAAATAAATGTAGATAAAGGTGGTATGAAATACTAGTGTTATGAAAGTTGGGGAAGTAAGGAACATTTGGACGCGAGTTGGGCCCAAATCGGGTTAAAATGGAGAGATCTAAAAATTTATTTGAGAAAGGGGACCCAGATTTTTAGTGGAAAATGCACAGTGTCGGAAAATTTCGAAAAAATTACGGGAGCCCCGTAAACATGTTTTAAGGCCACAGAAAAAGTTTCGCGTTAATCGGAGGCCGGATAGTGGGAACGAGCTCCGCCAACAATGTCGAAAAATTCTGAGAAAATTACGGGAGCTATGTAATTATGTTTTAAGGTCACAGTAAAAATGTGAAGACCGAAATCCTTGTGAGTTGGGTTACTAGTGGATTGGTAGCTCATCGGCACATTTTGGGTGTGTTAGAGTTGTCGGTGCGCGAAAAGGACGCGAAACTCTGATCCGGTGCGAAAAACCGCATAAAAGAATGTACGGAAGTGCGGTGATTGTACAGTTATGATTTGGAGAGCTTTGAGCATGCTTTTTCGGTGTGTCGGAATCCTCGGTTCGCCAAATGGACGAGAAAAATGGACTCAGCGCGAAAAACTGTGCAAAATACACTATTTCTGGATATTTTTGGGCTTAAAATAGTGTTTTGGGTGTTGCTGGGGGTGTGGACCGGGCTCACGGCGGCCGGCTCACGAACCATGCACCGGCGGGTGCAGCGCGGTGCTTGGGGTGGCGTGCACCCGGTGCAAGGGGATTGCTGCCGGGCTGGTGCACGGGCGGTGCACCGGGCGTGCCATGCGTCGCGCATGCGCGCGCGCCCGCGCGTGAGCAGGCTGCGCTGGTGCTGTGCCCTCGCGCCATGCGTCCGGTCGGACCATTTGGTCCAACCCCTTGCACCGGATCGGGTGCAAGGGGGATTGGTGTGAGGGGAGTGTTGGTGAAGGTGTTTTGGTGCACCTTAAGACCAATTTTGAAGCTGGTTTAGCCTTTTTAAAGGAGCTTAATGGCTGGGGTTAGCTCTTTTAGACTTTATCTTTCTCTTAGCTGCTAAGGAGTCCAAGAAGCAGCCTTCATCTTCTTCTTCTTCATCAAGGAAACCACCATTGTTGGAGCTTGGTCATTGCTGGTTTTGGGTTCCACTTCGTCGCTTTTTCTTCCAGGAGGTCTCCCGAATTGTAGAAGTGGAATTTTGGGATGGTTCTTGCGGGGTTCTCTTCACAACTTCAAGATCTACAACTTTTGTATTTAATATGGGACCTAATTGGAGCTCTAAACTAGGTAAATATAGCAATCTTTGAGACACTTATTTTCAGTTTGGGATTCCGAGCACAAGTTAGTGTTTTTACTCCCCTGGGATGTAAAAGTGGAATTTTGAGTTGGTTTTTGATGGACAATTTTCAGGATTTAAAGATCTTCAACTTTTGTATTTACTGTATTCTCAAATTTGGACATTTAAATAGGTAAATTGAGCCATTTCTGAGACGTTTGTGCACAGCTGAGATTCTAGATGTGGTTTTGAGCAATGTTCAGTGTTTTTGCTCCCTAGGACTGAAGAAGTGGAATTTTAGGCTCATTTTTGCGGGGAATTTACCAAGACTCAGAGACCTACAATTTTCATGTTGAAATGGAAGGGGGATTCTTGCTTCTATCAAGGTAAATTTTACCATCTTTGAGCTTCTATGTGCAGAGTGTAGTTTTGGACAGCATGTAGTAATATTGAGATATCTTTTTCTCCTCTTTATGAAATGATGAATTTCAAGTTGAGCTATCTTCTAGACTTCAAGAGGAACAATTTGATACCTTACTCTCGAAATTTGGATAAGAATTGATATGTCATCTTTAGTCCTATTTGCAGTACATTGTTGCTGAAAATCTGCATGCAAGTTGGTAATGGCTTAGGTGGTAAATTGAGGGTTTTATATGATTTCGTGGTTAAGTGTACTTGAGGTGGTTAATTTTAAGGGATGAGTATAATCTTAGGTGAAAGATGAACAAGTTTACTTTTGGGTTCAACATGTAAAGGTGTTTCCATTGGAAGTTATTGCAAGTTGAACCTCAACTTATATTTCCACATCGAAAATTGGGGGTAGTAAGGTGTTCTTTTCTTGGACTTATGAAAAGAGTGAGTTTAGTTGTTGTAAACTCTTTGGTAATTTGACATTAATTGGAAACCTAAGGAAACAAATGTGGGGCTGAGGTAATAGAGTTACTAGATATATATATTAGATCATGAGTTTTCTCTATTGATGCAAGTCTTTGGAACCCGGGCAAGTTGTAATGTCCTTATAGTAATTCTTTCCAACAGGAAGCTCAAGGCATACTACAAGTTGTTGGGGAAGCATCGAACAACATACCTTGGTCGCTGAAAGTCTTTGCAACTAAATTCCAGTTTACTGAGCTAGCAGGTGGGTTGTTGAGCACATCGAAATTGTGGCCTACAAGTCGACTCAACCAAAAGTGCAACCTTGTGTGATGCTTACTATCTATATGGGTTTAATCATACTTATATTTAAGTTTCTTGTTGAAAACTATATTGATCATGTGTGAGAACTATTCCTTGATATCTAGACATATAGATAGGCCATATCTCTTTTATTCATGCTATACTATTCATGTTGGAATCAAACTTAGGAGAAAACCCTTTTCTTTCCTCTTATGCTTTTATTGCTCGGGTTAGAGAGCAGGGATGGGAATAGTATAGCTATATTGTTGAGTCGGGTGGGATAGCACCAGATTATCGACTCGGGTTATTGTTTCGGCAACCGCGAACTGTGGGTGGTTGGACCGATGAGTGTTATGCATCAGTTGGGGCTGGGTTTTGCATTGTGGATTGAGTGAGTCTCCACTTTGAGCATAGTGTCGATTTTTGCCTGATTGACTGAGATACTTGACAGAGCTGTTGGACATGGGTTACTTATTGACTCGAGCGGGTCGCTCCCCTCGAGTGCCACTCCGGAGTAGGCTTTAGACCGTGTTGGGTGCCGGTCAGACCGTGTTGGGTTCCGGTCATTTGGACAGTGGAGATATTGAGTTCGTGAGATTGAGCTCTATACCGGGTTGGTGTACCGGTTGTTGAGATTGATTTATACAGGCAAGTTTGGCCCTATCCAGGACTGGGTTCTACATTGACAGTTACCTTTCGTGATGCATACATATGTAGTTATACATATTTGAGATTCATACAGTTGAGGATATCATATAGCTCTGTAGTTGTCTTTCTATGAGTTATGCATACATACATATATACATATCTGAGATTCATACAGTTGAGGATACCATATAGCTCATTAGTTGTCTTTTTATGAGGTATGCATGTGTCTATTTGAGATCATACAGTTGAGGGCATTATTGATACACGAGGATAGCGTTACCTTTATTCATGCATACACTCTCTTTTATTCTGTTAGTATTGGGCATAGTAGAGTAGTTTCCTTTTCAGCTATTACTGTTATTCTTCTTACTATCACCTACTTTGCCCCTATGGTAGACTCGGTGGGTAGGTCGAAGCTTCGATGATTTACCCACTGAGGACTGCTGTTAGTAGTTCTCACACCCGTTGTTGCTCCCCAGTGATCTCTTCTGGAGCAGCGATACAGGCAGAGCGCGGCAAGGGAGTCGCGGAATAGATAGAGCTCCACCCCGATGGTTCTGATAGAGGTCGCCCTATAGTTTATTTATTTCTTTCAGTTTTTATGTACCCCGACTACTGTATATTTGGTCTGGCTGGAGCCAGCTTTATGTATTATGTCAGTCCTCGAGTTGTATTCATATGGTGTTACATTTGTATATTTTGTGGGGTATACAGATTGTGTATGGGATATTGTAGTAGACTTGTATTATGATGATTTTGGAGTTGTATATTTTGGAGTTGATTCATGTAGCAGTGTTGGTGGAGTGATATTACTGATGTTTTTGAGTATTGTGGAATTTATGTATTTAGTTTCATTTCAAGTTGAGCTGTACCTCTATTATGGATTTGGATTGGTTGATCTTGGTTGGAAACTTGTTCATTGTTGGAGGATGTTTTGCATATGGCGGTGTTGTTGTGGTTAAGGTTTTGGAGTTTTGGTGTTGGTTGTGTGTTGTTTATAGTAGTCTATGTTCATTTCTTGCTCTCTGCCACTTTCTGTGGCTATACATGCTCTTGTACACTACACTTGGTTGCTTGAGTTGTTGTGTCGCTTCGTATATGCGGGAAATACTGCATATACGGCGGATCTGTATGTCGCACTCGAGTTCTGGTTTACACTCGGGGGCACTCGAGTTCTGGTTTACACTCGGGGCGTGACAAAAAACTTCGCGTGGATCGGATACCCGGATTGCGAGAACGGGGTCCGCAAATGATTCTAGATACAGCGAGGCATTTGGTGGCCCAGAAATGGCCCAAATTGAAAATTTAAAATTTTCTGTGGAAAACTAGGCTGAAACGAAGCTGCCTGTCAAATTTGGACGGAAACGGATAAAAAAACGGACAAAAACGGAACGAAAACCGATTGTCGAGGCGACGGCGTGCGGAACGAGGCACGCATGCGTGCTGCGCAAGGCGCGCAGCAGGCCCACGTGGGGCCGCGCGCCCATGTGGCGCGCGGGTGTTGCGCCTAGCGCAGGAGGCGCGCTTGGGGGGGCATTTTGAATTTCAAATTCAAAATTTGGACGCCACATGGCAATCCCCCATTGGGGGGCTTCGTGCACCGGGTCCAATGAAACCCCCCTCTTCTTCTCTTCTTCTTCTTTCTTCCCTCTCACCGCACAGCCACCCTCTTTTCTCCATTTTCTTCTCCAACCGAGCAAGTAGAGAGAGAGAGAGAGAGAGAGAGAGAGAGAGAGAGATGGAGGGGATTTCGTGGGTTGGAGCGGCGCGGCGGCGACCTCGTGTAGCGCGCGAAGTGCTCCAAAAATCAGATGGGCGGCGCGACACTGTCGAGGTAGATCCCGTCTGTTAATTTTGTGGTATTTTTGGCACAGTTTTGGGGTGTTCTTTTGAATTTTGGATTTGATCCATTTGCCCACGTGCATGTTAGGGACCCAACTTTTCTGTGTCGTTTTACTGCGCAAGTTTCGCGGGCATTTTGGACACGCCTCGTTTTGCGTGCAGATTCGAGGTACGTGCATCATTTTGCGTGTCGGTTGATTTAAAGCGCACCGTTTTGCGTGCAGATTGAAATGACGTGCACCGTTTTGCGTGCGGGTTTTTAGTGACGTGCATCGTTTTGCATGCAGGTTTGGTGGACGTGCACCGTTTTGCGTGCAGACTCGAGGGAGGTGCACTATTTTGCGTGCAAGCTCGAGGGAACAAATGGAGTCGCGCGAAGACCAATTGCAAGTGTCTACAAGCAATTGGGGACACCACAAGGTGGGGAATTCTGCTGAAATTGGGTGACCTCTCCCCTTGCTCCTTTGCTTTTCGATTCGAAGCATGATAGTAGCTTGTTAGAGGCGTTAGGTAATTATGAATAAGATTGCATGTTTAGAGGAACACAGATGAAAAGAGCAACTGTTGGTTGCCAATAACAGATGATATATGTGCATGTGTAGAGAAATTTAGAGGAAAAGTGATATTTATGATTTATCCACAATAGGGGATAAATTTGTATGTGTAGATGGACACAGATGATAAATGCAACTGTCGGTTGCCAAAAGGAGATAATTCATTTTCATGTGCAAAAAGGACTTAGAGGATAAATATTATTTTTATGATGGATATGAAAATAATTGCATGCGTAGAAATGAGTAATTACTTGATGACTGTGATCATGTTAGGGTACAACCCTAGGAATCATGTGATATAAGGGAACATAACTTGTTGGTAGTAAGACTAGGAGAAAACCTAGTTTAGGGGTTTGACGAGTGACATCAACTTAGGAGTTATCCTAGGAAGGATGAGTGGCATGGTCTTAGGTGATAACCTAAGGACACTGGATAGAGTGATCAACATAGAGTCAGAAAACTCTAGGGTATATATGACATGGAACTTAGGTAAAGAGAACCTAAGGAGAACTAGTGTTCAACATAGAGTCAAGGAACTCTAGGATGAGTATGACATGGAACTTAGGTAAGGAAACCTAAGGTGAACTAGAGGTCAGCATAGAGTCATGGAACTCTAGGACAAGTATGACATGGGACTTAGGTAAAGGGAACCTAAGTTGAGCTAGAAGAGTTTAAACTCACAGACAGGAAATAGAGTCAAGTTGACTCTAGGATTCAGTAAGGAATCAGGAGGATGGAAAAGGTGGATCAAGTGTGGAGATATGAAAGGAAAAACAGAAAAGTAGAGTCAATATAATTCTAAGATAACAGTGGAACATGGAATTAGAGTCAGTGTAACTCTAAGTTAATGGTGAAGCAGGAAAACAGAGTTTAGTTAACTCTAGGATTCAGTGAGGAATCAGAAATGTGGGATGAGATCCCCAGTTTAAAGAGTTGATCAAATATAACCCTAGAAGGTCATAGGGTGTCTGGGCAAATGGATAATAACTTTAACTTCAATCTGAGTTAAAGAAATAAAAGAGAAATGTTTAAGAGTCCAGGAGACTCTCTAGTTATCCTTATGGCAAGACCTAGGATAAGAGGAAAAAAAATTGTTGCTAAAAGGCAAAGATTAAAAGCAAGCTAAAAGTGGCTAAAAGCATAAAGAAAATGTAATTGGCGCTGTAAGGCACCGGATTTTCGGCACATAAATAAATATAAATAAAGATGATATGAAATACTAGTGTTATGAAAGTTAGGGAAGTAAAAAACATTTGGACCCTAGTTGGGCCCAAATTGGGTTAAAATGGAGAGATCTGAAATTTTATTGGAGAAAGGGGGCCCAGATTTTTAGTGGAAAATTCACAGTGTCGGAAAATTCCGAGAAAATTACGGGAGCCCCGTAAATATGTTTTAAGACCACAGAAAAAGTTTCGCGTTGATCGGATGCCTGATAGTGAGAACGGGCTCCGCCAACAGTGTCGAAAAATTCTGAGAAAATTTGGGGAGCTTCGTAATTATGTTTTAAGGCCACAGTAAAAATTTCGGGTTGATAGGATATCCGGATTGCGAGAACGGGGTCCGCCAGCGATTCTGGATACAGCGAGGCTTTTGGTGGCCCAGAAATGGCCCAAACTGAAAATTTAAAATTTTTTGTGGTAAATTAAGCCGAAACGAAGCCGCCTGTCAAATTTGGACGGAAACGGACAGAAAACGAGACAAAAACGGATTTTCCAAGGCGTCGGCGCGCGGATCGAGGCACGCATGCGTGCTGCGCAAGGCGCGCAGCAGGCCCGCGTGGCCGCGTGGCGCAGGAGGCGCGGCGTGGGGGGAAATTCGAATTTCGAATTTCCTCGCCACGTGGCGATCCCCCATTGGGGGGCTTTGTGCACCGGGTCCAATAAAACTCCTTTTTCTTTTTTTTCTTCTTTCTTCCTTCTCCCCGCAGCTTCTCTTTTCTCATTTTCTTCTCCACCCGAGCACGAGAGAGAGAGAGAGAGAGAGAGAGAGAGAGAGAGAGAGAGAGAGAGAGAGGGGAGGGAATCTCGTGGGTTGGAGCGGCACGTCGGCGACCTCGTGAAGCGCGCAAAGTGCTCCAAAAATCAGATGGGCGACGCGACTCTGTCGAGGTAGGTCCCGCGTGTTAATTTTGTGGTATTTTTGGCACAATTTTTTTAGCCTCCTTTTGGACATTAGATTTGACCCCCTGTGCCGTTTGCGTGTTAGGGACCGAGTTCTACTTTACCGTTGCTGCCCGGACTGTCGCAGGCAATTTTGGCGCGTCTCGTTTTGCGTGCAAGTTGTAGAAAATGCACCGTTTTGCGTGCGGATTCGGCGAAAATGCACAGTTTTGGGCGCAAATTCGGAGAACGTGCACCGTTTTGCGTGCAACATTAAAAGAGAAAAGTGCACCGTTTTGCATGCCAACCCGAGGTACGTGCTCCGTTTAGCGTGCCGGTTGTGTTATCGTGCACCGTTTTGCGTGCAGTCTCTAATAATATACATCATTTTTCATGCAGGGATAGAAAAACATGCACCGATTTGCGTGCAATGTGAAAACAGCAATGTGCACCGTTTTGCGTGCCAACCCGAAGTACGTGCTCCGTTTTACATGCCGATCGTGTTATCGCGCACCGTTTTGCGTGCCGACCCTAATATTTTGCATCGATTTGCGCGCAGGACTAGAAAAGCGTGCATCGTTTTGCGTGCAACCCTACAGTCGAACGTGCACCGTTTTGCGTGCAGATTTGAGGTACGTGCTCCGTTTTGCGTGCCGATCGTGTTATCGCGCACCGTTTTGCGTGCCGACCCTAATATTTTGCATCGATTTGCGTGCAGGACTAGAAAAGCGTGCATCGTTTTGCGTGCAACCCTATAGTCGAACGTGCACCGTTTTTTGTGCAAATTTGAGGTACGTGCTCCGTTTTGCGTGCCGATCGTGTTGTCGCGCACCGTTTTGTGTGCCGACCCTAATATTATGCATCATTTTTCGTTCAGGATTAGAAAAGACGTGCATCGTTTTGCGTGCAACCTTAAGAGAAGCATGCTCCGTTTTGCGTGCAAACCCGAGGTACGTGCACCATTTTGCGTGCAGGTTGAGTTGACGCACATCATTTTGCGTGCCGACTGAAGTGGCGCGCACCGTTTTGCGTGTGGGTTTTACTGACGTGCACCGTTTTGCGTGCAAGCTCGAGGAGACAAGTGGAATCACGCTAAGACCAATTGCAAGTGGCTACAAGCAATTGGGTACACTACAAGGTGGGGAATTCTGCCGAAATTGGGTGACCTCTCCCCTTGCTCCCTTGCTTTTCGATTCGAAGCATGATAGTAGCCTGTTAGAGGCGTTAGGTAATTATGATTATGACTGCCTGTGTAGATGGTTTCAAATAGAAAAGTGCAACTGTTGGTTGCCAGAGTTAGAGGAATAGATGTGCATGTGTAAATGAACACAGAGGAAAAAGTGCAACTGTTGGTTGCCAAAGATATATGATGAATATGCATGCGTAGAAGTAATTACTACTTGATGAATGAAATGAAAATAACTGCATGCATGAAAAATGATTAGCTATTATGATTGTGAGCATGTTAGAGTATAACCCTAGGAATCATGTGATATAAGGAAACAGGACATGTTGGTAGTAAGACTAGGAGAAAATCTAGATTAAGGTTTAACGAGTGGCATGATGACCTAGGAGATATACCTAGATCGACGAGTGGCATTATTTTAGGAAAAATAACCTAAGGTTGACAATAGAGTGTTAAACATAGAGTCAGAGAACTCTAGGTTAAACAAGATATGGAACTTAGGTAAAGGAACCTAAGATGAACTAGTAGGGTTAAACTCTAGTGATGAAATAGAGTTAGTGCAACCCTAGGCTAAACAAGGAACAGGAAAAATAGAGTTAGTAAAACTCTAGGATTCAGTGAGGAATCAGGAAATATGGGGATTTGATCCCCAAGTTAAAAATTAAATATTATAACCCCAGAAAGTCATAGGACGTCTGGGTAAAGGGATTAATTAGTTTAACTTCAATCTGAGTTAAATAAAGGAAATGGAAAATGACCAAATGTGGAGACATGAAAGAAAGAGAAAATAGAAATAGAGTTAATAAACTCTTGAGTTAGATAAGATTGAAAGTAACTGGTGTCCTAGTGACATAGTGCAGTGATATAGTGCAGCCTTAAGGGTAATTGAAGCTTAGGGTTGTGAATTGAGAGCCAGTAAGAAAAGTGTAAAGTGGTCAGGAAACTTAAGATATTGCCGAGTGGCAAAATAAGTGGAATGTAAACGAATAAGTTGTTCAAACTTAAATTGGTGTTATAGACACCCAAATTATCCTAGAGTAAAGAACTTAGGATAAAAAAAAATAAAGCTCGAGAGAGAGCTAAAAGTGATTAACGATCAAGACAAGCAAAGTGCTTGAAATAAAAGAGAAAAGTAAAAGAGAAGCATTGAGGCATAAATACTAACGGGAGGGTTGAGCATATGTCACTCCCGGGTGGATGAGTGCCAAGGTGCCTTAAACTCATCTGAACATAAAGTGTAAAGAGAATGGTTAAAGAAAAAGAATGATTAATGAAAGGTAAAAAGGATAAGATAAAATGTATTGGGCTGAGCACTACGGGAGGCGATGCTACAACCTGTTCTTGTTTGATTGGGGTTGTAGGCATTCGTCTCTTGGAACCCTCGGACCCTGTGAAAGAAAAGCCTAAATGGCCCTTGGGAGGGTTGAGCATATGTCACTCCCAAGTGAATTAAAGAATTAAAGCTAAGTTGCCAATGGGAGGGTTGAGCATATGTCACTCCCGGGGGAAGTGTGTGAGCAAGACTCAGCTTCCCAAGTAAAGGCAAAGCAAAGAGCTAAAGGCAAAAGAAAAGATAAAGATAAAACGGGCAGACCTACGGAGTGAATCGCGGCCCAGGTTGGAGCAGTTGGCAGTGCCCCTCTCCCGGGTAGAGACCCGTTCGGGACGTTTCTTCCGTAGGACGGGGTAACACTTGCGGGTGTTATCGGCAACCTTAGAAATCTTATCTTATGGTAGCAGGACTACCGGGCTGGGGCCCGTTGGATAAGAATTTCTGAGGGTTAACTTGAACTAAAGCACCAGAATTTAAAGAATAAAGAGAACTTAGAGTGGCCAAGGTGGCCGGGTTAGTTTGACCCTGTATACAGCGGCATAGTGGCCGAGTTGGTGCTTAGCAGCCTAGTGTGGCTAGACAGAGTTGTGCTGGGACGATGAGTATACACAGATAGTGTAGTCATATATGATATTGCGTAGCAGTATACTGATATTGAGGATTTTAGTTTTCTAGCACTATTATTATTGCTTCCATTGGACCAAGTGGTGTAGGACACTTTTTCTCGGTGGTTGAACCCACTGGGAACTCTGTCGGAGTTCTCACACCCCTTGGGTGACCCCCCACAGGTTCGAGCATGGATGCCGCGGTCGAGACGGAGACAGGCGCAGACAGCGAGGCATTCGACAGGGGCAAGTGCCCAGCAGCATAGAGACCTAGAGGGTCTAGCAGAGGTATCCCTTTTTATATTTCTTGAGTGAACTATGTATGGTGAGGAAATTATGTAAAGAAAATTGTAATAATTTTATTTGCAAGTTCAGAGATGTAAAGTGTAATAAATTTATATTATAATTCACTCTTGCATGCTTCCATTAACTGTTTGTTATTGAATGAAAGTTTTAAATTAGTAGTGATTTTTAGTACTCTGATATTGAGCTTCCGCATACACTTGATGTGTTATTATGGATGTTACCGTTCCTTTCGGGTAGTGAAAGGTCATACCCGATTGGCGGGTCTGTTGGCGTGCCCGAACCGTGCAAATTGGCGGACTCGGGGCGTGACAGGCGCCTTCGAATTTGAGACTCGTCAAGTGGAGCAGGACTCCCTGGGCAGTGACCCGTCGGACGAGGTACTTTCGAATGGCTAAAAGTGAAAGCAAGGAGCTAAATGCTCAAAGAAAAGAGAAAGTGATTTGCCAGTGGCAAAAAGGGAGCTATAAGCCTGAATAAGAAAAGAGAAAGTGATTTGCGATGACACCACGCAGGAAGACGCGCTTGTTTCGACTCGTGCCAGGAGAGGGCTCTGGGTCGAACGAGGTACACGAGCTGCGATAGATGGTGGCCGCACTTATTGGTGTGGTCCAGCAGCAGACGAATCTTCTCGCTGAGAGGCGAAAATTTTCGCCGGCAGGGAGGCGGATTCCGACGCCTAAGGGTGGCGTCGATGTGACAGTCGGAGCAGAAAGATAGGCTCCAGTGGCTGATAGCGCAGCAAGCTGAGGCTGCACAGACAACGTATGACTATACGGCGTCGCCGCCTGTAGGGGCGACAGTAAAGGGAATGGCAGTGGTCGCCGGGCTTTTGTCGGCGCACCCCGCACCTTCAGTAAAAGGGTGTTATAAGCTGGTGTCAGCTAATTTGCTGGCAAAGTATGGTTGGAAAGGTCCAGTGAGAGACCGATTTATAGAACGCTGGTGATCGCTATGTTGCGAGAACCAAGTAAATATGTCCCAAGGATTAGGGCAAGAGAGGTATACGGGCCTAGAGGAGGCTTCAGGATGCGTGGATCTCTCGATAGAGTGAGAGTTTTATGGCACCGGTCTGAGGGATCGGCATAATGGCAAGGATTGCGACCACAGGGTTTGCGTGTTAATCACCAGAGTTGGTGAACAGTTATCGTGGTGCCTCGACCCAGTTGGGAGAGTTGCACAAGAGGCGTGGTGTGTTTAAGCAAATCGCTTAGAACTGGATTTTCGCGAGTTAGCGTGGGGGCGTAGGACGCCCAACTGTTTGGGTGCTCATGAAGCACAAGTATCGTTTAGCCAGAGAGACCTGATTAGGTGATACATTAGCCTTCGCCCAGTGGGGCCAGAGTTGATATAGAGTTTTGGGGTCGTGGATTGACGACTGGTTAGTTGGTATTGCTCATTGAGCATAGTGGTCGCGTGGCGACGATTAGCGGGTTCGCTTGGGGACGATCTGTGCCTGGACCATGTTTGTGGACTGTGGGCCTGTAGCCCAGTGGGCAGGCGCAGTCAGCTGTGAGAGACAGCGGCCCGAGACCTGATGGCGGGGCATGATAGAGATTTGGTCGGGACGGTAGTCCGAGCAATTACCCGGGAACGTGGAACGCCACGTGTGAGCTTTGATGCTATTAGTACATTGAGAGTGGGATATGACCAGGCCGTAGAGCTAGTGGTGATTGAGGTACTGTAGCTCCTAGTGGGAGTGTTGGTGTAGTAATCCTAAGTGAGGATCTACCCGTATGATGATTGGGTCTGTGTGCTAGTGAGAGCCATTATACAGAGTTGGACTGGTTGGGCTATAGGCCCTTATTGGACCGTGGTCTGTGGACCTATTAGTAGTCCGAGATGTCGGGTTAGCTGATAACCCGTGGACTTAGAGCGCTAGTAGCGTGTGAGATGGCTGAGAATTCGTGGATTGGCCTTTGCCCTCAACATTAGGCAGCTGAGCGACCGGAAAATGCTGTAATTGTAACTGGTAGTAGATGCAACCTCGTTGTGAAAAAGATGATGGCGAAATTAAAGTGAAAATTTCGCAAACAAAGACTGGGTCATTAGTGGCAAATTGAGAGAGCAAGTGCTCAACTGTGTTTTTCACCTATTTGGTGAAAGTGGCCAGACACCAGGTCTGAGATTTTCCCTGGATTGAGATAGGGATTCAAGAATGAGTTGCTCGTGTAGTCTCGGCGAGTAGACGATTTGATGCCGGTCACGATATACAGTGAGACCAATAGTGAGGGCAAGATTTCCTCCCTCTCGATCAAGTAGGAGTCGAGATGTGATTCAAGTTTCGAGGACGAAACTTATTTTAAGGGGGTAGAATGTAAGGTACCGGATTTTCGAAACATAAATAAATATAAATAAAGATGATATGAAATACTAGTGTTATGAAAGTTAGGGAAGTAAAGAACATTTGGACGGGAGTTGGGCCCAAATTGGGTTAAAATGGAGAGATCTGAAATTTTATTGGAGAAAGGGGGCCCAGATTTTTAGTGGAAAATTCACAGTGTCGGAAAATTCCGAGAAAATTACAGGAGCCCCGTAAATATGTTTTAAGACCACAGAAAAAGTTTCGCGTTGATCGGATGCCTGATAGTGAGAACGGGCTCCGCCAACAGTGTCGAAAAATTCTGAAAAAATTTGGGGAGCTTCGTAATTATGTTTTAAGGCCACAGTAAAAATTTCGGGTTGATAGGATATCCGGATTGCGAGAACGGGGTCCGCCAGCGATTCTGGATACAGCGAGGCTTTTGGTGGCCCAGAAATGGCCCAAACTGAAAATTTAAAATTTTCTGTGGTAAATTAAGCCGAAACGAAGCCGCCTGTCAAATTTGGACGGAAACGGACGAAAAACGGACAGAAAACGAGACAAAAATGGATTTTCCAAGGCGTCGGCGCGCGGATCGAGGCACGCATGCGTGCTGCGCAAGGCGCGCAGCAGGCCCGCGTGGCCGCGTGGCGCAGGAGGCGCGGCGTGGGGGGAAATTCGAATTTCGAATTTCCTCGCCACGTGGCGATCCCCCATTGGGGGGCTTTGTGCACCGGGTCCAATGAAACTCCTTCTTTTTCTTTTTTTTCTTCTTTCTTCCTTCTCCCCGCAGCTTCTCTTTTCTCATTTTCTTCTCCACCCGAGCACGAGAGAGAGAGAGAGAGAGAGAGGGGGAGGGAATCTCGTGGGTTGGAGCGGCACGTCGGCGACCTCGTGAAGCGCGCGAAGTGCTTCAAAAATTAGATGGGCGACGCGACTCTGTCGAGGTAGGTCCCGCGTGTTAATTTTCTGGTATTTTTGGCATAATTTTTTTAGCCTCCTTTTGGACATTAGATTTGACTCCCTGTGCCGTTTGCGTGTTAGGGACCGAGTTCTACTGTACCGTTGCTGCCCAGACTGTCGCAGGCAATTTTGGCGCGTCTCGTTTTGCGTGCAAGTTGTAGAAAATGCACCGTTTTGCGTGCGGATTCGGCGAAAATGCACAGTTTTGGGCGCAAATTCGAAGAACGTGCACCGTTTTGCGTGCAACATTGAAAAAGAAAAGTGCATCGTTTTGCGTGCCAACCCGAGGTACGTGCTCCGTTTAGCATGCCGGTTGTGTTATCGTGCACCGTTTTGCGTGCAGTCTCTAATAATATACATCGTTTTTCATACAGGGATAGAAAAACGTGCACCGATTTGCGTGCAACGTGGAAAAAGCAACGTGCACCGTTTTGCGTGCCCACCCGAGGTACGTGCTCCGTTTTGCGTGCCGATCATGTTATCGCGCACCGTTTTGCGTGCCGACCCTAATATTTTGCATCGATTTGCGTGCCGGACTAGAAAAGTGTACATCATTTTGCGTGCAACCCTACAGTCGAACGTGCATCGTTTTGCGTGCAGATTTGAGGTACGTGCTCCGTTTTGCGTGCCGATCGTGTTGTCGCGCACCGTTTTGCGTGCCGACCCTAATATTATGCATCATTTTTCGTGCAGGATTAGAAAAGATGTGCACCGTTTTGCGTGCAACCTTAAGAGAAGCATGCTCCGCTTTGCGTGCAACCCCGAGGTACGTGCACCGTTTTGCGTGCAGGTTGAGTTGACGCACATCGTTTTGCGTGCCGACTGAAGTGGCGCGCACCGCTTTGCGTTTGGGTTTTACTGACGTGCACCGTTTTGCATGCAGTTTTGGTGGACGTGCACCGTTTTGCGTGCAAGCTCGAGGAGACAAGTGGAATCACGCTAATACCAATTGCAAGTGTCTACAAGCAATTGGGTACACTACAAGGTAGGGAATTCTGCCGAAATTGGGTGACCTCTCCCCTTGCTCCCTTGCTTTTCGATTCGAAGCATGATAGTAGCCTGTTAGAGGCGTTAGGTAATTATGATTATGATTGCCTGTGTAGATGGTTTCAAATAGAAAAGTCCAAATGTTGGTTGCCGGAGTTAGAGGAATAGATGTGCATGTGTAAATGAACACAGAGGAAAAATTGCAACTGTTGGTTGCCAAAGATATATGATGAATATGCATGCGTAGAAGTAATTACTACTTGATGAATGAAATGAAAATAACTGCATGCATGAAAAATGATTAGCTATTATGATTGTGAGCATGTTAGGGTATAACCCTAGGAATCATGTAACGTAAGGAAACATGACATGTTGGTAGTAAGACTAGGAGAAAATCTAGATTAAGGTTTAACGAGTGGCATGATGACCTAGGAGATATACCTAGATCGATGAGTGGCATTGTGACGCCCCACTTCCCAGGGGGTCACCCATCCTAGAACTACTCTAGCTCTAGCACGTTTAACTCTCATGTTCCTCTTGGATCTTGCTACCATCCAAAATGCTATAGCCGGGTTAGAGATTTAGTCCTATTATATCATTTATATAGAGGACTAATCCAAATTCCGGGGGTGTCACATTCTTCCCCCCTTTAAGCCCTGACGTCCACGTCAGGCTCAAGCACACTCACAAGCACCAGGCGATGTGAGACTCATCACGCTAGCCTTAGCCGACCTTGTGAGGAGCTGCACTCCACTCACAACGGTCATTAGCCGGGGAGCCTCGCTCTACCCGCTATATAACCCTGGCTCAGCCGAGACTCATCTCACATTTTCGGCTGGTGAATGGCTCTGATACCATCTGTGACGCCCCACTTCCCAGGGGGTCACCCATCCTAGAACTACTCTAGCTCTAGCACGCTTAACTCTCATGTTCCTCTTGGATCTTGCTACCATCCAAAATGCTATAGCCGGGTTAGAGATTTAGTCCTATTATATCATTTATATAGAGGACTAATCCAAATTCGTGGGGTGTCACAGGCATTATTTTAGGAAAAATAACCTAAGGTTGACAATATAGTGTTAAACATAGAGTCAGAGAACTCTTGGTTAAACAAGATATGGAACTTAGGTAAAGGAACCTAAGATGAACTAGTAGGGTTAAACTCTAGTGATGAAATAGAGTTAGTGCAACCCTAGGTTAAACATGGAACATGAAAAATAAAGTTAGTAAAACTCTAGGATTCAGTGAGGAATCAGGAAATATGGGGATTTGATCCCCAAGTTAAAAATTAAATATTGTAACCCCAGAAAGTCATAGGACGTCTGGGTAAAGGGATTAATTAGTTTAACTTCAATCTGAGTTAAATAAAGGAAATGGAAAATGACCAAATGTGGAGACATGAAAGAAAGAGAAAATAGAAATAGGGTTAATAAACTCTTGAGTTAGATAAGATTGAAAGTAACTGGTGTCCTAGTGACATAGTGCAGTGATATAGTGCAGCCTTAAGGGTAATTGAAGCTTAGGGTTGTGAATTGAGAGCCAGTAAGAAAAGTGTAAAGTGGTCAGGAAACTTAAGATATTGCCGAGTGGCAAAATAAGTGGAATGTAAACGAATAAGTTGTTCAAACTTAAATTGGTGTTATAGACACCCAAATTATCCTAGAGTAAAGAACTTAGGATAAAAAAAAATAAAGCTCGAGAGAGAGCTAAAAGTGATTAACGATAGAGACAAGCAAAGTGCTTGAAATAAAAGAGAAAAGTAAAAGAGAAGCATTGAGGCATAAATACTAACGGGAGGGTTGAGCATATGTCACTCCCGGGTGGATGAGTGCCAAGGTGCCTTAAACTCATCTGAACATAAAGTGTAAAGAGAATGGTTAAAGAAAAAGAATGATTAATGAAAGGTAAAAAGGATAAGGTAAAATGTATTGGGCTGAGCACTACGGGAGGCGATGCTACAACCTGTTCTTGTTTGATTGGGGTTGTAGGCATTCGTCTCTTGGAACCCTCGGACCCTGTGAAAGAAAAGCCTAAATGGCCCTTGGGAGGGTTGAGCATATGTCACTCCCAAGTGAATTAAAGAATTAAAGCTAAGTTGCCAACGGGAGGGTTGAGCATATGTCACTCCCGGGGGAAGTGTGTGAGCAAGACTCAGCTTCCCAAGTAAAGGCAAAGCAAAGAGCTAAAGGCAAAAGAAAAGATAAAGATAAAACGGGCGGACCTACGGAGTGAAACGCGGCCCAGTTTGGAGCAGTTGGCAGTGCCCCTCTCCCGGGTAGAGACCCGTTCGGGACGTTTCTTCCGTAGGACGGGGTAACACTTGCGGGTGTTATCGGCAACCTTAGAAATCTTATCTTATGGTAGCAGGACTACCGGGCTGGGGCCCGTTGGATAAGAATTTCTGAGGGTTAACTTGAACTAACGCACCAGAATTTAAAGAATAAAGAGAACTTAGAGTGGCCAAGGTGGCCGGGTTAGTTTGACCCTGTATACAGCGGCATAGTGGCCGAGTTGGTGCTTAGCAGCCTAGTGTGGCTAGACCGAGTTGTGCTGGGACGATGAGTATACACAGATAGTGTAGTCATATATGATATTGCGTAGCAGTATACTGATATTGAGGATTTTAGTTTTCTAGCACTATTATTATTGCTTCCATTGGACCAAGTGGTGTAGGACACTTTTTCTCGGTGGTTGAACCCACTGGGAACTCTGTCGGAGTTCTCACACCCTTGGGTGACCCCCCACAGGTTCGAGCATGGATGCCGCGGTCGAGACGGAGACAGGCGCAGACAGCGAGGCATTCGACAGGGGCAAGTGCCCAGCAGCATAGAGACCTAGAGGGTCTAGCAGAGGTATCCCTTTTTATATTTCTTGAGTGAACTATGTATGGTGAGGAAATTATGTAAAGAAAATTGTAATAATTTTATTTGCAAGTTCAGAGATGTAAAGTGTAATAAATTTATATTATAATTCACTCTTGCATGCTTCCATTAACTGTTCGTTATTGAATGAAAGTTTTAAATTAGTAGTGATTTTTAGTACTCTGATATTGAGCTTCCGCATACACTTGATGTGTTATTATGGATGTTACCGTTCCTTTCGGGTAGTGAAAGGTCATACCCGATTGGCGGGTCTGTTGGCGTGCCCGAACCGTGCAAATTGGCAGACTCGGGGCGTGACAGGCGCCTTCGAATTTGAGACTCGTCAAGTGGAGCAGGACTCCCTGGGCAGTGACCCGTCGGACGAGGTACTTTCGAATGGCTAAAAGTGAAAGCAAGGAGCTAAATGCTCAAAGAAAATAGAAAGTGATTTGCCAGTGGCAAAAAGGGAGCTATAAGCCTGAATAAGAAAAGAGAAAGTGATTTGCGATGACACCACGCAGGAAGACGCGCTTGTTTCGACTCGTGCCAGGAGAGGGCTCTGGGTCGAACGAGGTACACGAGCTGCGATAGATGGTGGCCGCACTTATTGGTGTGGTCCAGCAGCAGACGAATCTTCTCGCCGAGAGGCGAAAATTTTCGCCGGCAGGGAGGCGGATTCCGACGCATAAGGGTGGCGTCGATGTGACAGTCGGAGCAGAAAGATAGGCTCCAGTGGCTAATAGCGCAGCAAGCTGAGGCTGCACAGACAACGTATGACTATACGGCGTCGCCGCCTGTAGGGGCGACAGTAAAGGGAATGGCAGTGGTCGCCGGGCTTTTGTCGGCGCACCCCGCACCTTCAGTAAAAGGGTGTTATAAGCTGGTGTCAGCTAATTTGCTGGCAAAGTATGGTTGGAAAGGTCCAGTGAGAGACCGATTTATAGAACGCTGGTGATCGCTATGTTGCGAGAACCAAGTAAATATGTCCCAAGGATTAGGGCAAGAGAGGTATACGGGCCTAGAGGAGGCTTCAGGATGCGTGGATCTCTCGATAGAGTGAGAGTTTTATGGCACCGGTCTGAGGGATCGGCATAATGGCAAGGATTGCCACCACAGGGTTTGCGTGTTAATCACCAGAGTTGGTGAACAGTTATCGTGGTGCCTCGACCCAGTTGGGAGAGTTGCACAAGAGGCGTGGTGTGTTTAAGCAAATCGCTTAGCACTGGATTTTCGCAAGTTAGCGTGGGGGCGTAGGACGCCCAACTGTTTGGGTTCTCATGAAGCACAAGTATCGTTTAGCCAGAGAGACCTGATTAGGTGATACATTAGCCTTCGCCCAGTGGGGCCAAAGTTGATATAGAGTTTTGGGGTCGTGGATTGACGGCTGGTTAGTTGGTATTGCTCATTGAGCATAGTGGTCGCGTGGCGACGATTAGCGGGTTCGCTTGGGGACGATCTGTGCCTGGACCATGTTTGTGGACTGTGGGCCTGTAGCCCAGTGGGCAGGTGCAGTCAGCTGTGAGAGACAGCGGCCCGAGACCTGATGGCGGGGCATGATAGAGATTTGGTCGGGACGGTAGTCCGAGCAATGACCCGGGAACGTGGAACGCCACGTGTGAGCTTTGATGCTATTAGTACATTGAGAGTGGGATATGACCAGGCCGTAGAGCTAGTGGTGATTGAGGTACTGTAGCTCCTAGTGGGAGTGTTGGTGTAGTAATCCTAAGTGAGGATCTACCCGTATGATGATTGGGTCTGTGTGCTAGTGAGAGCCATTATACAGAGTTGGACTGGTTGGGCTATAGGCCCTTATTGGACCGTGGTCTGTGGACCTATTAGTAGTCCGAGATGTCGGGTTAGCTGATAACCCGTGGACTTAGAGCGCTAGTAGCGTGTGAGATGGCTGAGAATTCGTGGATTGGCCTTTGCCCTCCACATTAGGCAGCTGAGCGACCGGAAAATGCGGTAATTGTAACTGGTAGTAGATGCAACCTCGTTGTGAAAAAGATGATGGCGAAATTAAAGTGAAAATTTCGCAAACAAAGACTGGGTCATTAGTGGCAAATTGAGAGAGCAAGTGCTCAACTGTGTTTTTCACCTATTTGGTGAAAGTGGCCAGACACCAGGTCTGAGATTTTCCCTGGATTGAGATAGGGATTCAAGAATGAGTTGCTCGTGTAGTCTCGGCGAGTAGACGATTTGATGCCGGTCACGATATACAGTGAGACCAATAGTGAGGGCAAGATTTCCTCCCTCTCGATCAAGTAGGAGTCGAGATGTGATTCAAGTTTCGAGGACGAAACTTATTTTAAGAGGGTGGAATGTAAGGTACCGGATTTTCGAAACATAAATAAATATAAATAAAGATGATATGAAATACTAGTGTTATGAAAGTTAGGGAAGTAAAGAACATTTGGACGCGAGTTGGGCCCAAATTGGGTTAAAATGGAGAGATCTGAAATTTTATTGGAGAAAGGGGGCCCAGATTTTTAGTGGAAAATTCACAGTGTCGGAAAATTCCGAGAAAATTACAGGAGCCCCGTAAATATGTTTTAAGACCACAGAAAAAGTTTCGCGTTGATCGGATGCCTGATAGTGAGAACGGGCTCCTCCAACCGTGTCGAAAAATTCTGAAAAAATTTGGGGAGCTTCGTAATTATGTTTTAAGGCCACAGTAAAAATTTCGGGTTGATAGGATATCCGGATTGCGAGAACGGGGTCCGCCAGCGATTCTGGATACAGCGAGGCTTTTGGTGGCCCAGAAATGGCCCAAACTGAAAATTTAAAATTTTCTATGGTAAATTAAGCCGAAACGAAGCCGCCTGTCAAATTTGGACGGAAACGGACGAAAAACGGACAGAAAACGAGACAAAAATAGATTTTCCAAGGCGTCGGCGCGCGGATCGAGGCACGCATGCGTGCTGCGCAAGGCGCGCAGCAGACCCGCGTGGCCGCGTGGCGCAGGAGGCGCGGCGTGGGGGGAAATTCAAATTTCGAATTTCCTCGCCACGTGGCGATCCCCCATTGGGGGGCTTTGTGCACCGGGTCCAATGAAACTCCTTCTTTTTCTTTTTTTTCTTTTTTCTTCTTCTCCCCGCAGCTTCTCTTTTCTCATTTTCTTCTCCACCCGAGCACGAGAGAGAGAGAGAGAGAGAGAGGGGGAGGGAATCTCGTGGGTTGGAGCGGCACGTCGGCGACCTCGTGAAGCGCGCGAAGTGCTTCAAAAATTAGATGGGCGACGCGACTCTGTCGAGGTAGGTCCCGCGTGTTAATTTTCTGGTATTTTTGGCACAATTTTTTTAGCCTCCTTTTGGACATTAGATTTGACTCCCTGTGCCGTTTGCGTGTTAGGGACCGAGTTCTACGGTACCGTTGCTGCCCAGACTGTCGCAGGCAATTTTGGCGCGTCTCGTTTTGCGTGCAAGTTGTAGAAAATGCACCGTTTTGCGTGCAGATTCGGCGAAAATGCACAGTTTTGGGCGCAAATTCGAAGAACGTGCACCGTTTTGCGTGCAACATTGAAAAAGAAAAGTGCATCGTTTTGCGTGCCAACCCGAGGTACGTGCTCCGTTTAGCATGCCGGTTGTGTTATCGTGCACCGTTTTGCGTGCAGTCTCTAATAATATACATCGTTTTTCGTGCAGGGATAGAAAAACGTGCACCGATTTGCGTGCAACATGGAAAAAGTAACGTGCACCGTTTTGCGTGCCCACCCGAGGTACGTGCTCCGTTTTGCGTGCCGATCGTGTTATCGCGCACCGTTTTGCGTGCCGACCCTAATATTTTGCATCGATTTGCGTGCAGGACTAGAAAAGTGTGCATCATTTTGCGTGCAACCCTACAGTCGAACGTGCATCGTTTTGCGTGCAGATTTGAGGTACGTGCTCCGTTTTGCGTGCCGATCGTGTTGTCGCGCACCGTTTTGCGTGCCGACCCTAATATTATGCATCATTTTTCGTGCAGGATTAGAAAAGACGTGCACCATTTTGCGTGCAACCTTAAGAGAAGCATGCTCCGTTTTGCGTGCAAACCCGAGGTACGTGCACCGTTTTGCGTGCAGGTTGAGTTGACGCACATCGTTTTGCGTGCCGACTGAAGTGGCGCGCACCGCTTTGCGTTTGGGTTTTACTGACGTGCACCGTTTTGCATGCAGATTTGGTGGACGTGCACCGTTTTGCGTGCAAGCTCGAGGAGACAAGTGGAATCACGCTAATACTAATTGCAAGTGTCTACAAGCAATTGGGTACACTACAAGGTGGGGAATTCTGCCGAAATTGGGTGACCTCTCCCCTTGCTCCCTTGCTTTTCGATTCGAAGCATGATAGTAGCCTGTTAGAGGCGTTAGGTAATTATGATTATGATTGCCTGTGTAGATGGTTTCAAATAGAAAAGTGCAACTGTTGGTTGCCGGAGTTAGAGGAATAGATGTGCATGTGTAAATGAACACAGAGGAAAAAGTGCAACTGTTGGTTGCCAAAGATATATGATGAATATGCATGCGTAGAAGTAATTACTACTTGATGAATGAAATGAAAATAACTGCATGCATGAAAAATGATTAGCTATTATGATTGTGAGCATGTTAGGGTATAACCCTAGGAACCATGTAACGTAAGGAAACAGGACATGTTGGTAGTAAGACTAGGAGAAAATCTAGATTAAGGTTTAACGAGTGGCATGATGACCTAGGAGATATACCTAGATCGATGAGTGGCATTGTGACGCCCCACTTCCCAGGGGGTCACCCATCCTAGAACTACTCTAGCTCTAGCACGCTTAACTCTCATGTTTCTCTTGGATCTTGCTACCATCCAAAATGCTATAGCCGGGTTAGAAATTTAGTCCTATTATATCATTTATATAGAGGACTAATCCAAATTCCGGGGGTGTCACATTCTTCCCCCCTTTAAGCCCTGACGTCCACGTCAGGCTCAAGCACACTCACAAGCACCAGGCGATGTGAGACTCATCACACTAGCCTTAGCCGACCTTGTGAGGAGCTGCACTCCACTCACAACGGTCATTAGCCGGGGAGCCTCGCTCTACCCGCTATATAACCCTGGCTCAGCCGAGACTCATCTCACATTTTCGGCTGGTGAATGGCTCTGATACAAACTGTGACGCCCCACTTCCCAGGAGGTCACCCATCCTAGAACTACTCTAGCTCTAGCACGCTTAACTCTCATGTTCCTCTTGGATCTTGGTACCATCCAAAATGCTATAGCCGGGTTAGAGATTTAGTCCTATTATATCATTTATATAGAGGACTAATCCAAATTCCGGGGGTGTCACAGGCATTATTTTAGGAAAAATAACCTAAGGTTGACAATATAGTGTTAAACATAGAGTCAGAGAACTCTAGGTTAAACAAGATATGGAACTTAGGTAAAGGAACCTAAGATGAACTAGTAGGGTTAAACTCTAGTGATGAAATAGAGTTAGTGCAACCCTAGGTTAAACATGGAACAGGAAAAATAGAGTTAGTAAAACTCTAGGATTCAGTGAGGAATCAGGAAATATGGGGATTTGATCCCCAAGTTAAAAATTAAATATTGTAACCCCAGAAAGTCATAGGACGTCTGGGTAAAGGGATTAATTAGTTTAACTTCAATCTGAGTTAAATAAAGGAAATGGAAAATGACCAAATGTGGAGACATGAAAGAAAGAGAAAATAGAAATAGGGTTAATAAACTCTTGAGTTAGATAAGATTGAAAGTAACTGGTGTCCTAGTGACATAGTGCAGTGATATAGTGCAGCCTTAAGGGTAATTGAAGCTTACGGTTGTGAATTGAGAGCCAGTAAGAAAAGTGTAAAGTGGTCAGGAAACTTAAGATATTGCCGAGTGGCAAAATAAGTGGAATGTAAACGAATAAGTTGTTCAAACTTAAATTGGTGTTATTGTGACGCCCCACTTCCCAGGGGGTCACCCATCCTAGAACTACTCTAGCTCTAGCACGCTTAACTCTCATGTTCCTCTTGGATTTTGCTACCATCCAAAATGCTATAGCCGGGTTAGAGATTTAGTCCTATTATATCATTTATATAGAGGACTAATCTAAATTCCGGGGGTGTTACATTCTTCCCCCCTTTAAGCCCTGACGTCCACGTCAGGCTCAAGCGCACTCACAAGCACCAGGCGATGTGAGACTCGTCTCGCTAGCCTTAGCCGACCTTGTGAGGAGCTGCACTCCACTCACAACGGTCATTAGCCGGGGAGCCTTGCTCTACCCGCTATATAACCCTAGCTCAGCTGAGACTCATCTCACATTTCCGGCTGGTGAATGGCTCTGATACCAACTGTAAACACATAAGCAACATGTCCGAGGCAATTCCTCCGCACCACGCCCTCTTGCGAGGTCAGCGCGCCATCCAATTCCCGGTATTCTACACTCTCCCCCCCTTAAAAAGGGTTTCGTCCTCGAAACTCAACTAAATCCATACATAGGAGGGTATTCCAAAAACAAAAGGGATGGGGGATCCTCAAATTGCCCAAGGCTCTCAAGTGGTCACTCACATTCCTCATGCTGACAACACTGAACCTTCCCCAAAAGTATGAGGAATGTGAGTGACCACTTGAGAGCCTTGGGCAATTTGAGGATCCCCCATCCCTTTTGTTTTTGGAATACCCTCATATGTATGGATTTAGTTGAGTTTCGAGGACGAAACCCTTTTTAAGGGGGGGAGAGTGTAGAATACCGGGAATTGGATGGCGCGCCGACCTCGCAAGAGGGCGTGGTGCGGAGGAATTGCCTCGGACATGTTGCTTATGTGTTTACAGTTGGTATCAGAGCCATTCACCAGCCGGAAATGTGAGATGAGTCTCAGCTGAGCTAGGGTTATATAGCGGGTAGAGCAAGGCTCCCCGGCTAATGACCGTTGTGAGTGGAGTGCAGCTCCTCACAAGGTCGGCTAAGGCTAGCGAGACGAGTCTCACATCGCCTGGTGCTTGTGAATGGCTCTGATACCAACTATGACGCCCCACTTCCCAGGGGGTCACCCATCCTAGAACTACTCTAGCTCTAGCACGCTTAACTCTCATGTTCCTCTAGGATTTTGCTACCATCCAAAATGCTATAGCCGGGTTAGAGATTTAGTCCTATTATATCATTTATATAGAGGACTAATCTAAATTCCGGGGGTGTTACAGTTATAGATACCCAAATTATCCTAGAGTAAAGAACTTAGGATAAAAAAAAATAAAGCTCGAGAGAGAGCTAAAAGTGATTAACGATCAAGACAAGCAAAGTGCTTGAAATAAAAGAGAAAAGTAAAAGAGAAGCATTGAGGCATAAATACTAACGGGAGGGTTGAGCATATGTCACTCCCGGGTGGATGAGTGCCAAGGTGCCTTAAACTCATCTGAACATAAAGTGTAAAGAGAATGGTTAAAGAAAAAGAATGATTAATGAAAGGTAAAAAGGATAAGATAAAATGTATTGGGCTGAGCACTACGGGAGGCGATGCTACAACCTATTCTTGTTTGATTGGGTTTGTAGGCATTCGTCTCTTGGAACCCTCGGACCCTGAGAAAGAAAAGCCTAAATGGCCCTTGGGAGGGTTGAGCATATGTCACTCCCGGGTGGATGAGTGCCAAGGTGCCTTAAACTCATCTGAACATAAAGTGTAAAGAGAATGGTTAAAGAAAAAGAATGATTAATGAAAGGTAAAAAGGATAAGATAAAATGTATTGGGCTGAGCACTACGGGAGGCGATGCTACAACCTGTTCTTGTTTGATTGGGGTTGTAGGCATTCGTCTCTTGGAACCCTCGGACCCTGTGAAAGAAAAGCCTAAATGGCCCTTGGGAGGGTTGAGCATATGTCACTCCCAAGTGAATTAAAGAATTAAAGCTAAGTTGCCAACGGGAGGGTTGAGCATATGTCACTCCCGGGGGAAGTGTGTGAGCAAGACTCAGCTTCCCACGTAAAGGCAAAGCAAAGAGCTAAAGGCAAAAGAAAAGATAAAGATAAAACGGGCGGACCTACGGAGTGAAACGCGGCCCAGGTTGGAGCAGTTGGCAGTGCCCCTCTCCCGGGTAGAGACCCGTTCGGGACGTTTCTTCCGTAGGACGGTGTAACACTTGCGGGTGTTATCGGCAACCTTAGAAATCTTATCTTATGGTAGCAGGACTACCGGGCTGGGGCCCGTTGGATAAGAATTTCTGAGGGTTAACTTGAACTAAAGCACCAGAATTTAAAGAATAAAGAGAACTTAGAGTGGCCAAGGTGGCTGGGTTAGTTTGACCCTGTATACAGCGGCATAGTGGCCGAGTTGGTGCTTAGCAGCCTAGTGTGGCTAGACAGAGTAGTGCTGGGACGATGAGTATACACAGATAGTGTAGTCATATATGATATTGCGTAGCAGTATACTGATATTGAGGATTTTAGTTTTCTAGCACTATTATTATTGCTTCCATTGGATCAAGTGGTGTAGGACACTTTTTCTCGGTGGTTGAACCCACTGGGAACTCTGTCGGAGTTCTCACACCCCTTGGGTGACCCCCCACAGGTTCGAGCATGGATGCCGCGGTCGAGACGGAGACAGGCGCAGACAGCGAGGCATTCGACAGGGGCAAGTGCCCAGCAGCATAGAGACCTAGAGGGTCTAGCAGAGGTATCCCTTTTTATATTTCTTGAGTGAACTATGTATGGTGAGGAAATTATGTAAAGGAAATTGTAATAATTTTATTTGCAAGTTCAGAGATGTAAAGTGTAATAAATTTATATTATAATTCACTCTTGCATGCTTCCATTAACTGTTTGTTATTGAATGAAAGTTTTAAATTAGTAGTGATTTTTAGTACTCTGATATTGAGCTTCCGCATACACTTGATGTGTTATTATGGATGTTACCGTTCCTTTCGGGTAGTGAAAGGTCATACCCGATTGGTGGGTCTGTTGGCGTGCCCGAACCGTGCAAATTGGCGGACTCGGGGCGTGACAGGCGCCTTCGAATTTGAGACTCGTCAAGTGGAGCAGGACTCCCTGGGCAGTGACCCGTCGGACGAGGTACTTTCGAATGGCTAAAAGTGAAAGCAAGGAGCTAAATGCTCAAAGAAAAGAGAAAGTGATTTGCCAGTGGCAAAAAGGGAGCTATAAGCCTGAATAAGAAAGGAAAGCAAGTGTTCAAAGGCAAAGAGGCTAAGAACTAAAGTAGAAAGAAAAGAAAGAAAATATAAAAAGATAAAATGGGCGTACCTTCGGGGGTGAAACGTAGATCTTGTCGGAGCCATGGGCAGTGTCCCTCTCCCGGTCAGTGACCCGTATGACAAGTTCCCCGTTGGGCGGGGTAACACTTGCGGGTGTTATCGGCAACCTTAGAAATCTTATCTTATGGTAGCAAGACTACCGGGCTCGGGCCCGTTGGATAAGAATTTCCGAGGGTTAACTTGAACTAAAGCACCAGAATCTAAAGAATAAAGAAAAATAGAGTGGCCAAGGTGGTCGGGTTAGTTGGACCCTGTATTCAGCGGCATAGTGGCCGAGTTGGTGTGCTTAGCAGCCTAGTGTGGCTAGACAGAGTAGTGCTGGGTAGATGGTTATACACAGATAGTGTAGTGATATGTTATATTGCATAGCTGCATTTTGATATTGAGGATTTAGTTTCCTAGCACTATTATTATTGCTTCCATTGGACCAAGTGGTGTAGGACACTTTTTCTCGGTGGTTGAACCCACTGGGAACTCAGATGAAGTTCTCACACCCCTTGGGTGACTCCCCCCACAGGTTCGAGAATGGATGCAGCGGTCGAGACGGATCAGATGCAGACAGCGAGGCATACGACAGGGGCAAGGGCCCAGCAGCATGGTGACCTAGAGGGTCTAGCAGAGGTATCCCATTTATGTATTTCTTGAGTGAACCTTGTATAGTGAGGAATTTATGTAAAGGAAATGTAATAATTTTATTTGCAAGTTCAGAAATGTAAAGTGTAGTAAGTTTGATTTATGGTTCACTCCTGTATGCTTTCATTTCCGCATTAACTATTCGTTATTGAATGAAAGTTTTAAATTTATAGTGATTTTTAGTGCTCTGATATACAGCTTCCGCATACACTGGTTGTGTTATTATGGATGTTACCGTTCCTTTCGGGTAGAAACAGGTCTTACTCGATTGGCGGGTCTGTTGGCGTGCCCGAACCGTACAAATTGGCGGACTCGGGGCGTGACAGATTAGAGTGGTATCAGAGCCTAGGAATAGTCCTAGGTGGTTAGCAAACCTTAGGGAGACTCTAGGGTTTAGGCACGAGAGAGTGTGTGGATTATTGGGCGAAAGTATTTGATTGGTTATTGTTGTTCCCAAAAAGGATGTTGGGACTGATCGAGGGCGACGAGCTTTCATTATTCGAGTATTACGTTGGCGGCCGACAACGTAATGTTTGAGATGAAAAGGAGTACCCTCTTATACTTTCGCATGATTGGGTCGACGAGCCTTTTTGTCGGTGTATAGACTGCGCGTTGCTCAAATGGCTAAATTTGGGCTGGTTGTGTCATTGTGGTGTGCATATTAGCGATGACACCACATAGGGAGACGCTCCTGTTTTGACCCGAGTCACGAGAGGGCTCGGGGTCAAACGAGGTACACGAGTTGTGATAGCTGGTGACCGCACTTATTGGTGTGGTCCAGTAACATAAGGAATCTTCTTGCCGATAGGTGGAAATTTTCCGCCGGCAGGGAGGCAGACTCTGACGCCTATGGGTGGCGTCAATGTGACAGTCGGAGCAGATCGGTAGGCTCCGGTGGCTGATAACGCAGCAAGCTGAGGCTCCATAAATGACGCATGGGTATACGGCGTCGCCGCATGTAGGAACAGTAGTAGAACGGGTGGCAGTGGCCGCCGAGCTTATATCGGTGCACCCCGCACCTTCAGCAAGGGGGTGTAATAAGCTTGTGTCAGCTAATTTGCTGGCAAAGTATGGTTGGAAAGGTCCAGTGAGAGACCGATTTATAGAACGCTGGTGATCGCTATGTGCGAGAACCACGTTAATGTCCTAAGGGTTAGGGCAAGAAGATTTACAAGCCTAGAGTAGGCTTTAAGATGCGTGGGCCTCTCGATAGAGCGAGAGTTTACTGGCGCCGTTCTGATGAATGGGTGTAATGGCAAGGATTGCCACCGCAGGATTTGAGTGCTAATCACCAGGATGGTGAACTGTTATTGTGGTGCCTCGACCCAGTTGGGAGAGTGCACAAGAGCCGTAGGGGTACGTAAGCGAATCGCTTAACGCCGGATTTTCGCGAGTTAGCGTGGGGGCGAGTTAGCGTGGGGGCACAAGTATTGTTTAGCCAGAGAGAGCTGATTAGGTGGCATAGTAGCCTTTGCCCAGTGGAGCCAGTGGTGATAGAGAGTTTGGGTCGTAGATTGACGACTTGTTAGTTGGTTTTGCTCAGTGAGCATAGTGGTCGCGTGGCGACGATTGGCGGGTTCGCTTGGGGACGATCCGTGCCTGGACCATGTTTGTGGACTGTGGACCTGTAGCCCAGTGGGCAGGCGCAGTCAGCTGTGAGAGACAGCGGCCCGAGACCTGATGGCGGGGCATGATAGAGATTTGGTCGGGACGGTAGTCCGAGCGATGACCCGGGAACGTGGAATGCCACGTGTGAGCATTGAGGCTATTAGTACACTGAGAGTGTGATATGACCAGGCCGTAGAGCTAGTGGTGATTGAGGTACTGTAGCTCCTAATGGGAGTGTTGGTGTAGTAATCCTAAGTGAGGATCTACCCGTATGACGATTGGGTCTGTGTGCTAGTGAGAGCCATTATACAGTGTTGGATTAGTTTTGGGCTATAGGCCCTATTGGACCGTGGTCTGTGAATCTATTAGTAGTCCGAGATGTCGGGTTAGCTGATAACCCGTGGACTTAGAGCGCTAGCAGCGTGCGAGATAGTTGAGGACTTGTGGATTGGCCTTTGCACTCCACATTAGGCAGCGGAGTGACCGGGAAATGCGGTAAAAGTAATTGGTTGCAGAGGCAACCTCGTTGTGAGAGAAAAAGGGATGGCGGAATTAAAGTGAGAGATTTCGCAAGAAAAGACTTGGTCATACGTGGCAATTGAGAGAGCAAGTGCTCAAATGTGTCTTTCACCTATTTGGTGAAAGTGGCCAGACACCAGGTCTGAGTTTGTCCCTAAATTGCGATAGGGATTCATGAATGAGTTGCTCGTGTAGTCTCGGCGAGCAGGCAATTGATGCCGATCACGATATACAGTGAGCCCAGTAGTGAGGGCAATAATTCCTCCCTCTCGAACAAGTAGGAGTCGAGATGTGATTCAAGTTTCGAGGACGAAACTTATTTTAAGGGGGGTAGAATGTAAAGTACCGGATTTTCGGCACATAAATAAATGTAGATAAAGGTGGTATGAAATACTAGTGTTATGAAAGTTGGGGAAGTAATGAACATTTGGACGCGAGTTGGGCCCAAATCGGGTTAAAATGGAGAGATCTAAAAATTTATTTGAGAAACGGGGCCCAGATTTTTAGTGGAAAATGCACAGTGTCGGAAAATTTTGAAAAAATTACGGGAGCCCCGTAAACATGTTTTAAGGCCACAGAAAAAGTTTCGCGTTAATCGGAGGCCGGATAGTGGGAACGGGCTCCGCCAACAGTGTCAAAAAATTTTGAGAAAATTACGGGAGCTGTGTAATTATGTTTTAAGGTCACAGTAAAAATTTCGCGTGGATCGGATACCCGGATTGCGAGAACGGGGTCCGCAAATGATTCTAGATACAGCGAGGCATTTGGTTGCCCAGAAATGGCCCAAACTGAAAATTTAAAATTTTCTGTGGTAAATTAGGCTGAAACGAAGCTGCCTGTCAAATTTGGACGGAAACGGACGAAAAAAACGGACAAAAATGGAACGAAAACCGATTGTCGAGGCGACGGCGTGCGGAACGAGGCACGCATGCGTGCTGCGCAAGGCGCGCAGCAGGCCCACGTGGGGCCGCGCGCCCTTGTGGCGCGCGGGTGTTGCGCCTAGCGCAGGAGGCGCGCTTGGGGGGGCATTTTGAATTTCAAATTCAAAATTTGGACGCCACATGGCAATCCCCCATTGGGGGGCTTCGTGCACCGGGTCCAATGAAACCCCCCTCTTCTTCTCTTCTTCTTCTTTCTTCCCTCTCCCCGCACAGCCACCCTCTTTTCTCCATTTTCTTCTCCAACCGAGCAAGTAGAGAGAGAGAGAGAGAGAGAGAGAGAGATGGAGGGGATTTCGTGGGTTGGAGCGGCGCGGCGGCGACCTCGTGTAGCGCGTGAAGTGCTCCAAAAATCAGATGGGCGGCGCGACACTGTCGAGGTAGATCCCGTCTGTTAATTTTGTGGTATTTTTGGCACAGTTTTGGGGTGTTCTTTTGAATTTTGGATTTGATCCATTTGCCCACGTGCATGTTAGGGACCCAACTTTTCTGTGCCGTTTTACTGAGCAAGTTTTGCGAGCGTTTTGGACGCGCCTCGTTTTGCGTGCAGATTCGACGTACGTGCATCATTTTGCGTGTCGGTTGATTTAAAGCGCACCGTTTTGCGTGCAGATTGAAATGACGCGCACCGTTTTGCGTGCGGGTTTTTAGTGATGTGCATCGTTTTGCGTGCAGGTTTGGTGGACGTGCACCGTTTTGCGTGCAGACTCGAGTGAGGTGCACCGTTTTGCGTGCAAGCTCGAGGGAACAAATGGAGTCGCGCGAAGACCAATTGCAAGTGTCTACAAGCAATTGGGGACACCACAAGGTGGGGAATTCTGCCGAAATTGGGTGACCTCTCCCCTTGCTCCTTTGCTTTTCGATTCGAAGCATGATAGTAGCCTGTCAGAGGCGTTAGGTAATTATGAATAAGATTGCATGTTTAGAGGAACACAGATGAAAAGAGCAACTGTTGGTTGCCAATAACAGATGATATATGTGCATGTGTAGAGAAATTTAGAGGAAAAGTGATATTTATGATTTATCCACAATAGGGGATAAATTTGTATGTGTAGATGGACACAGATGATAAATGCAACTGTCGGTTGCCAAAAGGAGATAATTCATTTTCATGTGCAAAAAGGACTTAGAGAATAAATATTATTTTTATGATGGATATGAAAATAATTGCATGCGTAGAAATGAGTAATTACTTGATGACTATGATCATGTTAGGGTACAACCCTAGGAATCATGTGATATAAGGGAATAGAACTTGTTGGTAGTAAGACTAGGAGAAAACCTAGTTTAGGGGTTTGACGAGTGACATCAACTTAGGAGTTATCCTAGGAAGGATGAGTGGCATGGTCTTAGGTGATAACCTAAGGACACTGGATAGAGTGATCGACATAGAGTCAGAAAACTCTAGGGTGTATATGACATGGAACTTAGGTAAAGAGAACCTAAGGAGAACTAGTGTTCAACATAGAGTCAAGGAACTCTAGGATGAGTATGACATGGAACTTAGGTAAGGAAACCTAAGGTGAACTAGAGGTCAGCATAGAGTCATGGAACTCTAGGACAAGTATGACATGGGACTTAGGTAAAGGGAACCTAAGTTGAGCTAGAAGAGTTTAAACTCACAGACAGGAAATAGAGTCAAGTTGACTCTAGGATTCAGTAAGGAATCAGGAGGATGGAAAAGGTGGATCAAGTGTGGAGATATGAAAGGAAAAACAGAAAAGTAGAGTCAATGTAATTCTAAGATAACAGTGGAACATGGAATTAGAGTCAGTGTAACTCTAAGTTAATGGTGAAGCAGGAAAACTGAGTTTAGTTAACTCTAGGATTCAGTGAGGAATCAGAAATGTGGGATGAGATCCCCAGTTTAAAGAGTTGATCAAATATAACCCTAGAAGGTCATAGGGTGTCTGGGCAAATGGATAATAACTTTAACTTCAATTTGAGTTAAAGAAATAAAAGAGAAATGTTTAAGAGTCCAGGAGACTCTCTAGTTATCCTTATGGCAAGACCTAGGATAAGAGGAAAAAAAGTTATTGCTAAAAGGCAAAGATTAAAAGCAAGCTAAAAGTGGCTAAAAGCATAAAGAAAATATAATTGGCGCCTTCGAATTTGAGACTCGTCAAGTGGAGCAGGACTCCCTGGGCAGTGACCCGTCGGACGAGGTACTTTCGAATAGCTAAAAGTGAAAGCAAGGAGCTAAATGCTCAAAGAAAAGAGAAAGTGATTTGCCAGTGGCAAAAAGGGAGCTATAAGCCTGAATAAGAAAGGAAAGCAAGTGTTCAAAGGCAAAGAGGCTAAGAACTAAAGTAGAAAGAAAAGAAAGAAAATATAAAAAGATAAAATGGGCATACCTTCGGGGGTGAAACGTAGATCTTGTCGGAGCCATGGGCAGTGTCCCTCTCCCGGGCAGTGACCCGTATGACAAGTTCCCCGTTGGGCGGGGTAACACTTGCGGGTGTTATCGGCAACCTTAGAAATCTTATCTTATGGTAGCAAGACTACCGGGCTCGGGCCCGTTGGATAAGAATTTCCGAGGGTTAACTTGAACTAAAGCACCAGAATCTAAAGAATAAAGAAAAATAGAGTGGCCAAGGTGGCCGGGTTAGTTGGACCCTGTATTCAGCGGCATAGTGGCCGAGTTGGTGCTTAGCAGCCTAGTGTGGCTAGACAGAGTAGTGCTGGGTAGATGGTTATACACAGATAGTGTAGTGATATGTTATATTGCATAGCTGCATTTTGATATTGAGGATTTAGTTTCCTTGCACTATTATTATTGCTTCCATTGAACCAAGTGGTGTAGGACACTTTTTCTCGGTGGTTGAACCCACTGGGAACTCAGATGAAGTTCTCACACCCCTTGGGTGACTCCCCCCACAGGTTCGGGAATGGATGCAGCGGTCGAGACGGATCAGATGCAGACAGCGAGGCATACGACAGGGGCAAGGGCCCAGCAGCATGGTGACCTAGAGGGTCTAGCAGAGGTATCCCATTTATGTATTTCTTGAGTGAACCTTGTATAGTGAGGAATTTATGTAAAGGAAATGTAATAATTTTATTTGCAAGTTCAGAAATGTAAAGTGTAGTAAGTTTAATTTATGGTTCACTCCTGTATGCTTTCATTTCCGCATTAACTATTCGTTATTGAATGAAAGTTTTAAATTTATAGTGATTTTTAGTGCTCTAATATACAGCTTCCGCATACACTGGTTGTGTTATTATGGATGTTACCGTTCCTTTCGGGTAGAAACAGGTCTTACTCGATTGGCGGGTCTATTGGCGTGCCCGAACCGTACAAATTGGCGGACTCGGGACGTGACACATCGTGTCTAAAATACAGAATAGCAATCACCGTGTCTAAAACACGGAATAGCATCATCGACCTTTAGGTCGATGTATAGTATCTCAAGTGTCAATGTTTCATATACAATATTAGCATTATCTTGTATAATGAAAGAGTAAAGCATTCACAAGTTGTCATCATGTCTCAAACATGGAATCTCACTATTTCATCTTGATTGTACAAGTTTAGAAGTTTTCTACTTGTATCTCACTACACTAGGTGGCACTAATGTCATAATGTCTATTTTTACATGATCACATGCATAACATGTCCAATAATTCTATAACATGTATAGTTATTCTCTATTCATATCTAAAAGCTTAAGTTCACGAAAATTTCTGTTCAATCCTCCATTAAAGTGCCCATGCACATACAATGTTTACCTCTACTACATAGAGTATGAAATTTTCTACACATGAAGGGGTTCAAATGCATGATCATAAATCATGATAAATCAAACGATGCATGTTTAATATAACAATGATGCCCTAAAAATCTATAGAATATATAGGGGGAGTTCACCCATTTCGGTGAGGTCAAACCCACCGGATAGTTGTCAAATCCTTGTGAAGGATCCCAACCAAGATGCTCACACTTTCTCTTATGCCCTAAGAGAAGTTTCCAAAGGGTTAAAACATCACAAAAACCCATTTAAAAATTATAAAAAAAATAGGTGGAAAATATCTTAGGTTGAGAAATCTTGCTAGATCCTAAAAAATCCAAACAAGAAAAGTTTTAAAACCAACCTACAAGAGTGTTCTACACCCATCAATTCCACCCCAAAAGCTACAAATCAAAAATTCCCAAAATAAATTCTAGTTTTCCAAAAATTGGGTTTTCCTTCAAAAAAATTCCAAAAGAAGAGGAAAAGAGGTGTTCCTAACCTCTATAAGCTCAAATCTCACCTTGGGAAACGTTTCCACAAATGATATATTTCACAACTGAAATGAGACCTAAGACCTAACCTAAATGAAATAACTAGATTTAATCTATTCCGGGAATAATTCAATTAAAAATAAATAAATTGATCAAAAAAGAAAGGGACGAGCGAAGTAATAGAAAAAGAACTTTATTACAAAGGATAGGAATTAGGGCTCCAAACTTCCTTCTTCTTCAAGCTCTTGCCTTCGACGCAAGGTGGCGGGCAGGATGACGGCGCGCAGGGGCTGCGCGTAGGCTGGGCCGCTGCTTAAGAGCTAGCTAGCGGCTCGCGGATCCGACAAGCGGGTGCGGGCTACGCGCATGCAGCGCGCAGGCGGGCCGCGCACAGGCAGGTTGCGCACAAGCAGGCCTCACACAGGCAAGCCGCGCAGGCAGGGTACGTGCATGCAGGTGCGCAGCGCGGGCAGGCACGCAGCACAGCAGGCGCGCAGATAGAAAATGACAAATGAAAATCTAAAAAGGAATAAAGATTAATAATTATGTAGTGAAACTAAATTTTACTTTCTTTTTTTTCATTTTTTTGTTTATTAAATATTTATATATTTTTTTATTTTATTTTCTATATTTTCAAATTATCTCAAACTATAAACAAATCAAAACAAATCAAATTTTAAAAAATAAATTACAAATAAAAAAATCGAAACAAATCAAATTTGGAATTAAAAACAAATCAAAACAAATCAAATTTAGAAAATAAATTAATTAAAAAATAGACTCATACCACTAATAACTATTTAGTTATATGATTTAAAGCGTGAATTAAATTTAATTTTGAATATCATATTTAAATTAGCAATTAAACTAGATCTGAAGTAAATTTTAAATTTTGAATTAAAAATAAATTTAAATATTGATACTTTTAATTTAAAACACATACTGAAATTTTTAGTTCATCAGAATTTGAAAAATGAACAGAATTATTCAATGTATATAAAAAAAAATTAAAACTATATCATTATTGTCATTAGCAACTATTTAAATTTGAATTAGAATATAACATATATTTCCTAATAAAATATAAAAGATGAATTTACCTTTTTTTTAAATTTTTATTGTAATATTTTAAAGAAATATGATGCAGAAATTTATATTGATTCAAGATTATAATTAAAATAATTATAACGGATGTATGTGTCTATATATATATATATATATATATATATATATATATATATATATATATATATATATATATATATATATATATATATATATATATATATATATATATATATATATATATAACTATGTCGGAATACTATCGATAGCACCAAGTCATTGGTGCTATCAAGTTTATAGTCCTTCGATTAAGATATGTGCGGTTAGGATGATAGTGGTACCCTAGAGTTTAGTGGGTGGTTGGTTGAATAGTATAATTCAAGGAATAAAAATAATCAAAAAAATATATCTAACGATAAAAAAATTGATAGCACCAATTACATGCTATCCATATTATTACACATCCTACACCCACCCCATCTTGGGATGGGTATTCATCCACTCATCACATCGATATGACGAGTGGAATTCACCCACCCCAGGATGGGGTGGGTGCAAGATGTACACCCCATTTGGGGTGTACATCTAGCATTTTTCATATATATATATATATATATATATATATATATATATAGGCTGGAATGCTATTAATAGCACCAAATCATTTGTGTTATTAAGTTTTTGACCCTTTAATTAAAAGATGTGTGATTGGGATGATAGTGGGCCCATAGGGTTTAATGAATAGTTAGAAAAATAGTATAATTTAACTAATAAAAATAATAAAATAAATTTATCTAACGGTGAAAAATTTGATAGCACCAAATACTTGGTGTTATCGTTAGCATAATAGCCGAACTATATATATACATATATATATATATATATATATATATATATATATATATATATATATATATATATATATATATATAATTAGGCTAGAATACTATCGATAGCATCAAACCATTGGTGCTATCAAGTTTTTAGTCGTTGGATGAAAAAATATGCGGTTGGGATTATAGTGGTCCCCTAGAGTTTACTAGGTGGTTGGTTGAATAGTAAAAATTTTAGGGGACCACTATAATACCAACCACATATCTTTTCAACCAACGGCTGAAAACTTGATAGCACCAAATGTTTGGTGCTATCGATAGTATTCTAGCCGGACTATATATATATATATATATATATATATATATATATATAACCTATGCACAAAGGTTGCTCGGTGCCTCTCTCTCTCTCTCTTCGTGAGATATGGCATCATCTTAATTTATTTCGCTAGCAAAGATACGTATTTTCATTGTACTCTTCTCTGGTTCACCATGAACACCAAAAAGTTGATTTTAGCCGCGACCGTGTTAGTTGCGACGGTTTCGCTGCTCCTCTCATTGGATTCTCCTCAGAGACATGATATCGAGATCATTAGATTGAAGGATGATGATTTGGAACTACTACCGCTGCCCGGTGCAAGCGGACCCGAGAGCATCGCGTTCGACGCCAACGGTGGAGGTCCCTACACGGGGGTCTCCGACGGCCGCATCTTGAAATGGCGAGGGAAGGAAGACGGATGGGTCGAATACACTTCGTCGTCGCCTCATCTGTGAGTATCTCAATCTCTCTCTCCCGAGTTGTTCCTAGTTAATTATGGATTGGTGAACGCAAAATACAATCAGCATATTAATTAAAATTTATTGATTTTAAAACGAAAATAAACATAAAGGCATAAGATACTTTCGAAGGCGAATAGTAAATTAAGTTATTCATACTTTTGTATGTTTATTTGAATGTCTACATAATTTTTTAATCTATTAATTTATATAAATTTTTAATATTTTTTTTACTTGGTAATTAAGTTCTCTTCGTCTTCGTTAGCATGTGATTCTTTTTCTTTCCTCCTTCGTCAAATTCTCAACCGCCTATAATATATTCATCTAAATCTAAACGGTAGCACGGTTATCTATAATTTTCAAATCTTATTCTCTATTTATATAAATTTTTAATATTTTTTGCTCATTAAATTTTTAATTATTACATCTAAACGGTAACTGTCATCTACAATCTCCACTTCTTTATTTTCAATTAATCTATCAAGATTTTTTTCTTTTCCATTTTCTCCACTTATATGAATTCGTAATAATTTTTATTTTTGTTACGTGTCAACTTCTCTTTCACACACACGGAGCGTGTGGCTCTTTCCTTTTCATCCACTAACTCTAATTAATATATTCAAATTCATGTACAAAATTCATCATTATCCTTTTTATTTCCATCCACTTCAACGGTCTGTTACCATCTACAATCATCACCTCTTCATTTCTAATTAATTCATCGATTTTTTTTCTCTCATTTGCCCTCTCCTCTCCCTCTCTAATTAATTCATTAATTATCTCTTTCTCATTTTTTTTTCTTTTAACCAAGGCCGAAAGAATTGTCATCGTTGTCACTATTAAGGTCGCCGGAGAATACATCGTCGGCCTATTCCCTCCCTGAAGAGTGACCTTTCGTCACTTTCCGGAAAAGGCGTCGTCTGTCTATTCCGTCTATTCCTGTCCCGAAGAAAAACTACTTTGGCGAGTCATACAAAAAAAAAAAATATTTAATATTTTATTATAATTAATTATTTTTATAATTTTTATTGATGTGCGTTGTGAATTGGAGGTATCTTTACTGTTCACTAGCAATAAATCATTTCACTAGTAATAAATGATTTTCACTAGCAAAATTTTTCGTACAAATAAAAATTTATAAATTATTCACAACTTTTCAAAATTAATAATTGAAGAACAATACTACTGTGGTTTTAGATTACTATTACTATTTATACGGTGTTACGCGCTGGTCGTTAATGTACGAGGATAGGTCTTAGACACATGCAGTTGTGGAAATAGTGACTTTGTCGGACGAAAATTAATTATATGTTTCATATATTTATGTTGCAGAAAAATAATTGGTGATCTTCTGACCTGACAGGACAACCGAAATTATACACGCCATTATAACACAACTTTCTAATATCTACTGGGTAAAATTAATTATTTCATGAAAAAATTATTTCATGGAATCCGCTCTATATATATTAGGATAGTCTACAGAAACTTAAGCCCAAATATTATTTATTATAGCTGGTTGGAATCATACTGTAGATTACAGATCAAATAGTCAGATGTTTGATCTGCCATATGCATGTTCAAAAATAAGATGATTCAATAAGTGACTGCTTAATGAAGGTTCGGAGCCTACGATCTTGTCAAAAAAATATAAATAAATAAATAAAACTTACATAATTTAAAAAATTTAAATGTAAATTGTTAAAAATAATAATTCCTGACCATTTTTTTCATTTAACGGACAATGACTATTCTAATATCGTCAACTTTTACAACTGCTTGATGCTTAGATATAATTAATAGGTTTTAAAAAAGTATGACTTTTCATACTTTGGCTTTCATTTAGGATTGCGACGAAAATGTTTCTAGTACGACAAGAAAGTGCTAAAAGGTAAATATGCAGTTTATTTTCATAAAAAATATAAATTATAATAATTTAATTATAATGATTTCATCCAAAAATAAAAAAGTATGTTTAATCTACATGTTTTTGTTCAAACTTTTTTAACCTAATTATGTTAGATTATGATATATATAATTTAAAGAATGCTATTTGTAAACCTGCAAACTAGATGTAAAATCTATGTCCCGTCCATCCAATGCCCCATATATATATCTCTATTTAATCTAATCATGTTTTTTCTTTTTTTTTTTCTTTTTTTTTTTTTTTTTGTGCTACGTGTTTTTGAGAACCCAAGCTAGATGGCAAAAACGTATGATTTTTGAATTTACAAATAAAATTATTCATAAAATTTTGTATCACGGCCCTGTTTGGAATGGGGCTAGAACAAGGAATAAAGAGGATATCCCTCTTATTCTACCAAATGCATCAGGAATTATTCGGTACAGTAGTTCCAGTACAAACAGAATAAGGTGCAACAACAGTTTTTACCCATTAGTTTATAAATTTTTTTTTTTACCAAACTACCGCTCCTCCCATCCTTTCTCTCTTTCCAATACACTCTCATCATCACAAATTCCTCTCTCTCCTCTCTCTCTTTTCTTTCTTCCCAATACACTATCATCATCACAAATCCCTCTCTCTCCTCTCTCTCTTTTTAATTTAATTGGATGTTAAATTAAATATTCTTTTCAAAATTTTAGAAATTTTATTTTAATTTTGATTTTATCATAATTTTTGTAAGGCTTTAAATTTTGAAATTTTATATTCAAAATTTTAACTTTAATTTAAACAAATAAAATATTAAATTAAATATTATTTTCATAAAATATAATTTGAAATTTGATTTTGATTTTGATTTTGATTTTGATTTTAATTTTAATTTTATCTTAATTTTTGTAAGGCTTTAATCCATTAATTAAAACGAAGAAAGTAAAAATTATTATTTGAAAATTAAAAAATTTTATGTTTAAAATTTATAATTTAAAATTAATATTATAAAATTTTAAATTTTAAAATTTAAATATTGAAATTTTATATTTAAAATTTTAAATTTAATTTGAGAAAATAAAATGTTAAATTAAATATTATTTTTAAAAAATATAATTTAATTATGATTTTGATTTTATTTTATTTTTTTTAAAACTTTAATCCATTAATTAAAACGAACTAATTAGATTTTAACAATTTTTATCACATATTAAATTTTAAGGGTAAAAAAGTAAATTATCCCAATCTAACCTCTTTATTCTTCTTATTCTCTATTCTCATATCAAATATAAAATCTCTTATCTCTGTAACATTCCAAACGTTTTTTTATACTAATTTCGTATTTTATACTTATCCTTAAATTAGCTAGCTCTGCCTTAATCAGTTCCCTGAAATTTTTTAATTCCGGCAACTGATGGAGTCGATGGAACCCTCATTAATTTGATTGGACCTTTAAAACATCATTTGCTCAGCCAACCGCACTTTTCGGTGCAATTTTGAGGCCTTAATTTGGCCAACTTGCCAAAACATTATATTTTTATATTATATTATATTATATTATATATTTAGTTTATTTATATATAAAAAAAATTATGTGTTTTGCATTTTTGCAAAAATACATTAATTTTTTTTTTTTTTTTTTTTTTTTTTTTTTTTTTTTTTTTTTTTACATATTCGATTTAGATTTACATATTCGATTTAGATTTACAAAAAAAATCAAAATATTCTTATTATTTTTTCTCTTTTTTTTTTCTCTTTATTTTTTTTTTCTTTTTCTCCGCTCGATGTTCATCTACCCCCTTCTCGTCATTTCTTTCTCTTCTTCTTTTTTTCGAGCTCGCCGCCTAGCTCCCGCGCCCCACCACCCTCGTTCTTTACCACGTCCAAGCCGACGTCGTCATGGACCCCACCAGAGCACCGCGCTCGCTCCCGCCACGTCCACGCCCACGCCCATACGTATCTAATAGGCACAACGTCGTAGCCGCAGACGCCGGAGTGGCGCGACTTCGAGGGGCAAAGCTTCAACGAGGTCCTTGGCGGCGACAAAGTTAACGGTGGGAGGAAAAGATCTATAGGGTAGGAAATAATAATAATAATAATAATAATAATAATAATAATAATAATAATAATAATAAATTCTGAGAAGATCATTATATATCGTTATTACTATAAAAAGGCTAAGAAGTAAAGAAGAAGAAAAAAAATGAAGTTGCACTGTTAAAATGAATTTACACTCCTTCGTAGGAGCGTTGCATTGTTTGAAAAAATGTTACACGTTTTGAGTTAAAAATTACACTCTTTTAAGACAAAAATTATACTATTTGAGTAAAAATTATATTATTTGATATGAAAATTGCAATCTTTAAAATGAAAGTTGCACTTTTTGAGCGAAAGTTGTATTGTTTGAGAAAGTTAGGTTCGAGGGGCGGCACTCCAACGGGATCTATGTCGGCGGCTTGGTCGTCGCGCGGGGCGAGAGTGGTGGCACGCACGAGTAAGACGGCGAACTCAGAAAAGTTGAGCCATCAAATAGTATAATTTTTAAAAAGTGTAATTTTCGCTCAAGCAATGCAACTTCGTTCAAAAAGTGCAATTTTCATTTAAAACTAGTTAAAGACCCGCGCTTCGCGGCGGCCGAATATATTTACAGTAAATTAATATTAAAAAATAATAATTATTAAGCAATGAATAATAAATTATTTATAAAGATAGGAATATTTAATATATTATAAGGTTTTCAAATTTATAAGTTAGGGAAAAAAAAAGGAGCACAAAAGTACAATTAATACATATAACAGTTGTTCACTAATAAATAGCATCACTTCAATTTTAAATCAAAAAAAGATGCATAATTAAAACGTAAAGCAGTCTGATTATTTATTGTTCATAAAAAAAGGCTAATTATTTGTTGCTGGTGGATGTTCTTCTCGAAGTTTTCCGACATCATAATCCAATTCTTCTTTGGAGAAAAATCTGAGCCTAACATGCCACTACAATGTTTGCTCATATTTACGTACCTTTGATTTATTTAAAAAAACTGTATGTTCTTTATAGATTATACTCATTTCAGATTACCTTGGTACGACTCTAGTCATTTATGAATATCTTAAGCACACTTGCAGAGTATCCTAGAAGTATCCAAGTCATATCCCTTTCTTAATCTTGTTTTGAATATCAAGTAGGTGAAAGAAGTATCAGACATGTAACTGTGAAGTATCCAAAAGTAACCAGTAGAGTACAAACATTATAACTATCTTTTTCTTTTGAAGAAAAGAGTATAGTTACTACACAATTTAGGTTTTAGTATAGTTCTGAACTCACTATGGGCTTATTCTGAATGTTCTGAGCACGATTAGCATATTTCAGTGTGTTTAGAGTTTCCTCTGCATTAATATCTGCTGGGCTGATACAAGCTGGACAAGGAAAAAAAAAAAGAAATTTATAGCATTATGATTTACATATTTTAACAGACTTCAGAGAAACAGCTTTGACAGGTAAATAGCTATTTAGCAGTTAGGAGGTGAATTACATTACCTATCATTACTGTCCTGCTGTTTCCACCTAGAGAGTCCTGCAAAGAGATGAAGTACATATATAATCAGATATATGACATGCCCTTTATGTATTTAACTTTTTAAACCAGTGATACAGCAAAAATTTGTCTTCGCAAAGAGGTGAAATTTCTTTTTTAAGTCCAATTTCAATCAAATTCATTTGAAAAAGTTGTGTGACTCTTTCTCAGTGCATAATTTAATAATACTTGATTGACAACAAATAATTTGAAACATAACTGGGCACAAAGTTAAACACCACCAATTTTAGTCCTTTAGTAAAGCAGAGCATAATAATCAGCTTAGTATAAAGAATAATTCGAGCAGCGTAAGATTAGGTAGAAAGTATAGTAAGTATTCTCTTCCACAAGTTCATGGTAAAGAAAATGGCCATCAGCAAATCATTAAGCAAAAGGATCAGAAATTGGTTGGAAGCAATTGCACTATTGCAAAACTGCGCTGCTTCCAGATAAACATACGAGAAAAAAAATATTCTGCCACTTGTTAAATTGATATAGCATATCCATTGTTGAAACTTATCATCGGATAATAATAAACGGTCCAAACCTGCAAGAGCCGAGTCAGTTTGCTGTCACGATAAGGGACATGAGCACCTTCTTTCCTCTTCTTCTCATCCCCAAGAGCACTTATGACATTGCCTAGAGCTAAGAGTCCTTTGTTGATATGAACACCTGATAAGAACAATATAGGGGTTTTACTTTTTCTCTTTTCTTCCATGCTAAACAGTTGCTTTAATGATATGAAGAGAAAACTGAACTACCTTCCTTAAACCTAAGACCATCTGAACCAGTTCTCTTAGCCCGTTCTGATCCAGCAAGATCTACCAAATGAAGCTTTGCACAGAGGTAGTCTTCATTCAGATCCTCTATCATGGAGCCATCAAGCGGTCATGGGTATATGGCGCAGAGAGTCATGGGTATGGCGCAGAGAAGAAAGAGGGGAGTCGCCATGCCACGGTCGCGGCAGCAACTCCGCCTTCTGCAACAGGACACCAACTCCGCAACAAGAGCAGGACAGGCTCCGCGGCGGAGTTGGTGAGAACGATTGGTGAAAACGTTTTAGGTATATACCTTGTACCTTGCCGCGGTCATGGGTATATGGCGCAGAGAGTCATGGGTATGGCGCAGAGAAGAAAGAGGGGAGTCACCATGCCGCGGTCGCGGCGGCAACTCCGCCGTCTGCAACAGGACACCAACTCCGCAACAGGAGCAGGACAGGCTCGAAGGTGGAGTTGGTGAGAACGATTGGAGTCGCCATGCCACGGCGGCAGCTCCGCAACGGGACACCAACTCCGCAACAGGAGCAGGACAGGGTCCGCGGCGGAGTTGGTGAGAACGATTGGAGTCGCCATGCCGCGGCGGCAACTCCGCAACAGGACGGGCTTCGCGGCGGAGTTGGTGGGAGGTAGGTCAGAGCAGAGGGAGAGATAGAGGGAGAGAGAGAGAGAATAGAGAGAGAGAAGAGAAAGGGCCCCAATTGTCTCTTCAAATGTACGGGATAGTAAATGTGAGGGAACGTCTCAGGTGGAAAATGCGGTGAGCCTTCCAAATAGTTTAGGCTTCCCCCTTTAATGTATTGTATAGATAATGTAACATTTTTCTGAAACAGTGTAACTGCATTATCTTCTTCTTTCTTCTCAAGTTCTTGATCTCTCTTATAATAACGACGATACTTGATAATTTTCTAGGAGAATTTTTTTTTCTTTTTAATCCTTTTTTTCTACCCTCTATATTTATTTTCATCGCCACCGTCATGACCCCGTCGGAGCACCGACCCTCGAAGCAGCACCCGCTCCCGTTGTGCCTGTGCCTGCGCCAGTGACATTGTGCCCATTAGATACAGTTGAAACAAAAAAAAATCTCCACGTGGCAAGCGGTACGGTCGATATGACTGAGCCGGTTGAACCGAATCAAAGGTGACAAATGACGTAAAAAAGTTGTCAACAAGTTAACTGATTTAAAATAATCGGTTAAGATTGAGGATAAGGACCGAAATAAATAATCAGTCATTGGGTTTATAAACCAATTGAGGATCGGTCATCGGCTTCATAAGCCGATTGAGGACGAGATAAATAATCGATCACCGGGTTTATAAGTCGATTGAGGATGAGATAAATAGAGGATGTGATAAATAATCGGTCATCGGCACTTCATAAGCCAATTGAGGATAAGAACCGAAATAAATAATTGATTGAGATTGAAGAAAAGGATCGAGAAAAATAATCGGTCATCGGCTTCATAAGCCTTCATAAGCCTTATAAGCCGATTGAGGATAAGATAAATAATCAGTCATCGGCTTTATAAGCCGATTGAGGATCGAGAAAAAAAAAATAACGCCTAAGATTAAACGAAAAAAATCAAGCGCAAATCCCGTTACCGAAGAACGTAGGCAATTTTCAGGCCGATGAATACGTAACAATTTTCCAAAAAATACGCCGTTATTTCCAATAATTTTTCATTGTATTAAACGGTGATTATTCCTAAGAAAGATCGTAAATATATAAATAAACGAATCTTCTTAGAAAAAATAGGTCTTGCAACCTCGTAAACCACCCCTGCTTTTCAATATCTTGTATCTACCGCTTAGTTTTTCATACTCGCATGTACAACTTCTTTACAACTTTCCATACAGCTTTCCTAGAAATAGTTCTAATTGTAATTGTATGTTTCCCTGTAACCGTCCTTTGAGCAATATAACTTTCAATTGGTTTTAGGCCGTGTTAATCCTTTTTCCCAAATTTCGGCTCGGCTCCTCTAAGCCGAACTCTGTTGAGAGTTTGACTGAGAAGAATCCGACCGAGCGGATCCCTTCTCGACCTAATCGTTTGGCACGCGACGCATCACACTAAAAGGGTCAATTCTGTCACGCCCCGAGTCCGCCAATTTGTGCGGTTCGGGCACGCCAACAGACCCGCCAGTCGGGTAAGACCTTTTCCTGCCCGAAAGGAACGGTAACATCCATAATAACACAACAAGTGTATGCGGAAGCTCAATATCAGAGTACTAAAAATCACTACAAATTTAAAACTTTCATTCAATAACAACAGTTAAAGCGGAAATGAAAGCATACAAGAGTGAACCATGCATTACTTTATTACACTTTACAATCTCTGAACTTGCAAATAAAATTATTACAATTCCGTTACATAAATTCCTCACCATACAAGGTTCACTCAAAAAATATAAAACTGGGATACCTCTGCTAGACCCTCTAGGTCTCTATGCTGCTGGGCCCTTGCCCCTCGCATGTCTCGCCGTCTGCATCTGAACCGTCGCAACCGCTGCATCCATACCTGAACCTGTGGGGAGAGTCACCCAAGGGGTGTGAGAACTACATCTGAGTTCCCAGTGGGTTCAACCACCAAGAAAAAGTGTCCTACACCACTTGGTCCAATGGAAACAATAATAATAGTGCTAGGAACTAAAATTCTCGATATCAAAATGCAGCTATGCAAAATAATATATCACTATCTCTATATAATCATCGACCCAGCAGTACTCTGTCTAGTCATACTAGGCTACTAAGCACCAACTCGGCCACTATGCCGCTGTATACAGGGTCAAACTAACCCGGCCACCTTGGCCACTCTGTTTTCTTTATTCTTTAGATTCTGGTGCTTTAGTTCACGTTAACCCTCAGAAATTCTTATCCGACGGGCCCCAGCCCGGTAGTCCTGCTACCATAAGATAAGATTTCTAAGGTTGCCGATAACACCCGCAAGTGTTACCCCGTCCTATGGAAGAAACGTCCCGAACGGGTCTCTACCCGGGAGAGGGGCACTGCCTGCTGCTCCAACATGGGCCGCGTTTCTCACCGTAGGTCCGCCCGTTTTATCTTTAATTTTTTTTTCTTTTCTTTTCTTTTTCTTTCTCTTTTACTTTAGTTCTTAGCCTCTTTGCCTTTGAACACTTGCTTTTCTTTCTTATTCGAGCTTATAGCTCCCTTTTTGCCACTGGCAAATCACTTTCTCTTTCCTTTGAGCATTTAGCTCTTTGCTTTCACTTTAAGCCTTTCGAAAGTACCTCGTCCGACGTGTCACTGCCCAGGGAGTCCTGCTCCACTTGACGAGTCTCAAATTCGAAGGCGTCATTTATATCCTCTTTTCATTCTCTTTATCTTAAGCAATTTGCTTGTCTTGCTTATTAACCAAATTTTAGCTCTATCTTGAGCAATTTGCTTGTCTTGCTTATTAACCACTTTTTCATCCCTTACCCTAAGTCTTGCCACACGGGTAACCAGAGAGTCTCCTGGACTCTTAAACATTTCACTTTCTTTTGTTTAACTCAAATTGAAGTTAAAGTTATTGTCCATTTGCCCAGACACCCTATAACTCTCTAGGGTTATATTTGTTTAATTCTTTAACCTTGGGATCTTATCCCGCTTTCCTGATTCCTTACTGAATCCTAGAGTTAACTTAACTCTATTTTTCGATTTAACTTTTAACTTAGAGTTACTCTGACTCCGATTTCCTGTTTTCTCTTTCATGTCTCCACACTTGGTCCACTTTTCTCATTTTCCTGATTCCTTATTGAATCCTAGAGTTAACTTAACTCTATTTTCCTGTTCCACTTTATCTTAGAGTTACACTGACTCTAATATCCTGTCTGTGAGTTCAAACTCCACTAGTTCACCTTAGGTTCCCTTTACCTAAGTTCCATGTCATACTTGTCCTAGAGTACCTTGACTCTATGCTGATCACTAGTTTACCTTAGGTTCTCTTTACCTAAGTTCCATGTCATGCTTGTCCAAGAGTTCCTTGACTCTATATTGATCACTCTATCCAGTGTCCTTAGGTTATTACCTAAGACCATGCCACTCATCTACCCTAGGATAACTCCTAAGTTGATGTCACTCGTCAAACCCCTATACTAGGTTTTCTCCTAGTCTTACTACCAACAAATGTTGTTCCCTTATGTCACGTGATTCCTAGGGTTATACCCTAACATGATCACAATCATAATAGCTAATCCTTTTTCATGCATGCAGTTATTTTCATTTCATTCATCAAATAGTAATTATGTCACGCCCCGGGTGTAAACCAGAACCCGGGGTCGTCTACAGATCCGCCGTGCACACGGAATTTTCCGCGAACACGAAGCGCTGGTAACCTGCTCAGATATAAGAGATACAATAATAGAGCAATAAAAACAGAGCTAACTCACTGTCAGGCCCACTGTCTAGCTACTCAACCGTCCTCTCTCCTCGACCCGCCGCTATACGTCCAGCAGCACCCGCAGAAGGCTCTGCAAAACGAAGGAGAAGAAAAGGAAAAGAAGAATGGGGGTGAGAACTACTAGTAAACCAGTAGCCTCCCCCTAGTGGGTAAAGCCTCAAACTCTGACGTGCCCACTAGGTCTACCAGAGGCAAAAAGGGAAAGAAGAGCGGTAAGTAATGAAACCGCTAAAAAGGGGAAACTACCACTACTATGCCTCTAACTGTAATCCCAAAAAAAATGGAGTAACCGTACGCATCAACAACCAAAGGACCCAAATGAACCCAATCTGTGTCGCCCTCATCATCGGGCAAATCAGCCGCGCCGGTGTGATAGTAAAGACTCCTGCTGCCGCCCTCATCATCGGGCAAGTAAGCCGCGCCGATGTGATAGCAAAACTAAATGCCTGTCTGACCCCGACACTCCGGAGGGGAACTCGAGGGGGGCGACCCACACGAGGAAGTCATCACCGGGCATATAAAGCCGCGCCGGTGTGATAACATAACCCAATCACTGTCACAAGTATCATAAAAGCAGGACAGGATCACAACTATACTCAAGTGGAACAAAACCCTCCACTAAAGAAACCCCGACCCCCAATCTGATGCATATGTACACATACGGTCAACCGCCCAATATCCGCGGTCGCCGTAATACCCCACAACCCATAATCAAATACTACCTGTCCCCGACCCCAAGGTCCCGGCTACACTATCCCGAACCCCTGCTCGAACCCGAGCAACAAGACTCCAAAGTCTAAATGAGAAGGAGAAAGGAAACAATCATGGTTTCTCCTAAGTCAAATCCCAATATGATAGTGTAGCAATAAATAGTGGCCTATCTAGATGTCCATACAAGCATGCAAAAGTCCTCAGACAAGATGAAAGAAAGTGAATCAAATAACAGTTCCACATGTGTATCGAATAACCAATCCGCATAGATATAACCATCATGCTAAAAACATCAGCTAACTACACATGCATATAATCCCTGATCCGTCATAATTTACCAAAGTAGTACCCGCACATAGATATGTCATCATGTCCCAATAATTAATCCGTTTAACCCACTTTCATAAAATCTATTTGCTAACATGGCATGTTAATTATCACTAATAAAATATCCCAACAATATTCCCAACATGCTAAGTCCACAATATTAGTCTCAATGATAGGCTCACGTTTATCTCATTTAATCATGCACGGTAATCAATCTATATGTCCAATAGAGGGCTTCTCTAATAAACTTAGTGAGCAAGTCAAAAGTAGAGGTATGCAACAACCACCCACCTCGAAAAGCATGCACTACACCCGAAGAAACTCCCCGCTGCCCGCTGTCCTCTAAAATCGCTGTCTGCCGAAAACAGTGTCCTACAACAACAAACATGGCACACGGTGTAAAAACTACAAGTCTCAAATACAGCTTTTGCTGTTTTTACAACCAGCACGCAAAATGAGGCATTTCACCTCTTTCCCGAACTCCAAAAATCCCAGAAAAACCACGGTTGCATTCCTCGCAAAAAGTAGGCCCAAAACAACTCTTTAAACACCTTGATCCGACGTTCCTACGCCAAGATATAAATCGTCGAAGTCACCGCTGTCCAAGGGTTCCAAACAGCAAAAGGGGGGTCAAAAACACCTCGGGAACCATGCCAAGAATTTGGAATCCAGAGAAATCACCAACACGAAAAATGAATCCCTACCTCTTAGGAACACACCGGTGAAGAAATTATCAAAATAGGACTCCTGTACTGCGCAGGGGGCTTCTCGGACTGAGATGCTATGATAATGGGCCAAGATTGGGGGAAAAACGAGGCACGCAGTAAAATCCGGATCGCCGTTGTCGAGCTTCCACAAAAATTCTGGAAATCCACCACGAGATGCAAAATAAAATGAGGAACAACTTTGCTAAAGGTCCCTCCCTCTCATTCCCTCTCAAAGCTTCAGAAAAAGAAGGAGAAGAGAGAGAGGTGGGCTGTATTTATAGGCCCAAAAAATCTTTTGCAAAAGTCCCCACCATGTCCCTGGTTTAGGGCGCCCGGTCCGGCCCAGCCCGATTTCGGGCGCCTACAGTGCGGCCCGGCCCGCTAAATTCCGGGCGCGCACAGTGCGGCCCGGCCCAGCCCGCACGCGCACAGGATCCGGCCGCACACCACACGGCCGTCCGACCCGCCCAAGGGCCCGCCACGTGTCCACCAAACAGTCGGCAGCAGTGCGGGCCCAGCGGGGAAGCGCCACGCGCCCCCCCCCCCCCCCCCGGGTCAGCGCGGCGTGCGGCACCAACCACTGGCGTGGTGCCACGTGGGGCGGCGCCGCCAAACGCGACCGCCGGTCAGTCAACGCGCCGCCCGCGTGCGCGTACGACCGCAGTCGCGCGGTGCTGCGTGCGCCACGCGCACATGGGCCGGCCAATTCGGGGCCGCCACGTGGCGCGCCCCGGTCCACCGTGCACCGCGCCTCCGCCCCCGCCTGCCCGGCCTGCCCGAGCTGCCCGCGCCTGCCCCCGTGCGCCGCGCGCACTGCACCGGGCCAACCGCGTGCCGCCACGTGGCCCGCCGGTCCACCATGCACCGGCGGCCCTTTCCGTGGACCGGGAGGCGTGCGCCGGCCCAATCAGAGGGCGCCACGTGTCCCCGGCCGGTCCACAGCTCCCCCCATGCACCATTTTGTATAGAAAACTTCCGGGGGTTCGTTTTTGGGCATCCGGACTCCAAAAAATATAAATAAACAGTCGTTTTCAAGCGTTTTTCCGCGCTGAATCCAAATCCGGTGTCCGATTTGCCAAATTCCATTCCTAAAATTGCCGAAGGCATCCGGAAAGGTGTTTTTAATCCGAATTTCGCGCTCAGTCTAAATTTGATATCCGTTTCGCGCGAGACCACTTCTAAAGATCCAACGGAGTCCACCGATCACCCACGTGATCTATTTAAGCCCGAAGTCCGCCACATATTTCCAATTTGTGCATAAACACCTCCGATATGCTACATAGGCCTCCAGAAGCTGCTGGTCACACTGTAGAAGCCCTGCAGAGATCCGGGTCACCACATCCTCCCCCACTAAAAGAAAGTTTCATCCTCGAAACTAAAGTCATTCCTCAACCCGGAACCTCAACCAAGTAGGGGGGGTAAATATCCAACCATCCACCACTCAAGCTCCCAAGGCTGACTAATACCTCCTCTAGAGATGCGATGCAATCCTCGGGTCTCTAACTAGAACAAGATAGAAGTGGGCACTCCAGAAAACCGCACCACCTCAACCAAGTACAGCTGGCCAATCGCTAGAGCTACCAAGTAGTACACACCGGCAAAACATCCGCTCCACCTAGGCCCCCAGCAATCTAACCGCCAAGTCCAAAGGCATAAATGTCACGCCCCGGGGTCGAAACTGCGACCCGGGCTCGCCAACAGATCCGCCACCTATGCCACCCTGCATAAGCGAAGCGTCCTACCTGCAAGAAAAGTACTACAGCTAAACAGATATCAGAGCTATAAATAAAAATCTGCTGTATAACTAAAATCAATCACTGTACATCTGGAAATAATACAACAATGTCCGCCTCCCAAAAGAATAATAAAAATATAATATCCTCAAATACAAGCTCAGAACCAAACCGGAAGGTAACTCCAATAAATACACCAGTGTACAGTCTCTCGATACATGAAATATCCTCACTACATCAGTCTCTCAAAAGAGGAAAAAGAAACAACTAAACTACAGAAGATCTCCTCTGAAGGGGTACCGCTACTCTCCAACGACGGGTAGGGATCTAGCACGCGACTCCCTTGCCTCGATCGACAACCGCAGAATCAGCAACACCCGCTAAGACTCTGCAAAAACAAAGAAGAGGAAGGAAAAAGGAGGGGAAAAACCCCCAAAGGGTGTGAGAACTACACCAAAAAGGGAGTTCTCAGTGGGTACCATCGCTAGACCCGACGGTCGGCCCACCAAGTCCTCAAAAGACAAAAACTAACCAAAGCCGTAAAGACTGACAAAAAGAAGCTGGACCCTCCCAACAGCTATCAAGCCACTAAGCTTGCTATGACTGCCATGCCTGCCTATGCCTGCCATGCCTGCTATGCCTGCCATGCCTGCTCTGCCTGCCTATGCCTGCCATGCCTGCTCTGCCTGCCTATGCCTGCCATGCCTACTATGCCTGCCCTGCCTGCCTATGCCTACGATGCCTGCCATGCCTGCCTGCCTGCCATGCCTGCCTATGCCTGCCCTGCTTGCTATGCCTACTATGCCTGCCATGCCTGCCTGCCTGCCATGCCTGCCTATGCCTGCCCTGCCTGCTATGCCTACTATGCCTGCCATGCCTGCCTGCCTGCCATGCCTGCCTATGCCTGCCCTGCCTGGTATGCCTACTATGCCTGCCATGCCTGCCTGCCTGCCATGCCTGCCTATGCCTGCCCTGCCTGCTATGCCTACTATGCCTGCCATGCCTGCCTGCCTGCCATGCCTGCCCTACAACGGTCAACAACCCACAATGACCTTGGGACCACCGTACCCCTAAACGGTTCCCAACAACACTAGCACTGATCCAAACACCGCCACTAGACTCCACTCGGTCCCCCCGACACGAGCGCAACAACAAAAAAACAAAAGCCTGTAATAAGCCCAATCTAATGCCACCAGTAGACACTGGTACTGCCTGCTCTGCCTGCCGCGACGGGTATGCCAGCCTACGCATAACACCGAAGCAAAGGAGTCTCAAGGACTCAAAGTCTGTCTGCCGCGCACTCCGGAGTGGCACTCGAGGGGAGCGACCCACACGAGTAAAGTATCTCAGTATCCAGTAACATAAGTATCATAATCAGCAGGACTGGATCATGACTCTGATCAAAGTGGGAAAACCCATCCACTAGAGAAATCAGATACCCAATCTGGTGCATAAATAAATGTCCGGTCAACCGCCCAATATCCGCGGTTGCCGCAAAGCCCCACAACTAATCCAACCTGTCCCAGACACCAAGTCCCGACTACACTACCCAGAACCCCTGCTCGAACCTGAGTAACACAGACCACCTGACTAACAAAGAAGGAGAAGAGGATAACATGGTTTCTCCTAAGTCAAGTTCCAAAAGTAGTGCAGCGGTAAAAGATGGCCTAACTACATGTCCATGCACGCATGCTTTGTTCTCAGAAATAATAAAGTAGGTGAAGCATATATTAGTAAAGCATGCTAAAACATTCCTACTATGGTATACCAATCTCACCCAAGTGGGTCATTCCTTGCTTACCTCTCGCTCATATCGGTTGCACATCAAATACGCCTGTTATCAATCATAGAGGGATGATAACCCCACATGTGCACTTACATCCACTATGATATAGAAATCTTATACAGTTACTAAATTAAGCTTACCCACCTGAAGTGCTCAATCCAAGGTAAACCTGAAGTTGGTGAAGAGTGTAGACGCTCACAGTCCAAATTCTGCCGAAACTGCATCCTCGGTACATGTCGCGCAAACCTTGGCTCTAAACAGCTAAAAGTACCCCGAAATCAAAGTCTACAGATCCATCGGGTCCAGCAACACATGTAAACACCCCTGGGTACAACAATAAGGTCCAACATTACACCTTCATTCCCAAATTAACCACGCACAAACACACAGAAAATCAGTCCCAAAGATATGCTTATTTCACCTGCCGAAAGTGCCCAGAAAAATCCCATAAAAATATCACAGCAATCCTCGCGTCGATACCTTCGAAACGAGTACATGCACGTCCAATTCCGAGCCCCGTAGGCCGAGTTACAAATTCCACAGTGCAGGTGCGCAAAACTACACAGCAACATAACTGTAATTCCATTTACAGATAAGGGGAAGAACATATACCTTCGGGCAAAACTCAGAAAAATCCAAGAAAATACTGTGATATTCCTTGCGTCGAGTAGATGAAAAAAGTGTATAAGCACGTCGCCATACGATGCCCGGTTGCGGAGATATCGCCGAAAGACCATGCCGCTGTCCAAATCTCCATCACAGAAATGGGGTCACAGTAAGCTCGAACAAACACCTTGAAAAGCGCGAAATGAGAGAAAACCGAAAATACCTAGATCGTAGATCTGTCCGTCGCGGATCCAGCGGCGAAGAAATCGCTCGAAAAGGTGGTCGGAGTAGGCCGGGGGAGCTCGCGCACCGAAACGCGACGAAGGGGAACCCAAATGGACGAGCATCGCGCCGCGCCGTAAAAATGGAAACCTCGATAAGCGTGCCACCAAAAATTTCAAAACTTTGCCGAAGGATGCATCCAAGCTCGGGGATCATCTTTGCTGAAGGCACCATGGCGAGAGGAGGCTCGGAAAAGCTGGAAAAAGGGGAAAGAAGAAGGCTCGGATCGCTTTTATAGGCTCCAAAAACAATTCAGGAAATACCGAATATGTCCGGATTTCCGGGCGCATGGGACTTTCGGGCGCGCACTGTAGCAACCCGAAATCCCCCCCCCGCGCACACTGTAGCAGCCCGGAACTCAGCTGGGCCTCCACGTCGCCCGCCAAACAGGCGACAGCAACCCACGCCGCTCACAATGCGACACGTGGCGCCACCAGACGCCGACACGTGGCCGCCCACGCGCAGGAACCGGCCGTCAACGCGCCCACGTGCGCTCTGCGCCCGCCGCCTGCGCCTCGCACGCACGCTTCCCGAGGCGCCCGCAGCTGCACCGTTGACCGAGTGCACGTGGACCGGCCAACCGGTGTGCGCCACGTGTCCCCCCACCGATCCACCGTACACCCGCCTTTCCCGTGGACCGCGCCCGCTGCGCCGGCCCAACCGGGAGCGCCACGTGGCCCACGACGAGTGCACGCCTCGCGGTGGACCGCAGCACCTGCCAGAGCCTGCTCCGCCGCGCTCCGCCGCTGCCCGCCGCCGTACGCCGCCACCGCCGGTGCCGGAACAGTACTTTGCCTCGAAAAACGTGCCGAATCATCCGGACTCCGGAAAAAGCAAGTGAATAGCCCATTTTCATCGTTTTCGCGCGCTGAATCCAAATCCGAAGTCCAATTTGCCAAATTCCAACTCTAAAAATTGCCGAAGGCGTCCGGGAAGATGTTCCTTGATCCAACTTCGCCCCGAGTCCAATTTTAATATCCTTTGCGCGCGAAACCACTTCTAAGCATTAAATGGGGCTCTCTGACTACCCTCGTGATCCAATTAACACTCCGAGTCCAAACAAAAGTGTCCAATTGGTGTACAACCGCCACCGACACGTCACAAAGGCCCCCCAGAAGCTGCTGGTCAGCCAGTAATCACATCAGGGAAAACCAGGTCCTCACATCCTCCCCCACTAAAGAAAGTTTCGTCCTCGAAACTAGCTCAATTCCACCAAGAGTCGCCAAACCACCAGGGTAAGTACTCAACATCATCATCTCCAGCTCCTAAATCATCACTCACTCCCCGTGATTACTCCCACAACAACAACAACAACAACAACAACAAGTACGGCATAGCCCGGTTGCGCAACCTCTAATCTCACGAGCCAGAATTCGCAACGGGCGTCCCTCGTACTCCAAACATTCCTAGATCTCAAATGGGGCGAGTCAATCACGGGCGAGGAATCCAAAACATAAACTTCCGGAGCTGAGACATGAAACACAAAAGGGGTTCCATCCCAAAGTTAGGGAAACCAGATAACCGCCAGTGCAACACACACCAAACCACAACCTGTGTCAACTCAACCAAGGCAACCCGAAGCACACCCACACGATTAACCAATAAGGAAATAAGCCCTAACAAGGAGAGGTCCCTCACTCGGTCACTCCCAAATCTGGACCATCCGAGTGAACTACTCAGCCGCGGTCTATCATCCAAAGGAACCCTCAGGGACACAACCACAAGCCATGTTTGCCCCAAGTCGCTCTGGGAGTAAAAATATCCCTAGAGGATCTTGTTACCAATCCAATCAGGTATTCGCACCATACTAAAACTGCCGGAGCACGACTCCATCAAAAGGTCCTAGATACCACCCGGACCTGTCTACCCTCGAACCATAAAAGGACCCTCAGAGTCGTGTATCCACGACGTGGCACTAGGTCAAACAGACCCCTCAATCCATCAGATCCTGCAACTGCGCCATCAGCTCTCTCAGCTCTACAAGCGACATCCAATGAGGTGCTATCGATGGTGGCGCGGTCCCCGAACCACGGCAAACGCAATCTCTATCTCCCTAACCGGCGGCATCACAAACAGCTCCGGTGAAATCACACCCGGGATCTCGTGGGCAACAGAGATATCCTTGAATCCCGGTGCCATCAAAAGCACCTCTCACACTGTCGCTACAACCTGTATGCTCTGGTAATCTCAACCATCAAGCCCCCCTCTCGTCTGCCTCACAGAAGGTCAAAGTCCTCTCTTCTGCAGTCTAACATCCTGTGGCACTGTGCCAACCAATCTCAAGCACCTGGTCAAAACACCAACTGCCACAATTACCAATAAGTCTGCCGGTACTCGCAGTCTCAGCTGCACTGGACATGATCCAAAAGTCTCCTCCACATGCACAACAACAACAGAAACCTGTACCTCTAGTGCACGTGGTAACAGATCTGCTCTAGCCCAGGCCAAGATACATAAAACATGCTCTAACTCCGACTGTTGTGGTGAAATCTACCTGCGACACTCGTCCACTACCGTGGAGCCCTCCAATCCGGGCGGCACAGATGCATCGCTCAAAGTAAGTGGTTGTCGCCAATCTGCCTGAAAATCAGGACTATCACAAGGGAGTACATCCTCTGTCTCTGCTCAGAATTGAGGCGACGAATAGGGTCCTCCGCAGATAACAAATCCACGCTACCGCTGCGCTACTCCGATACAAACGCTGATACTGCCATCGGGGTCCACCGATCCTATATCTCAGAACCTATACCTCGGAGAAAGAAATCAGAACTGCCTCTGCCCGGCTGATCTGTCCTCCATCACCGGCGCCAAGACGCCAATATCCAGCACTCGCCCCTTGCGGCAGATCCCTAACCAAAGGAAATGCAGCGCCACGCTCCATACACGAACGGCTACTCCACCGAGGCATCAATAATCCATAACAGAGGGACCAACTAAACTGAAAGGTATCCTGGCGCAAACCACTCCCAGACTCACCTATCCTATGCGCTTCGTCCCTCGCAAAACTGGAGCGCGCAGTTCAACAACTGCATACACTCTCTAGCCCAGAGAGGCTCTCACTAATCACTCCATCAACACCAACCACGACTCTACCTCCAAAGGCCTCCAAACTCAATCTTACGAGTCGGGGTGGATCATTGCCAAATCTGGCTAAGAAAGATCGATCGTGCCCCACAGCTCCTCGGCCGTCAACTACTCCACCCTGCCTCGGTGCCTCGACACTAAAACATTGGCACAGAGAGGGGCTATTCAGTGCTCCGACAACTGTGTCACCAATATCAGCTGCTCACTCTGTCGCTGATAAGCTTCTGACAATCCTGTCATCTGGGTCCGGAGTTCTCTGAACTCAATCCGGGTATCCGGCCCAAAACCAACTGCACAAGCTCAACTGCTATGACCGGATGCACACGGGTCAAAACCCAGCGGTCGGGAGACACAGCCCCGCCACGAAACCACAAAACAGCACACAAACACGCCTCGACCCAAATCCAGCGAAAGGTCTAAAGCATGTCACCCGTTCCACAGCATTATGTTGTCTGCAGCCAACATAATCACTTAGGAGAATAAACATGCCAATCACTCCTCCCGTCCCTGTGGAGAGGTAAAACTCAATCAGGACTCTTCGCTAAAAGTCACGACTCTCACGAAGTCACCCAAGGGTCAAACTATAAGCCTAGGGTTTCTAAGTCCACCTGACATACAACCTAGGCTCTGATACCACCTCTAATCTGTCACACCCCGGGGTCGAACTGCGACCCGGGCCTCGCCAACCAGATCCGCACTATGCCACCTGCATAAGCGAAGCGTCCTACCTGCAAGAAAAAGTACTACAGCTAAACAGATATCAGAGCTATAAATAAACAATCTGCTGTATAACTAAAATCAATCACTGTACATCTGGAAATAATACAACAATGTCCGCCTCCCAAAAGAATAATAAAAATATAATATCCTCAAATACAAGCTCTGAAACCAAACCGGAAGGTAACTCCAATAAATACACCAGTGTACAGTCTCTCGATACATGAATATCCTCACTACATCAGTCTCTCAAAAGAGGAAAAAGAAACAACTAAACTACAGAAGATCTCCTCTGAAGGGGTACCGCTACTCTCCAACGACGGGTAGGGATCTAGCACGCGACTCCCTTGCCTCGATCGACAACCGCAGAATCAGCAACACCCGCTAAGACTCTGCAAAAACAAAGGAGAGGAAGGAAAAAGGAGGGGGAAAACCCCCAAAGGGTGTGAGAACTACACCAAAAAGGGAGTTCTCAGTGGGTACCATCGCTAGACCCGACGGTCGGCCCACCAAGTCCTCAAAAGACAAAAACTAACCAAAGCCGTAAAGACTGACAAAAAGAAGCTGGACCCTCCCAACAGCTATCAAGCCACTAAGCTTGCTATGACTGCCATGCCTGCCTATGCCTGCCATGCCTGCTATGCCTGCCATGCCTGCTCTGCCTGCCTGCCTGCCATGCCTGCTCTGCCTGCCTATGCCTGCCATGCCTACTATGCCTGCCCTGCCTGCCTATGCCTACTATGCCTGCCATGCCTGCCTGCCTGCCATGCCTGCCTATGCCTGCCCTGCCTGCTATGCCTACTATGCCTGCCATGCCTGCCTGCCTGCCATGCCTGCCTATGCTGCCCTGCCTGCTATGCCTACTATGCCTGCCATGCCTGCCTGCCTGCCATGCCTGCCTATGCCTGCCCTGCCTGCTATGCCTACTATGCCTGCCATGCCTGCCTGCCTGCCATGCTGCCTATGCCTGCCCTGCCTGCTATGCCTACTATGCCTGCCATGCCTGCCTGCCTGCCATGCCTGCCCTACAACGGTCAACAACCCACAATGACCTTGGGACCACCGTACCCCTAAACGGTTCCCAACAACACTAGCACTGATCCAAACACCGCCACTAGACTCCACTCGGTCCCCCCGACACGAGCGCAACAACAAAAAAACAAAAGCCTGTAATAAGCCCAATCTAATGCCACCAGTAGACACTGGTACTGCCTGCTCTGCCTGCCGCGACGGGTATGCCAGCCTACGCATAACACCGAAGCAAAGGAGTCTCAAGGACTCAAAGTCTGTCTGCCGCGCACTCCGGAGTGGCACTCGAGGGGAGCGACCCACACGAGTAAAGTATCTCAGTATCCAGTAACATAAGTATCATAATCAGCAGGACTGGATCATGACTCTGATCAAAGTGGGAAAACCCATCCACTAGAGAAATCAGATACCCAATCTGGTGCATAAATAAATGTCCGGTCAACCGCCCAATATCCGCGGTTGCCGCAAAGCCCCCAACTAATCCAATCCACAAGTCCCCACACCAGAACCCTGCCGAACCTGACTACACAGAACCACAGAACCTGACACACCACCTGACTAACAAAGAAGGAGAAGAGGATAACATGGTTTCTCCTAAGTCAAGTTCCAAAAGTAGTGCAGCGGTAAAAGATGGCCTAACTACATGTCCATGCACGCATGCTTTGTTCTCAGAAATAATAAAAGTGGGTGAAGCATATATTAGTAAAGCATGCTAAAACATTCCTACTATGGTATACCAATCTCACCCAAGTGGGTCATTCCTTGCTTACCTCGCGCTCATATCGGTTGCACATCAAATACGCCTGTTATCAATCATAGAGGGATGATAACCCCACATGTGCACTTACATCCACTATGATATAGAAATCTTATACAGTTACTAAATTAAGCTTACCCACCTGAAGTGCTCAATCCAAGGTAAACCTGAAGTCGGTGAAGAGTGTAGACGCTCACAGTCCAAATTCTGCCGAAACTGCATCCTCGGTACATGTCGCTCAAACCTTGGCTTTAAACAGCTAAAAGTACCCCGAAATCAAAGTCTACAGATCCATCGGTCCAGCAACACATGTAAACACCCCTGGGTACAACAATAAGGTCCAACATTACACCTTCATTCCCAAAATTAACCACGCACAAACACACAGAAAATCAGTCCCAAAGATATGCTTATTTCACCTGCCGAAAGTGCCCAGAAAAATCCCATAAAAATATCACAGCAATCCTCGCGTCGATACCTTCGAAACAAGTACCTGCACGTCCAATTCCGAGCCCCGTAGGCCGAGTTACAAATTCCACAGTGCAGGTGCGCAAAACTACACAGCAACATAACTGTAATTCCATTTACAGATAAGGGGAAGAACATATACCTTCGGGCAAAACTCAGAAAAATCCAGAAAAATACTGTGATATTCCTTGCGTCGAGTAGATGAAAAAAGTGTATAAGCACGTCGCCATACGATGCCCGGTTGCGGAGATATCGCCGAAAGACCATGCCGCTGTCCAAATCTCCATCACAGAAATGGGGTCACAGTAAGCTCGAACAAACACCTTGAAAGCGCGAAAATGAGGGAAAACCGAAAATACCTAGATCGTAGATCTGTCCGTCGCGGATCCAGCGGCGAAGAAATCGCTCGAAAAGGTGGTCGGAGTAGGCCGGGGGAGCTCGCGCACCGAAACGCGACGAGGGGAACCCAAATGGACGAGCGTCGCGCCGCGCCGTAAAATGGAAACCTCGATAAGCGTGCCACCAAAAATCTCAAAACTTTGCAGAAGGATGCATCCAAGCTCGGGGATCATCTTTGCTGAAGGCACCATGGCGAGAGGAGGCTCGAAAAAGCTGGAAAAAGGGGAAAGAAGAAGGCTCGGATCGCTTTTATAGGCTCCAAAAACAATTCAGGAAATACCGAATATGTCCGGATTTCCGGGCGCATGGGACTTTCGGGCGCGCACTGTAGCAGCCCGAAATCCCCCCCCCCGCGCGCACTGTAGCAGCCCGGAACTCAGCTGGGCCTCCACGTCGCCCGCCAAACAGGCGACAGCAACCCCCGCCGCTCACAATGCGACACGTGGCGCACCAGACGCCGACACGTGGCCGCCCACGCGCTGGGAACCGCCCGTCAACGCGCCACGTGCGCTCTGCGCCCGCCGCTGCGCCTCTGCAGCACGCTTCCCGAGGCGCCCGTAGCTGCACCGTGGACCGAGTGCACGTGGACCGACCAACCGGTGTGCGCCACGTGTCCCCCCACCGGTCCACCGTACACCGCCTTTCCCGTGGACCGCGCCGCTGCGCCGGCCCAACCGGGAGCCGCCACGTGGCCCCGACCGGTGCACGCCTCCGCGGTGGACCGCGCACCTGCCAGAGCCTGCTCCGCCGCGCTCCGCCGCTGCCCGCCGCCGTACGCCGCCGCCGCCGGTGCCGGAACAGTAACTTTGCCTCGAAAAACGTGCCGAATCATCCGGACTCCGGAAAAAGCAAGTGAATAGCCATTTTCATCGTTTTCGCGCGCTT